>JAWWTY010000088.1:41749909-41761344 GCA_035222235.1 Margarornis squamiger | reverse complement strand
CCTGCGTCCAGGTCATTGATGAAGATGTTGAAGAGCACAGAGCACAAGAGGGAGCCCTGTGGAACCCCACCAGTGACAGGTCACCAGCCTGATGTCACCCCATTGACTGTTACCCTCTGTGCTCAACCCTTGAGCCAATTGCTCACCCACCACATGATGTGTTTATCCAGCTGTGAGCTGCATGAGATGTCTTAGAAAGTCTCAGAAGTCTAAATGTGTAACAAGACTTACCTTGCCCAAAGATCAAACTGTGAAAAGTCACATTATCTACCCTAAACTAATAAAACTACTTTGTAATTAACATAGCCAGAAACCGCTAGATTTGATCAAACTGCACTGAGACCTCCTCCTACCACAAGCAGCCAGTCAAGTATAATTTTCAAGTATAATAATCGTGTCCCAGACGATTCCATGAAAGACAGATAACCAAGAAACATCAGGCACATTTCCCTTAGACAATGTCTTAATATGCTTTAATTGTTGTAGTGAAAACTAGCAGTTTTCAAAGTATGATTGAACACATATGACTTCATTTTATCATTTTTACCATGATGTTTATTCACCATTTTTCCAAAGGTAGAAGCAAAGGCATGTGTTGGTAAGAGTGGCAAAGACACAGTGTTAGCACCTCTGGTGTAACTCAGCATCCTGAGGCTTAAGAGAGTAAAAAATGTTCAAATCCCATATTTCTTCTGACAGATACTAAAACCACTGAGATACACAGAAACATAACAAATAAAGGCTTCATTATTCATTTTCAGTGCATTGTACTTTATTAATAAATATTTTGTCCTGGACAAACACAAAAAAAAAAAAACAAACAACCCACACCATTCTGTAAGACTTAACAATACTTGTTCTGAGCTTTGTGCATAGGAAAAAAAAAAAAAAAAACCTAAAATAATGTGCAACAAGTATTAAAAGAAACCACATTCTATGTTCTTATCTAGAGGTTAAGCAGGCAGCATTAATTTGAACTTTAATCCTATATTAATGAAATACAGAAAGAAAGGACAAGCCAACGGTGAAAAAATAATTACAATCTGGCAAGCTTACAGAATACAATTAGGGACACATGTGTGTTAATATAGAACACATACCTCTATAAACAATTACCTATTAAAAGAAATCCACAGGTAACACAGAGACAAAACTGCAACCTTAAAGTTGCTGGAAGCTGCTAATTCAAATGTTATTCAATACATGGTGCGATCATACAGGTGCTTAGACACTCTTAGCAAGAGGATCCTTATACTCCTTCAGCATACCTGGACTATTCTCTCTCATCTTAAAACTCTCTTGCAGTTAAACAGGAGTCTGGTACAACAGCAAGTAGGTTTTCTACTAAATCATTCCTGTGTATTTTCTGAAACATTAACATTTTTACCACATAAAAATAAGAATTATTTTTTAAGTCTTAGGAGTTTGCTTCCATGGAAATAGCAAAGGCTACTGGAAATGACAGATCCAAGTTAAGGAGGTTGGATCTGAGGTCTCCAGCGGTCTTCGACTTAGAGTCCACAGCTTCAGAAAGGCAGCTGAGCAGGAAAGCAATTGTCTGTTCTTCTCACCTTGGAAGTTTCATAACAATTCCAGAGGGGACAGCTGCTTTCCATGCCCACAGAGAAATCTATTCACATGTAAATATTTGCTTTTTGTCTCTATGCATCACAGTTCTAGTCCACTAAATCTTTAAAAAGAAGAAAACATACAAAAAAAAACTTCTTACTCATCACTGGGAAATGTATTGAAGACACTTCAAAATTTGTAAAATCAGGGCACACCAATATCAGAGCTGTGTTTCTAAGTATCTGATGTGTTCCTGCCCTGAGGAGACCACCAAATAAAGGCAAGAATAAATGCCGTGTTCTGCCATCAAAACTGGAAGGCTACTTTGCTTTTGTGGTCTCAATGTCCAAAAAAAAAAAAAGTGGATCTCCTATTTATGAGTTTTATGTAGTAGTAGATCAAATTTTTAATGGAGTTTATGCTCACGGAGAAATCCAACTTTCCTTGAAACAAAATAGTTGAAATATTACCAGAGACTTTTAGTAGTCTGGTCCATTCTGACCCAAAATTACTTTCTTCTAAAATGGACAATAACAAATACTATCCATTTTAATACTAAAATTCAAAAAAAAAAAAAAAAAAACCAAAAAAAACCCAAACAAACAAACAAACAAAAAAAACCCCAAACAAACAAAAAAAAAAACCTGGCTTCTCATTAATAACAAAAAATCCTGAGTAAGCACCCTACTACATTTTGCATTTAATTATTCTGAAGGCTATTAAATAAATCCTGTGAACTTATGCATTTGATTACTCTTTTGCTCAAATTTGTAATTTTTAAAAAAACTAACTTCATCACAGTTGGAACCAAATGTAATACTAGTAAAGGGTTGTCTTTTCATCCTCTTTGAGATGACTATACATATATACACAAGATATTTCAAGCATGGACTGTGCAAGGACATATCAGGTTCACATCTCAGCTTGTAACTTGTCTGCTGCAGTGGTAAAGCAATTTGTTCTGTGTCAGTAACGCATTCATGGCATTGAGCAGATAAAGGAGCCTCGTATGTGATTTATTCCTAGACAGCTGAAGATGAAATTCAAGCTGTGTTACATCTCTTAGTTAAACTGTAAATTACAGTCAGATCCCTGCAGAAGGCAGGGAGATACTGAAAAGATGAAAAAGGAAAGTATCTCCAGAGACACAGTATCTCACAAGCTCCAGAGCATTTGGCAAAAGGTTTGGCTTGGCTAATGGTCTTCTGTGTGACAAGGAACATATGGCTTTCAGAGATAAAAAAGTTCTCAAAAAAACATCTTAGAGAAGGGAACATTAAACCTTAAGCAGCTTCACTGGGTGAAGGGCAAAGGAGACAAAGGCAACATCTTGGCTGGCAAGAGCTAAAACAACTCCAAAAATTCTTACTGGATCTGGAAACTGAAAATTACAACTAATGGAAAAAAGATGTTATTGTAGTGAGCCATATGGTCCCATCTGGAGAGAAATTCTTCCAAGAATCATACCGCTGACAGAGAGAAAAAAAACAACAACTACTCTTTGTGGGTTTCCACACCTCCTCAGCTTATTGATTTTGGGGGGAAAAGGACTCCCAGGCATAAATGGTTATTTTTTTAGAAAAAGTATATGGCCACTTTACCTTTTGGATCTGCTAGATAGAAGATTGAATTTGCAGTTGTCAATTATCCATGAAAAGCCTGTAAACACACTCGGGTGGTAATTGGTGTCTACCTCCTATCTAATGTTAGAGAGGAGCAGTACAGTAAGTAAGAGGGTTTTAGTTCAAACTTAGTTCTAAGAAAAGAAACCATTGTGATATAGATCAACAACCAGCACCTGAATATACTGAAAATAGCCCTCTTTGGTGTTTTTTCCTCAAAGAAACAGATCAACCAACACTTCTGAAAGCAAAAAGCATTGTTAAAACAAGGCACTTGACCTAACTCATAACCAGAAATGGCTTAAGATGCAGTGGATGGAGCTCACCAGCCCACCAAAATTTAGCCCAACTCAGTAGCAAAAACCCGTCAAAGAATTCAGCAAAAATAACACGTTCCTTTTTAGGGCTTTCCATTCAGTAAATATTTCTAGTCGATCTTCCTCCTATTTACACATATTCCTTCACACAAATACAAAATTCAGTTTGATCAATAATGTTGTACATGGAAATCAACAACTCACAAACCAGTGCACATCCTAATAAAACCACTTTGTTCCAAACATACATCAGAGAAGAAAGGTCAGTCCTGGTCACCTTCAGAAAGAACCAGGAGTCAGCAAGTAAAGCTGTCAGGCAGAGAAGCTGCCACAAACCCAGCTAGTTATGCTGTGAAACTCCTTGTCACAGGGCAATATGGACCATAATGCTTTTATGTCCATTGAAGGGGATTCTGTGCAGGTTAATTGAGAAGAAATCCATTGAGATAAAATGCACACAGAAAACACTTCTGGTTCAGTGAGATGTGAATGGGAAAGACCAAAGGCTTGGACAGAACAGAGGGCAGAAAGAGGAACAAAAGAGTCTTAAATCTGTAGTCATCACTCTGTTTCTACCCTCTTTCCTCAGCATTCATTTTTGGCACTGTAGGAGGTGGAGCTGGGGATAGAAACCCTTCACAGACTCAATGAAGATTCATTATATTTTTGCAGGATCTTGAAAAATATGACTTTAAGATGAGAATAAAAATAAATAGTAGCTCTCAATAGTTACATTAATAACAGGGGTTTATCATCCCCTGTTCTTTTTTTATTAGCATTCGTGTTTGCTCTTTTGTAGGAAGAGGAACTTTAGCCAGAGTATTTTCTGAATAAGTCCTTTCATTTTTCATGTGGGTATTTCACATTTGGAGATGTAGCAACAAAGTCACATAAACATATTGTCCAGTTGCAGTAAATTTCCAACACAGCACCTAGGAACCTTCTTTACTGAAATGAAATTAAAATGCTAAAAAATAATTTATTTTTTAAAAAAAAAAATCAGCTGGATTACTTAAAACAGAAATATAGTTGATCTTGGCACTGTTTATCTGATTACTCTCATTTTCAAGTTGCTTTTAGAAAGAAACAACACTTTCTCTGTATTTGCTTACCTTCATTCTCCAGGTCCTATTTAGTTTCAAAAAAAATATCCATTGAAGGTAATCATAAACAACAGCAAACTGATAAAAAAATCACAGCTAAAATAGATCTACAGGAAACTTTCTGTACACTTTTGCACACCAACCAGCATACTGTGTCTTTTCTCTCCCCGTTCTATGACCTCTCTGAGAACATGTACATCTGTCAGATCCATGGACACTTGACTAAAACATCTAAACATGAAGGATGCAGGAAGCAACTGCAAGAGAAGATGCCTGGAATGTCAGCCCCACTCCACTCTTGCTCTGTGTTTTGTGGACAGCCCCAGACTCATCTGTAAATAGATTTCAGTACTTGTTAAGGGTGATACTTTTCCTATAATAGACTCAAGCAACCCAATTTATATAATAAGATCAAATTGTATTACCTTAAGTATTTCTGAAGTTTTACAGGTGAATATCATAGGCCAAGCTGTGAATAACAGGTACTGTGCAAATTCCTCTAAGAATAATTAGAAAAGTCTCATCTCAGGCTTGCTGAGAGATAATGAAGACATTGCCATCTTGTTCTCCTGAAAACTTCTGCATGAAAACTCTGGTTGTCGTAATATCTTCTGAAGCGCACAGTGAAATATCTGCCATAAAAACAGCAACCATTTGTGACAGACCTTGAAATTAATCTTCTATGTGTTACTATGAATTTTGGTAGTCCTAATAACAATTTCTGTAAAAGTATCTGGTTGGAAGGTTAAGCTGCACTTATACGGCATGGATTCCATCAACTGATTAACAAATCCAAACAAGATTACAGTGCAATTGCAGCACTTGCTAGAGGCATGCAGGGAACAAAGTGAGAACTCCCACAGAGAGGGCAGTGATTCCCTCCTAACATTGGAATTGGGAAAATGTGTGAGAGAATAACATCTCCATGCAGTAATGAAAGAACAATACCAGCAACGCTTCCTCCTCCACCACCCTGCAGACCAGAAAGCATTTTATTAGCTAACTAGCAAGACCTCCAGACAGTGGGAGCTGAGGGAGTAAAAGCTGCAAAATTGTCTTGCCAGTATTCCTGGATGACTGAGCTTGACTGCTTAACAGAAAACAGAATTCTGACAAGAAGAAACTGAAGCCTGATGAGTGAACAGGACAAACCCTGGCTAAATACAGGGCTTGTAGACTGTAAATTTTGTCTTTCATATCAGATCCTAGGAACCATTAAGATAGCACAGTGGCAGGAGATCAGAAAACCATAAGCAGTCAAGCCTTACAAAGTCATTATCCTGCATTTTGACTGTGGCAACTGAGTTCATGTTTTGTCTTCATGACAAATTTAGAGTAGAGTATACTAGTCAAAATTCAGAAAGATGAATAATACTGAAACATTTTATCTCACCAAGGTGCACAGGTTAAAAGCACCAGCAAAGACTTCATAAATTGAGCATTAATTTGTGAAACTGCAGTTGTGAAGTTCTTTCTTGCAATAATTTCCCCTAACTGAAAGTGAACCAAAGTCAATGAAATGAGTACCATAATGCACTGACACAAGTTTTGCATTTTCTCCCAAAAAAAGCATCTGTACAAGTCTGCCTTTTAAGCAGTGATCCCTAATACACTTTACCCCTAATATACCTCTTGTTAGAAATGTAATATTAACTCTTTTCCTCAGGTATTTCTATGAATAACTGCAAATTTTGAATAATCACTAAAGTTATAAAATAATTGTTTCAAATGGTCTAAATAATCCTAGGAAAGGACAAAAGAACTGATGCAGAGAAGTTGCACAAAGGTGAACACCAAAGAATGCAACCCTGCAACGCAGTGGGAAACAGGCTTTTTACAGAATATGTGTTGAACAGAGCCATTCCAGAGAAATTTAAAACAGTTACTAAAAGACCTCTTCCCAATGGAGAAATTACTGGTATTCGTGGGAATATAAACCTATATTGTGACATTCCTTCTAAATCTATATATGATTCCTGATTCTATTCTACATTTTCTGCAACGTGACTGTGTCTGGTCTTTGGAGGAAAGAATTCAATAACGAAATCCCACAAGCAGCTAAAAAAGTTGCTTGCCAGCCTTCCGGCTTATAAATGATCAGCCAGGCTGCCTCGTGAATAGTTTCATTACCTGAACGATGCATCTCTATTACTAACGGATGAAGAGCAGCCAATTGAGCCATGAATAATAACCACAAATCACAAGAGAAATTACACCCAGACTACCAATAAGTTGGTTACAATTGTGCTTTCATGCTTTAAATTCCAACAATGTAGCAAAATCAGATATCCAAGTGAGAAAAGAAACAGGATTGTGAAATTCCAGAAACACCATGGCAAGGGAGTGGGGGCATACTTAATTTTCACAAGGAAAATTGGCAATCAATTGATTGCTACTCTGAATTTACAAAGACTGCACAGCTAACAGATAAACTGAAGGATGAGGATTATCCATTAAAAATGAAAAAAAAAAAAAAAAACAAACAAAGAAACAGCAATAAATAGAATATGCCAAAAAAAACATATCAGAGATTCTGAAAGTCATCTAAATTGAGAATATTACTTTGACATATATAGAAATGAACAACACGGATAGTGAAAGGCAGTCGTAGGCATATGAGAGTATTAACTTCAACTGTTTCTTTCAGACTGTAACACCTATAAGGGAAGAGGACATGCACATATCTGAGATACCATGATACATACATGAACACACTCAGCATTTGCATCATAGTCAAGATCCATGTGACAGATGGGGCCACAGCAGAGAAAGTCATTGCAACTGACTATTGTGAAACCCAGTTGTGGATTTCTGCTGCTGACAAAGCCTGTCCTTGTTGCTGAGGCATACTTGATGACATAGTTGGATTGTTGGTGCAAAAAGACCACAGCAAAGCAGTGAAATGATTTCATCTAGTTTCTAATTTCAAATCTGCAAGCAGATACAGAATTAGGCCTGAACTGAGGTCCCTGAAAATTAAGGGTCTATCATGACCCTTTTCTATACAGCTTTCATTTCTGAGTCCTTGTTGGCTTTTAGGTGACCTTGATCACTAAGGTTTTACCCTTTAAATTGCATTGCTCTGCTCACTGTGTGATCTTCTGCTAGATTTTGAATTTAAAAAATGTGGCCAGAATTAACCATTAAAAACATGTCTTTGTAAAGCAGTTTTTGGTCCATGAAAGCTGTGGAATATAGAGAGTAACACAGAGAATAAGACTTTGCAATCTTTTCTGTGAGATTTAAGCTATAAAGGCCAGATTTTGTCATATTTTTAAATGAACTTGTGCTTACATTTTGCTGAAACAAAACATGTCACAGGCAGTGGAAAAGCTTTGTTGAGGGCTTTAGCTAAATATACAGCTTGGCTCTCCCACTTATAGTGGGTACTCCATTCCCTCACTGCAGCTGTGAGGGATTATAGCAGTGGTTGAGCTCTGACTGAAGCTGAAAAGTATGTTGTTTCTTGAGCATGAATCCAAAAGTTTAGAGTAAATACTACATTGCATAAAGACAATAAATACCTGAAGGCAGCTTAGCTTTGCTAAGGTTATTGTGCTTAATCTGGGCTCCTGAAACATCTTTTTTTTCACTGTGACTGCCCTGTACTCTACCATGTAGTGCAGGCATGACTAGAAAGTAATCATGTCAAGCTGTGTGGTCAGTCCAGCTTCTCTTTTTTCTTTTACTTCAGTTTGTCCAGTCTGTGAAATGGGAAGTCTAATTTTTTCAATTGAGTACTTTGCCATCTTCAGAGGAGAGGGCAAGCCCTGAAAACTAGGACCTTGCTATGAACACAGATTCTTGTAAAGCTCAATGGTTCCCTTAATCACTAGCTATGTATTTTCATTTCAAACTAAATGAAAAATATTTGTTATAATTGACAATATGCATATCCAGCTTACAAATGATGAGTCTATTCCCTTGCAGATAGCTTCTACAAGTTAGTGAGAAATAATGAATCTTGAGCTAATTTTTTAGAAAATTAGATTTGTTCATTGCATATATCTTTTCATTAATACACAGTCCTGTCCCTGTCTTCCCTTTTCATCTAAAATATTTATTGGGGAAATTAAAAGGCATAAGTAACTGAACTTTGGATACTCTGTTATTACACCTCAATAAAATCAATGAGAAAGTTTCCAAGCTTTTAGCATTCAGGAATGGTAGCAGTGTCGGTCCCATCAAAGAGGTGAATGAAAGTGTGTTTCAATACAGCAGCATTTGGGTTCAATTTTGGAGACACTTGCATATTTCCTTGAAAGGTGTGGAGATGAGAAGGTTTTAGAGAGATTTCCTAGATGAAAGAGGTCTGAGAATCCAGGTCTGAGAGTAAGTGATGCGCATTGAGCCTAATCATATAAAAGCAAACGTCAAAACCACAACAATGTGAAACTGAGGGTTAAAGCATATGAAATGAACATATTGACTGGGGCACCAACCTGAAAGATGCTTTATATCCATGACTATCTCTAAAGGGAGGTTAAAGTGGAAGGTTTTTTATCATAACGTTGGCATTATTAACCCAGACACAGTTATACAAAGATGCTACTCAAGCAAGCCTGTATGTTCTGCCCAGGAGCTGACGGTATTGAGATAAAGCTAAAAGCACAGCTGGAAAGCCTTAAAATGAAAGTATATGGTTAAATTTGATGCAGTGAAAAGAAAATCTGATTAATATAAAAGACAAAAAGTACAGCAATGTGTTTAGGGATAAGAGAGGGGATAAGAACGCAATATTAGCAGATGCCAGCATAGCCAAATGATCATGATGGTGATGAAGGAGCCTTGAGGGATGCTTGAAGTCCAGTCAGAAATTCGGTATGCTGTAGAGTATAAAAAAAGAATGTAAAGGACAAGAGAAAATGAAGTCAGAAACCCTTCCTAGCCTAGTAAGACTAAAGATGGTAGGTGTTACATTTGCGGCAGCAAATCTGATCTGACAGAACAAGTAGGGGCCGTGATACAGTGGCATATGAACATGTTTCACTTCACTGACCATCAAGTCACAGCCTGCCAAGGAGCATGGCATTGGAAATAAGAGAACCTGTAGCTGCTCTTCCTGCCTTGGAGCAACTAGCCCTTTTACATAGCTACCAGCTTCACAGGGAGCAAGGCAGAGTTACAGTTTGTAGATACTAGTTTAAGTTTAGGGTCAGAAATAGATGCCAGCAGACCAAACAGAGCAGACAATGGCTCCAAAATAAGTTGTCAGAGGGAGCAAGTAGATGGAAAGAGAGGGAAGTTTTTCTGCAGTACAGTTCAGCAGTATAAAGGGAGCATTCCTCAGCAAAGCAGAGTAAGCTTGTTCTTTCCACCTTAGTGACACCAAGAATCAGAGAAGTGATTAGAAGGGGTAAAACCACCCACTCATTGTTAGCACAATGACAGATTATTCAGGAGGAAGAATTCCTGGTTGTATAATCATGAATAATTTCAGTAACTGGAGGAGGCATTTAAGTACATAAACAACCTGGGTAATTTTCCAAAGATTCTATTTCTAGAGCATTGAATCAAGAAAAACATTATTAGGGGAAAAAAAAAGTATTAATTTTGGACTTACAACAGAGAAAAAGGCTACTAGTTAAAGGGTGAAATACCAGAAGGATGTTCTTAAGGAGTTCATTCTTATTACTCTATTACCATAAAGCAAATTGGAAACTGGTCCATCCTGAAAACATTACAATGGGTTTTTTGCATTCTCTTCTCTTTTCTGAAGGGCTTACACTATGAAAAGAAGCAGCAGATTACAATTATGTGAGAGGGATCACTGGCTTTGAATAAGAGAGTAGGTCATCCTGATTTTAGTGATGGAAGTTTAATACAGGAGTGGATCTGTAGATGCTGGTATGTTTGAGCTAAACCAAGAAAATACCTTTTTAGTCTGTATAAAATATTTCAAGAAACCCCACAGATGGATTGCATTTATGCCCATTTAGCAACACACAGGTGTAAAAGGGTGAGCACCAACTCATCCAAGTTGAAGCAGTGCATATAGAAAGGTGAAAGACTTTTGTCTCCAACCATGTTTTCTAATCTCCAGGTTCTTTTGTATTTAGGGGGTTTATTCCAGTCCCTAGAATTTCTGCATTTTACTGAACCCTAATCTTTGTGCCTCTAAAACTGCAACATATTAAAAATCAGTAGGCAAAACCCATAAAATTATTGGTGCACCAACTTTGATCCCAGCAAAAAACCTTCTGCAGGTATTGCCAGAACCTGTCTTTTATTGTAGAAATGAGTTTATACATTTCAGAGTCCTCTGCCTCATTTCCTGAGGACTTACATAAAACAAAAGAGATTATCCACGGAAAAAGCTACTGCAGCTGTTGACACACTGATGCACCTGAACAAGCAAGGGAAATGGTCCAAAAATAGTCATGATGGTCTGCAGCCACCCAAGATACAATTCCATGAGGGGGCAGAGAAGGTAGTTATGAGAACAATTCTCATGGGAATGCCTTAATGATGGAATAAACCAATCTGGGCTGTATACTCTCCCATTTTAATCTTCTCTAGACCTCAGATAAATCAGAACAAGGCTCTTTTTCTGTCTTTTCAGTTCTTTTCATACAGAATTTGCTGTTCCTCAGCAGAGATATAGTGTAGCAAGGGGATAATTATAATGACCGCCAAAGTAGCAAAAGGCGGCTTAAGAGGGGATACCTCAATCAAGCACAGGCAGCCAAAGATGTAACCACAAGATAGGACTATGGGGTGTCCCTCTGCAGCCCTGCTCAGATATCAACACAATCAAATACTTCTATAAAGTGCCTGTACACCAGTGCACACAGTAGGGGCATCAAACAGGAGGAACACGAGAT
>JAWWTY010000088.1:41720521-41739572 GCA_035222235.1 Margarornis squamiger | reverse complement strand
ACTATTCAAATACCATCAGTTATGGAAAAACAATGGAAAATTCAAATTAAAAAAATTAAAGCAAAGTGATGGATATGTTTCCCCTTTTTTGGCTTCAGAAGTCTCCAGAAGGAAAAAAGATTCTGACAATTTCTCACTGCTGCAGCGGGGTTTCACACACTGGAAACACCAGGCATGTAACAGTCTCCAAAGTTCACCAGGACAAAATTTCCAGATGACACACTGGAGGGTATTTGGATAGACAGACCTAATCTCATTTAGGTGCCTTGAAGTTAAGGAAACCTGCTTGTTTCAGAAAACAGAATTCCATTATTTGTCTTGCCTATGCCAATCAGTAAATTTAAATTCAGTTTTGCAGTGCACTCAAAACCAATGGGCATCTCTATTGCAGGATTCTATTTGAATAGCATATCAAATAAAAACCACAACAGTTTTGATATAAATTAACCAAAAAAGATAGAAAATTTAACATTCACAATGTAAGGTCCACCAGTTTACACAGGGGCTCCGAAGACCAGAAATGCTTAGATAAGAAAATATATTTGATTTTAATTAGATTGCTTGACTCCAAAGCTCTCAGAGATATCTCCTGCAGAGAGACTTGGTGGGGGATAGTTGATGAAAAACTCAACCTGAGCTGGCAATGTGCACTTTGGGCCCAGCAAAAGCAGCATGGCCAGCAGGTCAGAGGAGCCGATTCTGTCCCTTTACTCTGCTCTGGTGGCACCCCACCTGGAGTGCTGCATCCAGCTGTAATGCTCCCAGCATAAGGAGGACATGGAACTGTTGGAGCAAGTCTGGAGGAGGAAGAGCCAAAAATGTGACAAGAGGACTGGAGCCCCTCCCTACGAAGACAGGCTGAGAAAGTTGGGGCTGTTCAGCCTGGAGAAGAGAAGGTTCCATGGAGACTTCACAGCCATCTGGTATCTGTAGGGGGCCTATAGGGAAACTGGAGATGGACCCTTCACCAGGAACTTCAGTGACAGGATAAAGAGCAATGGGTACAAACTGAAAGAGGGAAAATTTAGGTTAGGTATTAGGAAGGTATTAATGTAAAATACAGGAGGAGTACTGGAGTACTTTCCATTCAGGTTGTGAAAAAAACCTAATCTTGAATTTTATTCGTATTATACAAAAACACCAAATTGTAACTTTGTTCAGTGTAAAACCAATTAATAGGTGACAGAATACCTAACACTTTCTTGTTGTCAACGAGAATTTTTCAATGTTCCTATGTAAAAACTAATACAGATGGATTTGAAGCAATTTTATTGATGTGACTAGAATTTGGACAGAGATTTAAGCCAAGCATCTTCTTCAAGTAAGGCTTGAGAATGCATATTCTGAACCATATGAAATTTTAAACTGCAGCTGCATTTGTCGAATACTGCTTAAGTTCATGAATGCATGCAACACAGAACCTCTCTTAAAAGAGACATAAATATATTTAAGGTGGTGGGGTATTACAAATCAAAGTTTTGTACCTGTACCTCAGCCTATTTAGACATTGTGTTTTGCCTAGATGCAAGTTCTATCATCTTGAGCAAAACTGTATTGAAAACAAAACCCTACTTAAATTCATACTACCCTCTCTTCCACAATCAAGTTTAATTCTGAAATTTTCCTAATACTCTGGAATAAGTTAAGCCTAACACAGGCTATATAAGTAGCATTAATCTAATTTTACCTATCTCTCCACCCTGATTGTAGATTCTGAAGAGTTCATTTAAGCATTTCAAAAATTTGTCCTTATATAGTTTTATAGCAACTTGGCAATAAGAAAATTGAGGTCTGAGATCCACATTTACATGCTCAAGTAGTAACCTCTCAAGTGGGATTTTAATAAAACCTTATGCTTTCCCACATAGTCACATGACATCAACATTGGCTATTCTTCTTACTCTGGCCTCAGTGAGGTAGATATTGCATCTGGCAGATTCAGCTTGGCTGCTCCAGCAGTGATCTTCATGGTGCAAAAGACCTGACACAGACATCTCTTACTGCTGATGTGTTTAAGGAAGTTTTCTCTTTAAAAATGAATGACTAAATCTAGGAATGTATTCCTCACTAGAATTATGAGTTGACATGTGCTTCTCCATAGACTGGAAGTACATGCTTACACTTCTACAAAAAGTAGAATATTTAAATTTGCATTCAATAAACATTGAATTTGCTACGCTAATGTTAGACTCAGATTTTTTTTTTCCCAGCAGCTACTCTTCTACCAACTGCAAAGTTCACACCCACGATGTTTAAAATTCTTTATGAAGCTGTCCTAGAAGACTTATTAAAAACTCAGTGAATTACAAGATTAGAAAAAAAACCCCAACCAACCAAAAAAAAAAAACAACAAAAAACAAAAACAAACAAACAAAAAAACATAACCCAAAAAAACGCTCAGAACACCAGCACTCTGACAAAAGCAAAACAAAAATAATCAACCAAGGAAAAAAAGAAGTTAAAAAGAAGGAAGAAGACCCAACACAATGGGAAAACCCCAAAATAAACCAAACCAAAGTAAGCTCCCAACACCACTGATACCTTTCCAATGGCTGGAATATAGGAAGTCCAAGTGTTGAGATAAGCAGATGACTATATCTTAGAGTTATATATGTAACAATCTCTGCCAAGCAGTTGCACAAATGCAGATGTAGTTCTTATTTTTGTATTTATAACTTTATTCAGTGTGTCTTCTTTTTCTATTCCATGTGCTTCCTTTATTCAATACTCTGCTAAGAATCTAATTAGCTATAAAAGTTTTATTCTGGGCTATACTATGCCTAGTAACTGAGAGTGAATTAGCATCCTATAGGCAAGCTTCAGCTTTTCTGTGAGCTAAGATACCTACTAACTCTCTACTGTTCTTATGATAACCATAACTACCACACTTAAAATTCAAATCATGGTAATTAAGGTGACCTATTTGTTGGAAAGCATCAGGTAAAATTATGTGCAACTATGGAAACCTTCAACCATGCCATATTAAATATTTCCTTCTTTTAATTGCTGAATCAAGCCCTGCACACATGTAAAAAGATTTTTTTTTCTTTCTTTTTTTAATGTTGGGATTTTAAAAGAATGCTAGGAGTATATTATATAGTCCTCACTAAATTTAATTACATAACTGATAACAGAATGAGTCAATTATTAATCACTCGTGTATTTTATCTCATTTAAAGATATTATTTTATCATGGTGAAAAATTAAGAGTATCTTATTTTCTATTAGCTAACTACATTTTCAAAGACCCTTTATTTCTTCATAGACCTTGATAGTTTTGTACAACCTTTCAACTTAGACAGGTTGTATAGAGTTCTATGCCCAAGACAGTCTGTTTAAACTTGAAATCAGACCTTTTTTGTTGATACTGCTCTGATAAATCTCAGCTGAAGGTTCTTTATGTACAACTAGAATACAGTGCCTAATTTAGAACTCAGTAGCACAAGCATAATATGTGATTTATTCCTCTGAAGAATCCATTTCAATGCATCAGTGAACCTTTCTACATGCTCTTCAAACCAGAACATACTTCACACTCCTCTTCCTCTGTTATTCAAACCTCATTATTTACTCAAGTACCAGATATGAACATATGAAACCCCAGTAGATCAGAAGCAAAAAAACTGCAGCACCAGAGCAAATATAAACATTCTTTGTTGAACTATGCAGTGTAAGAATATACAGAAACAAAACATGAAACATTAAGATTAGTAATAAAATAATTGCAAAGCCTAAGTTGAATTTGTTACAAGAAATTACTTTTATACATTACTTTGCAAAGCGTTTTAAAAGCATAACAAGATCTGATTATTGTATATTTTATGGCCATAAGGTGCTACATACAGCTGCTATCCATGTGCATTAGAACTCATATGTAACAATCTTGCATCAGCTTTTGACATGTATTTTCTTTCAATTTTTGTTAAAAACTGATGAGCAAGGACATAAAAATCATTGTACAATGATCTTTCACCAACAGGCTAAACATTTGAATGATATGCACAGACAAGAAGCTTTTTGTAATAGTTTCTAACTAGGTAATTCTTAATCAGAGAAGCTTTGTCCTAAAACCAGGCTAATTTATTATTGCTTACCTTTAAAAAAAATACATCTATTATCAGAAAAATTGAAATGAACTCTTGTCATAACCTAACTATGTAAGTTTACCCTTGCTTGCTTAAACTAACAAATTACATTTGCTCTTGTATATATTATAATTCCTAGTATTAATGAGAGAGGCTAGAGCATCATAGGTAAATGCTTTGCTCAGTTTCAAAGTCTCAACATAATATTCAAAATTCCCACAGAAGAGCAAGTGAGGTGAAGATTATAAAAGCAGTTAAGACTAATTCAGAGCTGTATTTAAGGCCCAGTACAGTACTCAGCAGATTTAAAAAACAAAACAAAAACAACCAACCAAAAAAACCCAGACCCTTTGTCTGAACTCTTAACCACAGATCACACTTAACTCAGACATAATGTCTTACATAATACTGCACCAATGGCACATTGTCTTGGGGACACACACTCTTCTTCTGCAGCATTTGGAAAACCAAGCATCTCTTACAACTCTGTGGAGACCTACCTTAAGTGAAGGGTTAAAAATCACTCTCACATTCATAGTTCCAATGTTAGTAAGTTTAAAAAAATGTTCAGAATAAAGCTTAAAGCTAAGAAACCTGATCAATCAGTTTTTCTAATGAAGTTTGGAACCACAGCACAGAAATGGAGACAAGCTGTAAATAATACTTAACAAACTCAGTGTAACATACATAGGGCATTAATATTGACTTTGGAAAGCTGAACTGAAGAAACAAAGTTCTCTTTTAGTCTCTCTTCAGTTAGTGACATTACCCACAGGAAAAAAGTACAAGTGACATGATGCTTTGCATTAAACTCTCAAAAATGCAGCTTCTAAGGAAGTTCAGTTTACTTTTTGTTAATTTTGATTTGTATCCCAAATCACCCATAAAATACTAACTGCAAGACATCCCCCAGAAAAACAAGAGATAAGAGACTATTTCACGGTCCACCCTGAGAGTCTGTAGTTCCAGTTCTAACTCTTCTGTAGAGTGAAGTACTGTCTGAAACACAAATTACAGAATTTTTACTGGCAATTGTTTCCACTACTTTCCACAGCAAAATGAACCAGTCTCATTTGATTGCCAATATCGAATAAACAGATCAAGCCAAAGTAATCCTAAACTGCACATGTAAGTGTCCATAGCTGTATTAAAAGTATTGTCTGTTTATGCTGACTACAGCTTACAATCAGACATGTATACATGGGAAAATAACTAAGAGAAATCAGTTGGTAGCATATGTTAATTTCTTTTTTGTACATCAGCTACTGTCA
Organism: Margarornis squamiger; assembly: GCA_035222235.1. Taxonomy (NCBI): domain Eukaryota; kingdom Metazoa; phylum Chordata; class Aves; order Passeriformes; family Furnariidae; genus Margarornis; species Margarornis squamiger. Next base: position 41,734,216 of record JAWWTY010000088.1, on the reverse strand, counting down.
GTAGAATATATTTTAAAATGCATGCTTATTTTATCAGTGATTCAGTGTCTCGGGTATCTAAGCTCCAAACCTATGTGTGCATAATTTTACACAATAACTTAGTTACACATTTACAAGAGGCAGAAATCCAAACCAGTGAAGAAAATACAGTGGATCAGGCTTCCACTTAAAAAGACCCATTATGTTTATTTAGCTAATATTTTTAAACCCTCATCTGACCTGTAAGTATGTCACTATATTACAGAATTATAATCAATTACATGACCCAGTTAATTATAAAGTCATAAAAGAAAGCTGGCTCTCAGTCTCCTGAGAAGAATAGTGATAGCATTTACATTATATTGACTGTTTAATTAGGAAATTCAGTTACTAGTTCATTGAAGATACATTTTTCACCTATTTCTTTTGCCCTGTTTTTAGTTAGCTGGGAGTTAAAGGCAGCGAATCACATACATGAGCAGTTACTATGATTTTATGTGCAGAAGTAAACATGCTGGCATTGATAAAATAAGGAAATGGGCAGGTTTTGCAGTAACTAAGGAAAGAACTGCTATTGGGTGTATACTTAAATAAAAATCAAATTCATTTTTAAGAATACAGAGCTAGAATCTGCATATCTAAAGAAATGGGAAATTCAATTTGATACTGCTGTTCGCATAATAATGTGAAAAGAAAATGCATGCACTTATAAATATCCCAATTTTACTGCACATTTTTGGTAGAAATCCAATTAGAATACATGCATTTTCTTAAGTGCAATTTCATAAGTGGATTCCCTTTATGATACACAATCAACTTGAGTTGATCATGCGTTATTCCCATTATGAGGAAAATCTACAAATTCTGCAATTTTTTTGTTGGTATTCAAGAACACAGAATACGAAAAAGGGTGCTAGTCTTCATTTATTAGAAGACTACTTGAAAAGGAAAAGAACAATCCTTTCTTCAGATCCATGACAGGGAAGATGGGAAGACATTAGTTTTCATTGTGCCAAGAATTAGTTGGGGTAGACAGCAGGCAAAATTTCCCAGTCTATTCCCACCGGGAAAGACATCCTATGTAAGTTGCAAAAGGAACGCTCTCAGTGCAAGATTATTTTTTTTTTTAAATTGTTAAACAAGTCTGTCAGGCATGACTCAGGACTGCTGATCATGCCTTAGAACAAGGACACAGAATGAACTCTTAATGTCACTTGTAGCCATGCTTTTCTATGACTGGAAGATATCCCCTGTAAGCACTTATTTTGAGTGAAACAGACCTGCAAAAACATTATAACTGTAGCCCTGCTTAGCTTCTTCTGAAAATGTAAAAATATTGCACTTTAGACAGGTTCATTTTGCTCCCAAAATGAAATTAAGTCAAATATGACAAATTTTTTCCTCTGGAACACAAATTTCAGAATAGAGTATGCCAAATGTGAGTCAGGTTATCTGCAGACAAAGATCTCAAGTATACTGCAGAAACCCAAACTTTCAAAAAATGCAGAAATTATCACCAGTTCCACTGCACAACCAGCATCTGTTCTCATATAAAAAAATAAAGTGTTTGCATTAAACTTTATTGCACCATCAACTTTTTTTTTTTAAATATCCCCCATTCAAGTCAAATATTAAATTATTTTTATCAAACAAAATATAAGGTCTTCTTTAAAACAGCAAATAGATATAGAATAGACGCTATGCAGAAAAAGAACAGTCTAAGGGAATGATATACATCAAATCAGAAATGACAGAAAACAATCATTATGTTCTCTCCTCTGATTAAAAAAAGATTGCAAAAAGATTGTGTAGGCTATTTATTGTATGCATGAAAAGCATCCCTCCTCATCTAAGGTGTTGAAGCAGGTGACACCTTCAAGCTGTCAAGTGCTGCATGAATTCTGAAGTGCAACCTGGACTCCATAGAGTATTCTTTGTAGTTGTTTCTGCAAAACAAACAAATTATTTTAAGAAAAAGATGTTTAGACTGGATTGTATCTACTTCACACATGCAGTGAAGTACCAAAGTTAACAGCCTACACTCTTTCAAGCGAAAACAGAGGTTGACATACAGATGACTTTTGAGACGTCTGAAGCTACACCCAGAAACCAAGCAGGGAACACTTACACCAGTACAAAAAAAAACCCTGATAAACTGAACCCATGTATTAGCATCTCTTTCACTTATTTTGATCTTTTGAACAGTCCTCCCAATTACGGAAGCTTGCTATGAAAAGACAAGGCAAAATACTACAGAGAAGGCTGTTAGCTGAAAGTGTTTGTTCCGCCTCAAAACACAACTCAGAGTAATACAACACAGAGAAATCACATGAAATGAAAAGGAAACGTTTTCCCTTCATACTATGTCTTGTTTGATTCTGTCAACTCCAGTGTCTCTGAAGGGAGATGTTACATGAAAATGCAAAATTCACTATATTGAACAAGTTCACCAAACCAAGAACACAGATTTATAATTATTTGCCTTTTGGAAAGAAGCCATTAGTAAGAGAAAACATATGCCTTCATTGCTACAAATACTCAGCTATTCTTAATTTGCAGGGTGATAAAAAAAAAAAATAAACCCACTTACTTTGCAGTTTCTATGTATCTTATTGCTTTTTCTCTCTCATCCTGGTGTTTGTACAGAAGACCCAATTCATATAGGGTGAACGGCACCAAATAGCTATCATATTTTATCTGCTTCTCACTAGAAAACCAGAAAAATACAGAAACAGTTACTTAAACTCCTGTCTTAAGCAACCAGTTAACCTCTAAATACAATCACTGTCTGTAAGAGCATATAGTCAGAGAAAACCCTCTGGAACCATTTTTACTGGTTAACTCTGTACACATTAATCACACCTGTAAGAAGTCAATGTAAAATACTGCCCACATAACCTTCTAGGAGTAAAAATTTATCTTTCCTACCTCACATTTGTATTGTCTTACATTACCCAACCTACAACAAACGCAGTATTAGGATCCTATTGTGTAATCTACAGTTCAAAAAAAAACAACCAACCATCCCAAACCCTAAATTGAGATAAAAATGTTCATTAGCTTATGCAGTATAATACAAATATTTTATTTCTACACACAGAATTAAGAATGTTTTACTCTAGCTTGCATGAACAGACCATAGATAATTAAGAAAATTCAACTTTATTTTGACAATTACTGTCATTGAAAGGCATCTCTGGAGATCATCCAATTGAAACTCCTGCTCAAAGCAAGGCCAACAGCAGCAAACTGTCCAGGACTGTGGGCACCTAACTTTCAAACATATACAAGGATGGAGACTCCACTGTCTCTGTGGGCAAGCTGTGCCACTGTTCAACCAACTTGACAGTAATTAAAAAAAACCCAAAACTTAACCCACCTCCTTAAGTTTAGACGGTATTTCCTGCATTTCAGTTCATGCCCATTATCTCTTGTTCTGTTACTGGGCAACACTGAGGAGAGTTCTCTCTCTCTATCCCCCTCTGTCTTATGCACTCCTTTTACGTCTTCTCTTCTCCAGGCTGCATATTCCCTGCTCTCTCAGTTTCAATCTTTTAATCATCTTTGTGGCTCATTTTCAGTGTGTACATGCTTCTCTTACAACTATGTCCAAGACTAGAGACAGTACTCCAGTTGTGGCCTCATCACTGCTTAGATGGGAGGAGGATCCCCACTCCCACCTCCTGAGGACAGTCTTCCTATTGCAACTCAGGACACTTTGTGAAAGACACATTGCTAGCTCATGGTCAGCTCCAAGTGGAATACAACATCCCAGATACCTGAGTCATTTTCTGACTAGATGCTCTCAAGCCAGTCAACCCCCAGCCTGTGCTGGTGCATTGGGTTATTGCTCCCCAGGGGTAGGAATTGACACTTCCCATTGTGGAACTTCATGATGCTGTTAGCCCATTCCTCTAACCTGTCCAGGTTGCTCTGAATGGCAGCACACCCACCTGGCTTATCAATCATTCCATGCACTTTGTATCAACTGCACATTTGCTGAGCTTGCATTCTGTTCCATCATCCAGGTTCTTAATGAAGATGTTAAAAATTGCTGGCCCTAGCATTGCACTCTGCATTGCTCCACTGGTGACTTCATGCTGCAGATCACAGCCCTTTGAAACCAGCAGTTCAGTCAGACTTCAGCCCACCTCATTATCCACTTACCTAGCTGAGATTTCCATTAATTTGTGGTGACATTGTGGGAGACTGGTAAAAACCTTTCTAAACCCAAGAACACCCACCATCTACTGAGTCATTCATCTTATTGTGGAAGTCTATAAAGATGGTCAAGTATTATTTCCCTTTCATAAATTCACACTGACTACTCCTGATCACCTTCATCCTTGTGGACATGGTTTCCAGAATTATTTACTACACCTTCCAAGGGACTGAAAAAGTTGACAGGGCTGAAGTTTCCCAGATCCTCCTTCTCACCCTTCTTGGAGATAGGGATGACATTTGTTTCCTTCCTTTAGGAGTTTCCCCTAATTGCCATGACATTCCAAAGATAATTAAGTGTCACAATGACATTGGCCAGCCCTCTTAGCATTCATGGATATATACCGAGGTCCCATGTACTCAAATACATGCAGTTGTCATGGACACATGTATGCCTAGTTCACACTTTTCCTAACCTGATCTTCCTTCAACAAGGATAATTCTTCCTTGTTCCAGACTTTCCCACAGGTTTCATGGATCTGGAGTTCCTAATCTGGCCACTGGAGAATGAGGTGAAGAAGATTATTATGTATCGTGGCCTTTCCTGTGTCATTACAATCAATTTTGATTCTTATCTGGACAGAATAATATCAACCAACATTGCAGAAGAAAAAAGTTCTTAACAAGCACTGGAAAAGCTCTCAACATTTTGAGTAGCACTTCTACAGAGGCATCAAATTCATCAAGACAAACCATGACGAACAGTGAGCAGGGAGTCTGCTTATGTGATAAAAAAAGTCTTAAAGCATGGTAGCAGCCTGAGATATGTAGAAAGTAAGGATGCACAAAATGCATTTAATTTACCAGAAACCTTCTCCTCCTCCCCATGCAAACCATACACTTTATGAATAACTGTTCTCTTTAGATTTTTTTTAATGTCTCAGCTCTCTGAAGCCCTTTGGAACAAAATTTTTCAGCAATAGCATTCCTTTAACTTGCAACCAATAAAACCCCACTGCCCTGTAACCTGCAAAGTATTTGACTAAATTCACCTGGGATCTTAGAAATGGTAATAGAAAACAGGATTGCAAGAAAATTAAAACACACAATAGAATTACATATAACCAATTTTAAGTATTAATTTCTGTAAATTACTTGCTGGAAAAATTGCATGTGTAAAAATGCTTCTTCAGCCCAAATGCTTTAAAACTTGCAAAAAGTTTACAACTACAACCAGCACATGACTCATGTTTTATAATAAAAAGGAAGTTTTCAAGTTTTCAGCTGCAACAAGTAGCAACAATTTCCTTATCTACACAGGGAGGCATTAACTACTGAAGTACTAAATCCTTAAAAAAGAAAAAAAAACAGGACACTTATGTGAATTATCTTTACTTACTGATAGTTCTGCAAATACAATTCCAAATATATTTAGATGTGTTACACAATCGTCTGAATTTATGTGGTTTAAAACATCCTTTATATAGTTTTATATATGTGGTAAATTACTACAGAAAAATACTAGTTAAGTTTTGTCATTCTCTGACTACTTTCAGGGGTACTTTAATTCCAGGTCCTTAAAAGGATGTTGAAATTTAATTATTCAAAATTCAAACATGACAGTTTCTACAGATTATCAGAATTTTCACCAAAAGCTATAAAATGGAAAGGTTTAAAATACATTTTTGTCACTTTTTTACCTTTGAATTACTTTACTGAAACACAGTTCAGCTTGCATGAGTCTTCCCAAGTGTTTCAGGCAGAGGCCTTTCAGTAGCTGCAACATGCACACATCATCCATGTAGTACTCATTGTGATCTAACAGGAAAAGCAAGATATATCAAACAATTCTAAGATGTCATGAAAAAAAAATTATAGGGAATATGTATTCAGACTCAGGACATTGTTTCTTTGTTTCTTCTCAGGACATTTTCTACCTCAAAACGTGCGTAACCTTCATGCACAAATTAAAATACCGTCTACTGAAGAAGATGTGTTCATAACATGGGTATCTTTCTCTTCAAAGAGAGGTAAGGAATAAGAAGGAAACATCCAACAAACGGGCACAGACTGGCATTAAAGACTTCTGTACTTGTAACATTGAAACATACAGTGAGATAGAAACAACCACATTATCTTAAGAGCATCCTCTGCTACAGAGCACCAGCAGGCCTCCAGTAGAACCAGTAACATGAAAAATCACAAAACCACCCTACGACTGTCATACAGAACTCCCAGAAACATTATTTTGCAATACAGATACAAGAAAATATTTTTATTAGTAATTCCATCATCTCTAATGATCAAGAAGCTTCAGTAGTAGTAAGTTTTGAAAAATTCCATAAAGTTTTACGTTCAATAGAACTAAAAATACCAGATGAAAGAAAGTTTTTAAATCAATTCAAAATTTACCTAACAAGTGTGGTCCTTTTTTGTTCCCTTAGTTTTATAGCATTTTCTGGGTGCAAGGAGGGAAAAGAAAGGAAAGAAAACACATATGGATAGACAGATGGCGGCACATACATTAACAACTCAGGAAGAAAAACACTTTCCCTTCAGATCATGTTGCTTACAACTCATTACCAGCTCTCTAAGGTCACATTAATTTTTTTCTTAATAGTCTGCCAAAGAAATCCTACGTAAACAGTTCTGAAACATGCAAGACTAACACATTTTAGGATTCAGCAAATTGCTTTGCCACTATATTCAGGCTTATTTCTGTCTGTGTTTAAATCTAGAAAATCTCAATAGACAGCAACTGACAGACTGCGCTTTTAGTGACATGTAGAAGCACAGCGGGTAAGTACTTTGCTTTCTCTCTAGCCTGTTTTGCTAGGCTAAGGTACTGGATTCATGCGACATGTGACTGTCTCCTGAAGGATTCATTAATTGAAATTACTGGGGGCATGCACTAATGTCAGTAAAAGCTTGTCAATCTCTAGCAACTACAACTAGTATCTCCCTGGTATTTCCTAAAAGAATAGAAGTTATATGGTAAAACACTAACAGTAAAATTCAACAATTAAATTGGCACAAGCCAATTTAATACCACCTTGCAATCAGTGTGGGAGAACCACCTTCTTGCAGCCCTCAACACCAGAGGAAGTATCACTTTCCAAATTACAAAACATGAAACAAATTAATTTTTCTTGAAGCTACATACTCCTTTTTTATATATTGGAAATGACAAAAGTGGAAAAATCAGATTTCCAGAAATCTTGAGGGGAAAAAGAACCCCAAAACAGTATCTCTCATGTCTTTTATATGTTCCATCTATGGTCTCTATTTTCAGCTCTGTACAACATAAAATCACTTGCAGTTCTTGAGAGATTCCTTGCTGTGCCTGTTCACATGAAGCAAATGAAATAAAAACAGCTCTAAGAAGTCTCAATCCCTAAATGACCTTTGTGTATAATCAACATATTTTTTTACAAGACCTTAGCAATCCTTTAACACTGTCTAGTTCTTAAAACTGTCTCTCAAAATAATTTCGTAACCTTGTCATACTCTACTAATAGCCTTAATCACGCTTTCTTTGGGCCTTAATTCAGCAGCAATTCTGGTAACCAGAGTCTTTATCTTGTCTGAGTCCATATCTTTAAAAGCTAATCAGGGTCACATATGCAAAGTGCAGAACAGAACTATATTTGGCTGAAGTTACTGCTAAAAAGAAGACAGAGAAAGCACACATGCTTCCAGATTACATCTTATTTGCAAATAGCATATTTCCACAAAGAAAAAGTACTGGGTTTATTTCTGTTCCCTTTATTTTAGTACCTTGTACATCTCTACTTTGCAATTTGAAAGGACATTTACTTCACTGTTACAACTAATTAGCATTTATAGCACAAGCCTCTGCATGATATAGCACTGGATTCCCAAGAGATTCTGTCAGTACCCTCCACACAGAACTCATGGGAACATTCCTTTATTTGCAAATATCTTGCATATCACTACACTTTTGTTCCAATATGACAAATAAAAAGGGAAAACACTTGAGATTCAAGAGGCACACTACCGATTCTGCAGAGAATTGAAGACTATAAAAAAGTTAAGGAACTCAATTCCATAACGGTCTTGCAAGTTACTCTGCTTTGGTTTATTACACCATCCAAATTTTACCACTATGTAATTCTTGTATGTCTTTGTACATCTTGTTATGCATTACCTCAGTTTATACTGGCAATCATAATTTAGATGTATTTTACAATTGATAATTGATGTTTTAAGCAGATGGTAAAACTAACTTGCTAAATTGTTGATAAGTGTGACTAAAATCTGGATTCAGTAAAAATTATTATTAGTGAGTTATCATTTAAAAAGTTTTATGTGCAAAAAGATAATATTTATTCATTCTATAAAAACTTAAAAGCGAATTCTACCAAAAAGTTCACCTGACAGACGACAGCACCCACCTGATAAAACTAGGTACTTGTGCAGTAAACCTGTTGCAATAGTGGAGTTTAAATTCTTTTAGGAGTTAAGCTACAGGCTGATTCTGTAAACACTAACCTGGACATCTATGCTTCAAATACATCAAGATGCAAAAATTATGGTCAAGTTTTATTTAAGTATGTTTTATTTTACAACTAGCAAACAAGTTTTATTTTGCCTGAAAGCAAAAAAAAAAAAAACAAAACAAAAAAAAAAAACACCCAGACCAGACTCATTTATGCACAGCACTTCATTTTGTCTTCTGTATTTTGTCATGTTCTGCTCAGTATGTGTCATCTGTAGTAACGTTCAGTGTGGTGTAAATTGGTTTAGAAAAAGTATTTTTCAGACATTTGAGACATTAGTGGGTTATGCTCAAAGAATGCTCAGGGGCAGAAACAACTTAAAAAGAATCAGCCATATTCTGTTACTAACAGCCTCACATCCTTGAGTTTTCTGTATTCTTCTGCAATTTTAAGCCAGAAAAAGAACTTACTGAAGAACCACTCCTAACTTTCATATGGTCCCAGAATTTCCATACTCAGACTTAATAGCACATTGCCCAAATCAAAACTTACTTTGCAGAATATTAGCAGATAGAAGCATGGAAAAATGTCAGCATTTCTTACCAGATTATTAAATCCACCTTAATTGATCACTTACTAGTTTCATTTTGTAGTGCAGTTTCTTCTTTTTCAATGGTTACCAGTAAGTTTTCAGTGAGGTCTGGTCTTTTGCCGACAATTGCAAATCCATTCCAGACATACATCATTTCCTGATCAAAAATAACCCAAAAAAATCCAAGCAAACAAACCAGAAACCCTTAAGACAAACTCATGGAATTGCATAAATATCTAACTACAGAGTACCTCTGAAAATACTGTTCTGGGACATACTGAGTACATAAAAACATTACAAAAATTTGTTTTAAACAATACAAATGGTCTAGGAATATGAGAGGAAAAATTACATTTAATGTGTATTGACAAAGTTAACCTAGGTTTCTAAGTTGTGAATGTTTTGACACCTTTTGAATAGAGTCTACTATTGTGTATTTTCACACATCTTTAAAAATTACAGTCACCCACATAACACATCAGCAACCCTGGGTATTTTTAAGTTCAACTTGCAGCCTCTGCCATATGAACTAAAGAACAGCTGAAAGTAGTTAAATTTGGTGTGTGTTTGTGTGTGCATGTATATACAGTATACATACATATGTGTACCCAAACACACACTCATGTATTTATATATATAGATGCTATGATCTATAATAGACTGTTACCTTCCATACAGAACAAAACTGGAAATAGACACAACTTTCTGGATAAAAAATAGGGTTCCATTATGCACATCCAACACATGTTTTTAATAAAATTTCTGGAAAATCTTATTAAAAAAACCCAAAGGCAAATCCTGGGCACAAAGCTTCCCAGATGCTTCAGTACAATAGCAAGCAGTATGCTTGTTTCAATACATTACCACATTGTAAAACTTAAAGAGAAGGGGACAATACACAGAGTTAATGCTAACTAATATGAAGCTTTGTCAAGATTTTTACGGTCTTCACAAAAAATAGTATTATTTGTTCTACTATATTTGAACTGTAACTACACCTCTGAAATATGAAGCCTAATGTCATTTTGAAGCTGATAAAATACACTATTGAAATATTTACACCTGTATTTGTGCTGTAAGTATGTACATTTTCAGAGGGAGAAAAAAAGCTGGCTCTATTAAAGTCTGAAACAGTGTTATTGACATCATCAACTACATCATGGCAGATTTGTTTCAATTCCACAAGTCCTGTCTAAATTATGCTTACTGCAATAAACCACACACTCTGTTTGGTTTGGCCTAGCCCATGACAAAAAAATTCTTAAATTAAAAGATACTGGATTTGACAGCAAGACCAAATAGATAGATATACTCATGACTATCAAAAACTGTGCTGTACAAGTCCAAGACAACTTTATTATTTAGTCCTTTACATGCAATTTAGTATAGAATGTGTTTTAGAACTGCTGGATTAATTTTCTTTTGAGTCCTCTTTCCATATCATTGACCTTTCGCATAAGAAATTCCTTCTCAAATTATGTTTTCCATCAACAGTTGTTGCCAAATTATGCTCATATAAAGATTTTAGCATACATGTATGAAAGTATCATTGCTGTGTACATATAAACAGAATACTAATTTTCACTCTGAAGTGAAAATATGGGAAATTAGAAGAGCATTAGTAAAGTATCTTTAACTTACTGCACATTTTACTCAGACTCAACATAAGGAAAAAAATAACACAAAACAAAAATCAACCATCACTTCATTTTCATTAGAAGAAGAGAAAGTATGAAGTATTCCTTAACTTTCTAATGAGTCTAGAAGATAAGGACTAAAATCCTACCAACCTCAAGAACATGAACACAGGTTTCTAGCTGAAGGGTGACTTTTAGCCTCATGTGCCAACAGCAATCAATTCTCTGTATGAGTGAATTTTCATGTGAAAAATCTGCGTCTGGTTTTGGACTACTACTGGTTGGTAGCATGATCCAGCCCTTAGTACATTTCACAAAAATCCTGTTCCATGAATGCAGTACTTCTTTAAAAAATAGTTTAAAAATGCAGGCACACAGTGTTCTCTATAATGAAGTACAGTGATTTCTTTTCTGTTTGAAAAGTATGAAAAGAAAGCAAGAATGAATACCAGGGCAGGTAATATCAGCTTCACTGGTTGAGAACTTGCATAGCGTCGAGCTTTCCTCACTGCAAACTTCTCAGTTGGGATAGATTTTCCTGCAATTCTCTGTTTTAGACCATCCACTTGTCTACAAGAAGAGAAAATGAAAAATCAAAGTTGGTTTATGTAATTTTTTATTTAATCTTATTTCATTTAGTAAGATTTACTGTTTGCCTCTGAAGTATAAAATCTGAAATTGTTTCACAACACTCAGACCACAGCTGTAGGATGTATGTTTCCTTGATAAAAATAGCATTTTAAATATTCTGCTTCTAAAATTAAAGAGAAAAACTGAAAAGTTTATGGTTATAAGCAGAAAGTAAGACACAGAAGACAAAGACATGGGGAGAAAAAGACTGCACATCTATTTGCTTTATAAATTTTTACCTGAATAAAGACACAACGTCCTCACCAGTCCTCTTCAAATCATCCTCAGAAAGCATACATAGAATTGCTGCCTTTTGGAATACATATATTGCCTATTTCAAAAAGAAACAGCAACATATTATCACATCTAATGCACTGCACTCAGTCAATGCACTAAGGATGCAAATTTCTCACCCCAATTGCTGCAGCAAAGTGTTTCCAGTAATTCCCAGGCAGATGGAACTATAAAAGACTAGCATTCCCTTTCTCACATGATTTAAGCTATAATTTTATTTTTAATGTATTCATTAATATTTTAAGTTAGTCAAAGTTAAAGATGTCTCCTGTAAAGAACAGGAGAATTAAGCACACCACTGCTAAAGAGATGATGTTAAATGACTTAAGTATTCTTAAGTCCATTGCTGCTATTATAGATCTATTACATGTAAAGTCATGCTTGGAAAAAAAAGAAAAAAACATAAGAAAATACCCAAGTACTGATTCAAGGAAAGTTTAATAACTGGGTTTTGCAGAGAAAAAAAAAGAAGCATCTGTAATTCCATTCAAAACATTTACACTTCATGTTCAATATACTATTCTCTTCGTCTTTTGTCAGGTATTGTATGTATAACCTTTTTTATTAAGAATAACAAAACAGTGGTTCTAGATAGGAACAGACAACAATAATGCACCAAGAATTATTGACACATTGCACTTGGTTCACACTTCGCAAAACATTTTTACAAGTAAAAGGCTGATACCTCAACTTCATTGTGAGACCCTGTTTCCAGCAGCCTTCTCATGTCAATAAGCATCTGCTGCTTGTCTGTTTATATTTAACCAACACAGTTTCTTCAGTCAAGTTTTACTAGTGAGTGCTAGAACTTGACTTCAGACTCAAATTTTCCTATGCATATTCTTTTTCACAACTCTGGTAAGTACCTCCCTTTTCAGAGGGGCCAAAACATTGCTGTTAATGGCTCTGGTGCTTCAAAATGTTAAATAAAAAATCATCCTTAACCAATCCAGTTAAATCTTCCATTTTGGTGCCATTGTGCCTTTACTTATGAGTTTCACAAGAAGGCAAAAATTACACTTATTGCGAAACTCAAAAGTAAATTTAACTGTAGAGAGATCACTGGTATATCACAACACAGTCAACCTGCCCATTTACCTTAGACCACCTGCTCTCTCTGCTGAGCAGGTCTGCATACCGATATGCTTGAAGCCAGTCCTGCTGGAAGGTGTAGCACCACATCAGTTCCCAGTAACAGAGATGATGAATCTGTTTCCACTCTTGCTGGGCTGCTATGCAGTCTTGGAACCTCAACTGCGCCTACAATGTAGTTAAGTAAGAATGATGAAAACTGACTCAATTACAGCTCCACCTGACAGCCATGTCTAATCACAGAGCAAATTCTTAGTTATCACCCAAGTGGAGAACACCTGACTAGTAAAATGAGACAAACTCCCCTTTCAGTCTCACAGAGAGAGGACGGGAATCAAAGTTGACAGCGAACACATACATGGATATGAGCATAGTTATCAGTCCAACCAGAATAAGTTACTTAAATGAATAAGTTGATTTCCCCCCTCAGGCTGAACACTAAACAAATAAAAATCTTAAAAAGAAAAAATTTATTTACCTTTTCAAAATTTCCTTTCAGTATATCTATTCTGGCAGCATAAAATAGAATAATGGAACCCTTGAAAGGAGATGAAAAAAATAATCAATTAGGATTTTAAGCTTAGGGAAGTACATTGCTGTTATAAAATTTATTGAAAATACATACATTTGGAAATTTCTGGAGGTAGGGTTCAAGGAGACTTTCTGCTTCCCGAAGGTTGGTTTCCCCTGTGCCTAGAAAACATAACAAACCAACCTCAATGTGCTTAAAAAACCACAAGTTTCATAGATTAAGATTTCATTTCCAAATCATATTATAACTCCAATGGATCAATAGATGACCACTTTTATGAAAAAAAGAGAATTATTTCCTCAAATTGTGTTAATATAA
>JAWWTY010000088.1:41705629-41718515 GCA_035222235.1 Margarornis squamiger | reverse complement strand
CCATACAGTGACTCTGCAGCATTAATAACTTGAAGTTTAGTTATGTATATTTAGGTAGGTTGCTTTGTTAGGGCTCTTTAACTTTTGTTGGTGGGGTTTTTTTTGTTGGTGGGGTTTTTTTTGTTGGTGGTTTTGGGGGGTTTTATTTTTGTTTGGTTTCAGTTTGTATTTGTTTGTTGGGTTTGGGTTTTTTAGAATGTTCTTATGAGCACCAAAAAGAGTTTTAAAGAGCTTCAAGATACTTACAAAAAAATGCTAAGTTTGGAAAACAAGGCTATGGCTAAAAATCCTTTGCTCATCCATAAGAAAAAGATGTATGCAGATTTCTGAGTGACCCATGATATTAAGAAACTTTCTTCCAAAGAAATGGGCTGGGATATTGGATGGAAAAATGTGGAACTGTGATTCCTCCCTCAGTTACTGGTATGAGGAACATTAACTTCTGACTGTAACAACTAGAAAGAAAGCTGATATACTCTACTTAAGGAGCAGCAAAATGAAATTAAATTGCAATTTGAAAAATACCCTCTGAATCAGACATTTCCCACAGTTTTTAAAGAGCCAGGTATCACCATATTTGCTTTTATGCCTGTTCTCATCTAGCCCATTTATCTCTTTAACAACATTAAAATACTGATAAACATTAGAGATTATTATACTTTTACCGTGAAATACACAACATAAAGACTGGATAGACTTAATCTGAGAACAGATTAATACGAAAAAGCAAGTATCAGATCAAATACCCTGTTGCCAGAAAATCCAATAAATTCTAAAAGTCGGAGGATCCTTCCTGGTAAAAGTGACAGCATCTGAAACACATTAGAAAAAAATAATAAAAACATAGACATTTCAAAAAAAGGTAAAATTGTAATAAACTTGAAACAAATAGGCCAGCTACTGTGCTTCATGCTATTACACATTAGAAAAAAGTAAAACACAAAAGAACTTGAAACTAGGCATGCATGCTCAGAATTTTGATGAACGTCCAGCATGAGAAAAGCAAGACAGAGGCCGGCTGTTTTTGTTCAGATAATAATAGATTTTTTTGTCTTCAGCTGACCAGAATTGTTTGAAAATTGTGGGTCATTCAGAATGAATGTATTATCTATTTTGGTAGTACTTACAACCTACAATTGTCATCTTCCTTTACTTGCAATAAAACAACACAATGGCATCACGAAAGTTCTACTTGTTCCTACTGTGGGAACACCCAATTGGCACACCAGTAAACATTATTTTTTTAGAAATACTAGCTATTGTTATCATTCTTAACTCTCTATTATATGCATTTTTGTTCCCCTGTATTCTCCACATCCTACACAACAGAAAACTTAGGAAGAATATAACCACCTATTCAATGAGCATTATAAGAAGGTCCACTTGAAGGTACTACTTTAAAAGCTCCATTCACCTTAATACATTCTGCACAGCAGAGACTTTTTCTGTTAGGCTTCCTACTCAGAAGACTACACAAAGAATAGGGAAGGTCAGAACATGTATGAACACAGACATCTACCAGATGCTTGAGTTTTAAAGATTGGTGCAGATAGACCTGAATTCTTTTGACCATACTCAAAATACTCTAGATCCAGTCTAGAATGATACAGAGATGAACATACTAGCAGAAATCAACTCTCACCATTGCCATGACAGATGTAGAAAGGTAAACATAATAAGCTGTCAAGAAAACAGTCTTCTTTTGCACAAAGTCAGTAAACTACTGTTCATTCTTCTAACTGTAGTTATGCATGCAAATCTACAGTACCACTGAAGCAAAAGAATGGGGGAGCTAAAATTAAACAGTCACTCCAGTTATCCTGGAAGCAACTGCATAAGCATCTTAAAAATTACTACCATACACAGGTAGATGTATGTAGCTGCTTCTCCACTTCAGAAATACATACATTAGTTACTACAAGAGAATGAAACACAGCTCAGAATAAAGTAGTAGAAACATCCTAGAAAGCATACGTGCCAAAAGCCACTGCTGTTTTCCCACTGCATAAAACCTCCAAAGCCTGCATCTCCATTTTACAAATGTACAAATGTTAAAACAGAGTTAAAGTACTACATATGCAAAGAAAGACACTCCTACAGAATTATCCCAGTGGCCTTTCTGTAGTGTGAAGAAGTCATACCAAGTTGAATGCTCCAATTCCAAGTTTTACTCCTCCTTCAAACTGGTAATAAGTTTCAGTTTTGCTTTTGTTCCCCTGAGTCATCTGTAGCACCTGATGACATTCTCTTTAGATGCAGAAAAAAAAGGAGGAAAGGGGAAACATGGCTTAGAAATTATATGAAATATAATCACTGTGATTCCTATAAAAATACTTCTTTTTATTTGGGGGGAATTAGTGACATTCCAGCTGCTTATACCAGTGTAGAAAACAAGTGTTTTCTAATGGCTTACTTGTATATTTGGTAACTCGTCCTAATTTTGAGGCCACCTTTGATAAAGTTGATCATATTTTCATCCTGAAAGAAAAAAAATTAATTGTACCAAATAGTGTATTCAGCTATCACACATACCAATAATCTTCCAGCTACATTTACATTTATGTGTAACTTAATAGTAACTGGAAACATTAAAAATGCTTTTTAGGTATTAGACTCATTTCTCAAAGGGAAGTTAACACTTGCTTTAAGTTGTCATGGAAACATTTCTCTACTGCATGTTACAAATTTTAAAACTTAAGAGGGAGGTGAAAAAGAGAGTCAAGGAGTTACTTTTAACAGAATTTCCAATGCATCTAGCTGAACCAAGAAAGCTCTCCACCAGATGGTGCTGTAGGAACCTTTTAGAAAATTTCTCAATGGCAATTCTCACACACACATCCAACACGGAACCTGGAAGAAGGCAAACTGAAGAACGCCCTAAACAGATGAAATCCCATTGCTAATCAACATAAACCACATGTACTACTATGTACTTATCTCTAGGAAGAGCAAAACAAAGCCACAGTGCAATAGCCATCAAAACTAAATTCCTGAAAAGCAAGACGGCTAACAGTTCAACAAGACAGAATTTTTTCTCTTAGAATTCACACAAAAGGGGAACATGTGGAGGCGTTTCAGAAATGCAAGCTTAAATACTCTGGGACAGCATATATGATGTAAAAAATGAAAAAGCACCAAAAAAAAAAAAAGAAATAAAAAAGCCTTAGAACAATCAACCAAAGGAAATTCCAGCTTCCATAAAAGGGTCACCATTTCAAAAGACTTCATCTGTTTTGTCTGCAAGTCTGAACACTCAAATGCAAGTGTTTCAGAAGAAGATTCTAGTTCCCTCATTCTGAGTGGTCAAAGTTTCACCATCATCATCATTCTCAGATGAATCAAGGTCAGCCAAGGATGAAAAATGTGGTGCAGGACAGCAATCAGCAGAGTGGGGTATTACAGCCAGCAGCAATAGAGAGGTGCTGCTTTAGAGAAAGCATATATCTAATGGGTGTTTTATTTATTTTATACACTTCCTAAACTCACCTATTTCAACAACTAATGAAAAATTCTTTTCATGCTTAAAAAAACCCCACCCATCCAACAAAAATAAAAAGAGTTGCTTCCACTTGGTTAGTAAAGGAGAAAGTCAGGAAGCCAGGAGAAAGCCAGTTATCGGCATTTCATTAATAATATTTCCTGACACTTCTGACCAAAGTAATGCATCCAGTGGTTTATAAATATTTGCCAAATGAACTTATCTGATCATAGTATCTATGTACCTCACTTCTTTCCCATAGTTTACATCAGAATAGATTATCTAAAATATATTCAGTAAACATTTATAAAACACATTTGTTAAAAAAGTATGACTAACAACTCCTGTTTTCAGGAATCAAATTTCAAACAAAATTTGAAAACACTGTAGCATGAAGTCTCTGAACCACAACCTAAACCAGTAGCACCAGACAGTATTAAATACCAGATCTTTCTGTGGACTGAATTGTTAACCCAGCAATGGTAAGGCATGCTCATTTTATAATAATTCGTTACTATATTATTCCTGACACCATGTCAAAAGTGTATAGAGAGCAAGATTGAATTGGAAACAAGTGTGCATCAGTTAAAGTTTTGTTAGCTGGGAAACACTCTATCCTTTTATGCAAAAAAAGACTTGGTCTTTCAAACAAAATATTTCCTCATACTTGAACATATTTTCATACAAGTGCTGGACCCTCTATGATGTGACGCAAACCATTTAAACATAACACCTGTATAAGACTACAATATACCTCGGTGATACCTTAATACCTGGATATTAATAACATCTTTGGTTATTCACATAAATAAAGAGAGGACTTTGCTGAATTGCACAGCATTTATCATACTTTCAATCACAGGCATGAAGCAACGTTTACTAGCAAAATGTTTTTTAAATACCATATCTATTGTTGCAATGATATTTTACAAGTACTAGTCTCTCTCCATTACACTGCTACACAGGGACACAAAAAAAATGACTTTACCTGTACGAAAGTGAGAGCTGCTTTCTGTAATAAGCATTCAGCATAGCAGATTTCCGCATGCATTTCCTCTATATGAGAAAGAAAAGTCATTTAGTATCAGCAAAGTCATTGTCAATATTCTCTTCTTGGGGTCAATGGAACAAATAAAATGCTGCCAAGACAAGGGAGAAAAAAAAAAGGCAAGATTCTGCTGTTGCCACTTTGATAACTGCTGAATAGTAGCTGTAACACACAAATTCCAACAGAAGTCTTCTATTTCCCTTCCCCTCAGACAAAAACTTGGATCTTGTCAGAGCTACTTTGGTATATGGAAAAAGCTAGTTGTCATTCTGGTGGATGGTCTCCTGTACTTTTCATTGATCCTAAGCTGATCCCAAGCTGAACAGCCTACAGCAACTAAGTCTTCCAACCCTCCTTCCATCTCTTAGAAGAAGCTTCTGAAGATGAATGGTAGCCCTCACTGAGGTTCAGAATTTTCCTACATCCAGTAAGACATTATGAACAGGTTTTCACCAAGTCATGCTCAACAAACCAAAAGCCCCAGGCAGACTTTCTGTCTTCATGCAGCACTAAAGTACATTTGATTTAACACACATGACACAAGTTACTCTGCACCCATGCTGCAAGACCAGCCACATGCACAAGGCTGCTGTATGTACAGTGCATACGTGGTGAGTTTGATGTGTCCAAGTATTAAAGAGGATTCTTGTGCCAGGTTAGAAAAAAATGCATACTTGATTCTGCCCGAATCAGAAATAGAAGATCAGCATTTTCAGAGCCATGAACAATGTACTGATACAATTTCCCAAAACACCTTAAGGCAAAACAGACAAGCACAAAACTCGTTAATATATTCAGATTCCAATGCAACTAACGATAAGGACGTATTCCACCACATCAATGATTCATAAAATTTTGGGAGCTGTCTTAAGTCAAAAAAAAAAAGACATCTCTCTTCAGTCCTATAATGTGTTGTGAGTCATTCCTTTCTTAATTCATGCATGCTCAGAGGAAAAAAAAAAAATTAGGCTGAATTTCCCATTTTTGGAAGCTCTATATTCAAATTTTTAAAAAAATACCACATAGGTGGCTTGTATGCTTATTTGTTACTGTAAGACACTAGTCAAATTACAAAGTTATGAATATTTGTACACATTGGTAAGGTAGTTTTGAAGTTTTTTCACTTTTTAATTTTAACTGTTTTATAAACTGCTTACCTTCACTCAACTGATCCACTGACTGTTTAGAAACTAGATTGGACAAGGATTCCACCACTGTGCTTCTTTTCCTGAATCTAAATCAGTTGTGCATGGAAGAAAAGAAACCCACACATTTCAACACAAACCTGAACTTAATTATGGGAATTCTTAACCATTTCCAACTAAAATTTATAGAGATTTTTAGCAAAGTGATAATTAGGCAGTGATAATTAGTTTCAATTCTTTGAGTAGTCTAAATACTTGTATGCTTCTAGGCTCATAAGCCTGTCCAATCTTAAATGCATGTTTGCAACATCAATTCATCTACTTTAAGTGTATGATAGCTTTAACTCCTCTTTCACCCACCAGCTGCAGATGTATCTGATGCTGGGCAAGATATTTGAACTGGACTTCTAAGGTTTATTAATTGTTTTTTTCTGTTTCTTAAACTTGCACTCAGAATGAAAAAATCAAGGTGCACTCTGTTTTCAACATAAATGCTTCAGTATTTTATGGTGGTTTATGTCAGATAAAATACCAATACAGTCATGTATTTTACTTCCAACAGATCTCAACTGCACATGTTACAATTCCAAAAATTAATTTGTTAACTATTTAACTCAGCTTTATAAAGAAGCCAAAGAAACAATTCTACATTCAGAAAAGGAATGCACTTTGTAAGTCAGGGAGTCTGATTATAAACACTAAGCATTAGTTTATCATTTGTTTACAATACTCTGTGTATTGACAAGTGCAAGATACTGACAAAAAGATTATGACACTACAGGCTAACACAATACATACAACAATAGAGTCAATTAAGGAGCACGTAGCAATTCTTCACACAATGTTTGATTGCCTTAGTCTTGCATTTTTATGAGTTTTGTGACAAACTAGACCAGAGCACTATGCACTAGAGTTTATATCCTGCAGAGATGAAATTCTATATTGAAGCTGCCTGAACTACAGAGGGCACCTAACCTTCAGACATACTAAACAACACAGTGCAAATGAAACTGCAAATTGGTAGCACACCTGAAAAAGATGCTGCAACTGGTGACCCTTCATTTTCTTCAGATTGCATCTGATAATTTCTTCCCCATTTCCTTTTCTTTGGTTTGTCATTGCTAAGAGTATGATATTAAATGTCTAAACTGGCATTTGGTAGTCATTTCCTTGGAGACTGTTTGTGATAAATTATGGCCTAACCAGTACAATGAAGAAGCAGTACAGGAGAAATAATTTCTATTCTTGTCAGAGCCTTGTTAAACACTTTAGCTTTTACAACCCATTTTCCAAGATTGGGGTTTTTTTAATGAAAAAAATATAGGTCACTAATAACTTTTATTTTCTGTTCCATTTCATTGTTGTTCAAAGAAAGACCAAAAGCAAAATGTTCAGATCATTTCTGATGGGAATAATAGCTCTTTAATTTTAAGGTAAGCTAAACATATTTGTAACAAGAATAAAAAAAATTATTTGGTTTTAGAAGAAATCTTAGTACAAGCTTAATTGTATTAGATTACTGGTTCCAACTTTGAAAACAACTTTTTTAAAAATACTCTTTCCATGCTGAAAGTGAAAGTTCAATATAGAGATCTTAAACTGTTGGAAAACAAAGTCACAGCTGGCAGCAGCTCAGACTGCCACTCATGTAATGTCTGTTTATGGATAGGTCTACATAGTCAACCAACCATTTAACTTTAGCAGCTAGAAATACCCAGTCACAAGAAGTCTGTTGTTTCCACAATACTCTGTGGAAAAATATTCTGACCAGTAATAGTAAGTAGTGGGACTTACTCCACCTTTACAAATTTATCCCACCATTGTACTGAAAAGAATCTACTTTAAAAGCATATAGAGCTGGGTTATCTTACAAAGAACACTTAGTGGATTAAGTATCTCATAGATGTTCAATGCTTGGGCTTACCTTTGGCAGGTTTGCAAAGCTTCTTTCATTGTAGAAATTCCCATTTGTATATCCTGCTGTTCAAAGGTCATAGCAGCTTGCATAACTAAAATAGTGCTGTATCCAAGTGCATGGTACATGCTATCTTTGGACCTAGAGAAAACATAAATCTTGTGCCTTTAAGCAACACATCACATTACAATACAAAATTAAATGCAGAGACACTTGCATTAATTTGTGAAAAGACAGAAGAACGAAGCAGAAAACTAATGGACACGAGAACATGAACTAGCAAATACTGTCTTCCTTTGGGTGCTACAAGTCTGCCACCAGACTGTAGCAGCAAGTTCCAGAAAATATCTTAAATACAACTTATAGCCTGCTGATATATCTTTTTAATTTAGTCAATTAAGCCTTGACATAAATACTCATTCCCATGCTTTCACTTAACCGAAGTAAGGACCTCCTTCTGGCATTACTGTGTGACCCAAAGACAAAAATCTGCAGTTGTTCCATAGAAATGTCAGTACACACAGGTTCAGTTCTACTTAAAGACTACACTGAACTAGTCTGGCTCTCACAGCATAATGACACCATCACCAAAAAGAGAAAAAAATTGCTGGAAAGTGCCTAGGGAGGTCATATACTCAAACCTCATAAATGCAACAAAGAGCACTATTGCTAACATTATGTCAAGCAAACTCAGGTTTCACCTAACCAAGTTTCAATAAGCTCAAGTAAATGAAGACTGCATACTCCCTTGGCAGCCTTTCTGGCACTGTACACAACGTATTGAGTTTGAATCTCTTAAGACTCAACTTGTGGTGATGCACTCTTATTTTACCATCTACCACTAGGGAGAAGGATGCCTCTGTCTTTGCAATTTCCCCTAGATAGATTCAGACCACTACTAGATTAATGCTCAAGTCTCCTTTCTGTCAAACTAAAACGCACCCATCTGAATGAATCATATGTTCTAGTCTTCTAGGTATCCTGCTAGCTCTCTACTGAATGATCTCCAGTTTCCTCAATAATTTTTCTACAAAACAATTAGGATTTATTTTTTTTAAGGACAGCTTTTTGTTTCTTTGCTAGGATAGGTCAATCTTTGCAATATGCTGTACAATAAGCTCAAAGGTTATTAGCAAGCGTCAACTAAAACCAAGTAATTTGCTGCACATAAAAACATTATTATAAGGGGTTTTTTTGTTTTACAATGCAAAATGAAATATATATGAAATATAACGCAGAAAACATTTGGGCCATACCTTTGTCTATATTTAGTAATACACTCACACACAATCCTTGCATGTAGAACTTACTATTTTGCAATACTACCCAAAAATAGCTTTAGCATACACACAAGTGCAGGTGGGCCTTCTCAAAGCATTGCTCTTTTACAAATAACACTACCCAATGCTCAGAGAAGAGAGTTTGAGAGTAAGTATAGCTAAATATAAAACATGCTGTTCCTGCCTACCTCCTCTACACTTGAGCTCTCCATACCATTAAAAGCAAACACTTGATAGCTGGGTCATCCTTCTGAAGTTTCTTTTAATGGTGTTCTTGAACTTACCCATCCAACACTAATCCGTCACTCTTAATCCATTCTTACTAGCACTAAACTGCAGAGCAAGGACTTTACCTCACTCTACTAACATAAGCTACAGATCCCTCCTGCCAAAACATCCCTCAATACCACATGCATCTTTGAGACACAGATAGGAGAAGAAAAGTGAATGGGATTCAGATCCCAGACATAAAAATCAGGCACCCAGGCTGCCACCCACAAAGTCACAGATAAGCTAGATCCTATGAACTCTTAGTATTCTTTAACTCTCTACATCTGCATTGCCATGCTTTTCTTCTCAGTGGAGCAAAGGCAAGAAGGGAACAAGTAGAATTAGACAGAAGATCAAAAGAAGGGCTTTAAAGGTAAACACCAATGCAACTCAAACACAATATAAAAAACAACAGAAAGAGTATGATGAAGTTTTGTTACAGCTTTTCTGTCTTGTCAAAAGCAGTTGAACTGTACAAATTTGCTAATCAAAGTTACATGGGATAAGATCTTGCTCCTCTGCTTTTCCTCTCTGCATGAGGAAATAAAGTTTGAATGATAAACTCCAACAGAACAATTAATTGCTTCATGAACATAGTCTTAGGGAGACAAGTGTGATGCTAAAGCCCCAAAATATGGAAAAATACTTCTGGACAAATGGGAAGAAATGAAAACTACTACCTTTAGAGGCCTTATATTAATCTCCAGATACTAGATAGCATGCTTTACCCTATCTGTTTGCAGTCACTTCAGCAAATAACAGGATCTCACCATGGACGAAGTAGTTCCAGTGCTTCAGAGAACTTATTGTTTAGAAATAAGTTCAGTGCCATCGAACATTCTTCCAGAGCACACTTGAGATCCATCTTGGATGCCCTAAAAGAGAGTCTTAGTTTACTCAAACAGTAAATATTAACACAAAATGAAAACTTAGCTTTTCCTTATATAACACTGAAGGTCTTCTATTATTCGTTTTCCAAATCTAGTTTTAAAAAACAGGTTACATGTTTAACATTTTATCCATGCTGCACAGGTGTGCCCTCTTTGTTTATTTAAGTGATGTTTATGGCTTAGCTCTCCTTTTCATACCAGATTAAACTTATCACTGTGTCCAAGCTCTCAATTCTTCCCATCAATACAAACGCTGTTTCAGACTTTGTACTCATGTCTGAACCTCAAGAGAGGTGACAAAATAATATTTTCATCCAAAAAGGTATTAAACAGATGCTAAAAATAGTCCTGTCAGAAGCCTCTAGCTATGCAAAAAGCCTTTGTTCTTCCCAATTCACTACAAGTAAAATCACTTCCACTTGCTTATGTGGAAGCCATCTGACAACACCACTTCTTTGGTCCGTTTTGTCTGAAAAACTCAGGAGTACTCACAAATTGTTCAATGGGTAGAAGCAGTGACAAACTGGACAATTATGGTACTGACTAACAGCTAGAAAGCTACATAGGCATCAATATGCACAGCTGGATCTGGAAAAGATAATCATTCTATGGCTTTGAAACAGGTTTGAACTGGATAATGGGCTTTATCCAAGTAAGGTTAAGCAGTTGTAAGCAACAGATCTCGTCAATGAGATAAATATTTAAGAACTGACCAGAAGAAAACTCCAAAGGAGGAATTTGAGAAACAACAGAGAAGTGCTGCTACTCTAAATCTAACAGTGACACACACACAGACAAAACAAAGAAAGAAAACGGGGGACGTGACAATATGACTGGACGCAGTGGGGGGTTAACCCTCCAAAGAACAGTGTTAAGAAATAAAGACTCATTTATAATGACCAAAAGTTTTAGAACACAATCAGTTTTATTAGCTAATTCTATGAATACCATCTGCTAACAAATAATTTTCAAGTAAGTAATTTTAGCTAGATTTTAAGTCTAATTTTTTTCTTTCTAATACACAAGCAAGGACCTGAGTTAGACCCTCTATAGCACTTCATCACTACCACTATGTGTTCCCACAGTTCTGTAATCTCTTTTCACACATGTGTTTTAGGGAACTGTTTCACTCAGTCCCTGTTACACGTTACATTTGCTCTGCCTTTCCTGCCAGGAAGAATGGGTTAGTTACTTTCAGTTTCTCAATAAGAGGAGAAAAAAGCACAGGGAGGGAAGCTGATACCTACTAGACAGCGAGAATGAATTTTTATTCTTTCATAGTTGGACACTGCAACTATTGTATGACTAGCATCAAAGCAGTGCCCTGTTTCAAGTGTCTTACCATAAAAATACCTGGGGCCATATTAAGGTATGTGGAATCTTCAAAATTACAGAGGACAGATAGAACCATACAGATAGAACTTCTGGTCCTCTCCCCCTCACAGCATGTTTACTGACTTTGTAGTGGGATAAGAATTCTTGTCAACTATGGGAACAGAAAAACCCAATGCAAGGCAAAGATCTGCTACACAGTGTATGGACAACTAAAAACAGTCATCTGACATGAGAGGGAAGAGAAGGGTGAGACATGTATAACTACACAGTTCATAAAACACTGTCAGGGCAAGTGAATCACTCATAACCACAGGTAAATTAACAATTGATGACTGCTTTATATACTTAATTACAAAGCATTTGTGCTTTGTCTAGAAAAAGTAAGAAAATTTCTTATTAGTTCATGTGAGAAGTAACAGCAGATAATTTAAGTATTACAGTACCCCACCACTGTACCATTTTTCTGAATGCAAGGATGAAGGTCTAAGGCCAGTGTCTTGTTTCCAACTGCTTGACTAGGCCTCATCTTGGTCACCAGAAATACATTTTCTGTATTTTTATGCTGTAAATCTGCATACTTCCTAGTAATCAGAAACTGATGGAACTTCCTCTGGAAGGAAAATTTTATCTTTATTTTTTATAACACAGCCACGCACATGATGGCTTTTTAGCTGTAAGTGAGGACCGTTTACCATCAGGCTCCCAAATGCCATCATACCACCAGCTCTACCATCACCACACTACATACCAATATTCGTAAAATGATTCCATAAACAAGGCTCCTTAAACAAACTGGCACTATGTCAAAACTATGGTTTCCCAGTTAAATGGGTAAGCAGCTGATCACTTCAGCACTTGGCAGTCATGGTTCTTTTCCTTTATTACAGACTAGTCTCCAATGCTGACTTTATGTGTGACCAAAGCCTGCAGACAATGCAAACAATATTCCTTATGTCAATATATGTCCTGTTCCTTACATCAAGCAAGCTTATCAAGTTATTCTGCCACTTCAGATAAAAAACTAGGGAAGATAGTTTTCTCAAACTATTATTTCTGATAAGTGGATCATATTCTCTACCAGAGTGTCTCACTCTGTTTCATTACTCTTCACAAATGTTTTCTACTGTTTTCATACATCCTGCAGCAGAGGAATATAGCCAGTAGGATTCATTCCACCTGAGAGTCATGTTGATACCAGAAATGTCAGAAGAAAGGAGCACACTGACTCAGAAGCAACTTGGTTATGTTTGCTGGCATTTCCACATAGAGACTCAGAAAAAGCACATTTTCTCCTCTACTCTCAAAGCATCACAAACCAAATTCTACAGCAAGTTACCAGACTGACAAAGAGTTCAGCAAGTAATGTTGACTCACATTCTCTCTCTGACTCATGTTGTTCTCCTTCTCAGTATTATATACGTTTATTTTTTTTATGTCACATATGGTTTTCCTAGAACTGATAAAAACTTTACACATTTTATCACATCAGATGAGCATATTTTTTTTTAGTTTGCCTTGCAGCAGA
>JAWWTY010000088.1:41675850-41697745 GCA_035222235.1 Margarornis squamiger | reverse complement strand
TATTTTTTTTTAGTTTGCCTTGCAGCAGATTAAATTAACACTACTTCAGTGATGTTACTATTGATTTTACAGCTACTGGCATGGTCTAACCCCAGCCATCAACCAAGCACCATGCAGCCACTCCCTCACTCCCCCACCAACAGGACTGGGGAGAGAATCAGAAGGCTAAAAACTGGAAAACTTCTGGGTTGAGAAAAAGACAGTTTAACAGGGAAAGGAAAAGCCACAGACAGACGCAAATCAAAACAAGGCATTAATTCACTGCTTCCCATGAGCAGGCAGGTGTTCAGCCATCCCAAGGAGAGCAAGGCCCCACCACATGAAATGGTGACTTGGGAAGACAAACACCATCACTCCAAACATCCCCCTCTTCCTCCTTATTCCTCCCAGCTTTATATACTGAGCATGATGTCACATATAGCATGGAATATCCCTTTGGCCAGTTTAGGTCACCTGTCCTGGCTCTGTCTTCTCCCAGCCTCCCATGCACCCCCAACTTCCCTGCCAGTGTGGTAGCACAAAAAGCAGGAAAAGCCTTGACTCTGCGCAAGCCCTGCTCAGAAATAACAAAACCATCTCTACGCTATCAACCCTATGTTCAGCACAAATCCAACCACAGACCCATACCAACCACCATGAAGAAAATTGACTCCACCCCTGCCACCAGCACAATACCGTTCACTTCTAAATGAAAAAAAAAGAACAGAAAAATGTGCTATACTGGGTGTTAAACAAAGATAATAATGTCACATTACAAAGAGCATTACTGTCTAGGTACTTTAAAGGATATTTTTTCCCAACACACAGCATTTTTTAAGTTGTCTTCTCACTTCTATTTCAAATATCTTTTAGGAAAAAGGAGTTCATATTTTGAATTCCAGCAATGGTTTGTGTATCTTGTGCTTGATACTGAGCTACTCATGAAACTGTTCCAATACAGTGGAGATATACTGTCCATAAGCAAGCTCTTAGCAACTTTAAGCAGGTTCTGCTAATCAACTACTTGGAGCTGCAATAGAAACACAGCATAAGAATGCTGACTTGAAAACCCTGAGATGTATTGGAATACTCACTAGCAGGATGACAATCCTCAGAACACAGAGGGAGCAAAAACATTAGTAACTTAAAATGTCAATGCAGATTATAGCTTAAGCCACTTTCCCTCCCACCACAAATTAATTAAAAAGGGAGCATAACTACTAGCCTAAATCAAGTGAAAAGTCACCACATGAATATTTAAAAGTTATTTAAACACGTAATAAGTTATACAATAACACCTATCTCTCTGCACCAGGGCTCAATGTAAGAGCATTCCTGAAAAGCCATTATATAGCTACACTTATAGATTAACCTGGTGCATATCAATGTCTTTGTATGTGCAGAGGATTTATTCAGCTTTTAGCAATCACCACAGGTGCAATGATTTAACAACTCTTCTCTTGAGAGGGGATTCAGGAGCTAGAAATGGGAGAATTGCAGAAAAAATTACCTTTAATCCAACAATACATTTCACATTTTAAATCATATACTGAGTTTCACATAATTTTATTAACATCAGTTGGACTTGTACATTCAAGCAACACTTTGCATGAACAGGGATTGCAAAACTTCGATTTTAAACTTCTAAAACCTTCTGTCAGTTCTTTACGACATGGTCAAAATAATCAGCTTTATCTGATAAACAATATTTAAGTACCAGCAAATTGGTTTTGTTCAGCTGCTGGTCTTACTAACGGAAGTCTCACTGGGCTACAGATAATGAAAAGATTTGTAGTTATTAGTGGAACCAAAGCGAAACTTCAAGGAATAAAAATCACAAAAATGTGAAACTAGCAATAACAATTTAGTTTAAACATAGTCACAATAAGATGGAAATCTGACACAAACAAAAGGTGTGAAAATAAAGTCTTCTAAAAAATTCAGGGTATACAGAGAAGATGCTATTTTGATTATATGCATCAAGAAAACAAGATCCATTACAATTAAGCAAACACATTCCCATAAATACTTTAGCAAACAAGTGACCTTTAACATTTACAGAGGCATCATCAGAAAAATCTTTTAGAGGCATTTGTTTCCATAAACACAAATAAAAACCATCCTATGTGTGAACTACAGTAGGAACAGGTAGGGCAGCAAGAAACTACCATCTGTAGCACCCTACTTGAGCAATATACGTGCAAGCATCTGCTAGAGTATTTACTGCCAAGTTAATGATGACATGGATCACTCTGTAAGGGACAACGTTATGTGCTATCACTT
Organism: Margarornis squamiger; assembly: GCA_035222235.1. Lineage (NCBI taxonomy): Eukaryota > Metazoa > Chordata > Aves > Passeriformes > Furnariidae > Margarornis > Margarornis squamiger. Next base: position 41,695,483 of record JAWWTY010000088.1, on the reverse strand, counting down.
TTACCAATCATTTGCACAGACACCAAACTGCAACACAAGTCATCAAACAAAAGGTGAAATACTTTGTAGGAGCACTACCTACCCACCACACAGCAGCAGGCTGCACTAATCTTCATGGCAAATGCCCACCAAGAGCATTCTGACTGGAAGTAAAGGCTAAAATAAGTTTATTGCCAAATTCTACTGAGATATTCTGTTAGGTCTACATTTTATGCTCTGGATAGTTTAGTGAAAGATGGCTGAAGGTAGTACAATCCACACACACAGGACACGATAATACAGGAAACATATAGGAAATGTTCAAAAAGCAATGAAAGTAGTTTTGTAGTTGTGTTGGATTCTCTTACTACAAGGGACTACTCTTAAACCTCACAACAGTGAGACTTCTGTATGGTTTGGTTTTAAACAACTACAAGCAGAGATGGATGATCCTCAAGTTATTTTACCCATGTAGTAAATCCACTAGTCATACCTCCACAGCAAATTCTGCATTCATTATGTACATATCCCTTTTTATGAGAAGCAAAAATTTTAGGTAAGTAAAATATTTATGGTAAGCACTGGGAAAAAAAAAATAAATTCATAGTGATGCTAAACAGACGTTGCTACTTTGAAGGTGCAGTGTCTTCCCTGTTTCAGAACTTCACCAATGCATGCCATAGTCTGTACGTTAAACATTCATTTAAGGAAACCCAACTGGCAGTAAAAGTATGAAGTGCTGTGCTAGCCAAATTTGCAAAGAGGCAGAAATTACTTTAAAAGCTTACTATATTAGGATGTATTCAACATCAGGTAGTTAAAAAAAAAATATCAAAACAAAACCCAAGCAAACAACAACAATAATAATATTGAAAAAGACCCCTGCACAAATAGAAAACACACAACACAGAAACATCCCAACAATGGTCATTTAGTTTAGATCACATTAGTTTACATAGCCTAGTATTATGGAGAAACCATCATGGTAATGCATTTATTTTCACTTATTCCTCCCTCAGGACTTCCTCTCAAACTGTATTTAAAATCACATTCTATAGCACAGAAAGGCAAACAACATTGTTCTTACCTGAGCCCTTCCTGGGTACCAGCTTTCACTTGAATTTTTGGAGACACCTATCCACCCACAGGACTGGTAACAGCATAGGATGGAAACACACCATCCTACAATTTAGTTCAGTGTGATTCCACCTTACTCATCAATGCTGCACGAATATGATAGCAGCATTTACCCAGCTATTTGTAAATCTGTATCAGCGAATCCATGGGACTGCTGCCACAATACCAAGGGATCTGCCTATGCTATCCTTTGAACAATCAAGCCATCTCACCGCTAGGGCATTTTCCTTTTCTTTAATAGCACTGGGGGTTTTGTTCATTGTTTTGGGGTTTTGTTTATTGTTGGTTTTGGTTTGATTGGTTGGGATTTTTTTAATTAAATCATTTTTTCTCCCTCATTTTACAGCTCTGGTGGAAGCTTATGCAGAGCAAAAAGAAGAAACAAGTAGCTGATACTATACATTTGTATACATAAAGACAAAGCATTGAAAACTATTTTTCAAAAGTAACAATTGTAGATACAGAGTTGGAGCTCTCAGAAAAACCGAGGCAGGGAGAAGGCAAGAGGAAACTGAGTCAGAAAATCAACCATTATTAAAATTATATATACAAAAAGGAGCCGAGAATTACTTTACAGTTTTTATCTCTACCTTAGCATTGTCAAAAAGGTCAAGAAGACAGCTTTTCATAAGACTACTGGAATTTCACTAAGAGAGCATTTTAATTGATCTATTGTTACCCCTTACCAAGTATAATGTTACATGTAATATAACAACAAGGCAAGGCAGAGGGATGGCAGATAAAGCTCTGTTACTTACAGACCAGAAGTCTGGGGGCGGGGGGTGGGGCGGGGGGGGGACTGCTACTATTTTAGGAAAAGTGTTTGCCCTCCTTTCCTTTTTAGAGATGGAAGTTCCACTTTTAGCTCTTCTAAACTAAACAGATTTACCTAGAGGTGACAACAGTCTTATTTTAGTAGTTATTACTGCTTACAGCAGCAAAAATATTTGTAATACTGTCTTATGACTGAAATGCATTAAAAGAGCCTCAAACCCATAGAAAACTTTATATACAAACAAAAATTTGTTCTTAGAAGTCTTATCTTAAACTTTAAAAGTCAGGATCACCACCTGTGAGGAGACCAGTAATGTTTCTTTTCCTTACATTCTGCATGTAAGTCTTAGTCTTAATCTTCGGACTAATGATTCTCAGACATTGAGGGCATGCATAGAATTGTGCTTATTCTAGTCAGAAAGCAGCCCAGCACCCAACTGTGCTGCTTCATGGGAACCTAATAATAGAATACAAGCAAGTGACCAAGAGCTTCGAAACATTTTGATGACCGAGGGGGAAGGGAGGGGTGATAAGGGATCTTTCCCAACTTATTGAAAACACAGAACTTGCTTATCTACATATTTATTATCAGTGCAGCATTTGAACACAGAAAACACTGACTGCTGTATCCTCATATATTATTACTAGTCTACAGATGTAACAAAGTAACTGAATAAGCACAAATTAAGAAAATCTCAACAAAGTTGGCCATCTGCCTGACCCTGAGATGCCACAGCACATCTGGCTGGCCATCACTGCCAAGAGTCAACTCCTCTGAAAAAAACACAAAATTTGTAGCCACTTTACTGTCTTATTTTTATTTTTAAATAAAAGAAACTTGTGTATTCCTAAATGTTCCAGTTTTGGATTGATCATTAAGCAGATTAAATAAGCCAATAATCAACTTATTGCAAGTCAGGCATTTTTATCATCTGAGGGGGAAAAGAAACATCAGCAGCTTTATCTCATACCAGGTTCTTAAGTTCAACAGCAAATTGCACTGCACCTGAACAGAAAGGGAGATGCAAATTTTCTGTAAATACTCAGCCATATTGTGAGACATTACAGCTACCTGGGTTACTATTTATGCACCTGAATACATACATAAAGTTCATCTGATCACTAAAGTGATTATAAAATAATCCTATTCAAGCATATCAAGGTACTCCAGCATGAATGTGACACAGTACTGCAAGACATAGGAAAGCCTAAAAACTGCAGCAAAACAATCAGATCACAGGTATTTATAATTGACCTACTTGATAGAGGCAGAGAAAGAATCAAAGAAGTATCGGTGTTGGTTTGCAGGTAGGAGAAAAATCTGCTTTACACTATTCTGTTTGACACCAATGGAAATACATAGCAGTATAAAAGGTTATCAGATTTATTAATAGAACTCAGTGTTCCAACTATTTTTAGATTTAAGTTTTAACACAAGATCTTTGCAGGTAAATGGAAAATTTATTATGTTTAAATACTCCTTATCAGACTAAGACCTATCAGATAGTTTCTATCAAATACTGCAGCTGAGGTCAACACAAGCAATACTGTGTTCTAAAATCATCACCTGAATATGGCAGAAAGCAATGCTGCCAAAGCTTAATATACATCATGCAGATACAGATAAATAGATGTTCACTATAAAAAAAATATAATTTTGATCTGTTCAACATTTTCCATAGAGAGTAGGTTTAAATAAGACATGCTGACAAGAAAAGAGGTTGAGAAAGATCCTCCTCAAAGAGCTAGCATATATAAGTAATAATGAAAGCTTACTGGCAGTTTTACATGAAACAAATAAAAATTTCACTTATCCTGCCACCACAAGTAAAAAAGAATAAATCATGCGGCAAGTAGGACACCAGATCAGGCCAGATGTTTATGGACTAACACTGCGTCACACAAATACTGGCTCAGATCCAAAGAGACAATTAGGACAGTGTCATCCTAGCAGGACACTTTTTCTAAACTTCAAACCAATTTCCTGGAATTTATTACACAGCTAACTTACAAGCCATGCTGGAGACATTCTGAAATTCCTAAAGTCTCTAAAAGCACACTGCATTATACTTAACATTTAGTACTTAGAAAGCACAGCACTGTGTCCCATGAAATAAATTATTAATATTTAAGTAAAAAATTACATAACCTCAAATGGTTAAATCAGCACAGCTACCAAGAGCAGAAGACAGACTATAAATGGAGAAAATAACTGTAAGTCTGATACTGCTTTAAATTACCACATTTTAAAGAATAGCATCCCAAAATACACACTTTGTAGTGTTCTACAACCTACAGCATCTGAGCTGATTAAGCACTGACATCAGCAGAGAAGCTTCTGCTCTCTAAAAGCATTGTTCACCACTGCAAAGTGCAGAAGAGAAACAATTACTTCATAATCCCATTGTGAATATATCAGTTTTCCTTTATCTTCAATGAAATCCATCTAAAAAATTGTTGTAGTTTGACATACCAACCAAAGTAAATTTTCACAGATAAAATCCCATAAATATTAATAGCACATTCATGATATCAGGGACTATTAGGCAGATATAATATACTTACAGGATTAATTCAATTAACTTCAGGTATATAAATTCAGTTCTTGTGCAAAAATAAGTGCTGCTTCTTTCACTCTGCCTTTTTCCACTGTGCACACACACAGAGAAAAAAAAGCCAAAAAACATGAAAAAAAGCAATAAAGAAAAAACTGACTGTTTTATTTCTCAGTATCCATGAGGTCTCTTTAATGAATTATCAAGCAAAAACAATAAAAGTTCACGTGCCAGCGGCTGGCAACACAGGCGCTCTCCATAGCCGAATTCAAAAGAAATGTCAGTGAGTGGCAGCAGCTACAGTCAATGCTGGAAGCTGATGCCTCTCCAGGAAGAGGATGCTGGGAGATTCTCCCAATCTGTGCTGCAGCCTAATTCTAATCCATCACTCCTAACTGCAAGGAGAAAATGGAGACATGAGAAACACAAAGTGATTTATATTTAAGGACAAAAAGGGAGTTACCTTAGTACTTTCTGAATATTAAAAAAAAAGAAAGAGCCACAATTGAAGTCAGACAGAAAAGGAAAAGTATACTAATGCAACTGCAGTAAAACTAGACCAAATACATGAGAGTTGATAGCAAGCAGCACAGAAGAAAAATAACTAGCTCATCTTTGATTTTCATTATTTGACACTCAAATGTATTTAAAAGTACTTAAACATATCAACACCTTTTTTTAATTAACCCTTTGACATCTTTTCCCAAGAAACTGAATTTTCAGCTAGAATTCCATCACCAAAACAAATCACTAGCAGAGAGGCAGCTAAAAAACAGTTCTCTTCATGAATATCAGGAGCAATAGGAAATAGCAGTAGTCAGAAGCAAAACAGCTACAACAGAGACAGTTTCATCCCCTCAGTATAATCTCTCTAGACAAGATATGATGAAAGCTCAAGACACTGGAGCTAAGCAGCAGAAAGTTAAAATATGTCCTCCACCATTACCTTCAAAAGGTATTCTTTAAAGTTATACTACCTGGACTAACAATATCTATTTCTAGCTATGTTTACTGTCTCAAATAATCCTTTAAAGCACAATGCAAGAAACTTCTTTAACTCATTTCTGTGCTAAGTACTAGCAGCAATAATACTTCAACCTATTTAAACAACTTCGTTTTGAAAACACATTCTTACTTGTAACACACTGGGAAAGGGTTGCACAGTATTTCCTAAAACACCTGAGGAAACCAAGGGTCTTGAAAACCTTTCAAAGAGATGAGATGGACAGTTGAAATTTATGGACAACAGCACCTTTAAAACCAGGACATTTCTACCTTCTCCATAAAACTGTGCCCAGTAGTGTTGAAGACCAAGGATTTCAGAGATATTCAAGTTCTCCACCATGTGACTTGGAAGCAGTGCTTCCAACGTGTATTATCAGTTCATATACTAACAATATTAGGGGCAGGGAAAGTCAAAGTGCTAGGATTTCTGTCATCTTGATTGTACCTAAAAGGCAGATGAGTTTAAATCAAGGTTGACAAGTCACATAAAAGTCAATTCCCCCACAAAATATAGTGTTCTGTGTTTAACACTGCATAAGTTGCAGATGGTCCACATTTGACGGCTCAGAAAGTATATTCCAGAAAAAGCTGAGTCAGGAGCACATTTCCACAAAACTGACAAAAGCAAACTTCCTGTCTGCAAATATCAACCCATGCTCAAAAGATTTTCCCTGGCCTGTCTTAAACAAAAATGGACCAGTTCAGGCTCAAGTCACCTTCCACTCAGATTGTTTCCCAAAATGCTCTGAGACAGCTTTTAATCATTAGGAGTGGGGGAAGAGAAGCAGGGGGGACATCACACAACCAAAACAACATGACACTTAAAGACCAAAGAAGTTCTGTTTGCTTGATAGTTTAAAACAAAGAACAAGGCAAATCTGGCTTTCAATCCTTTTTCACTAAAAACAATCCTACTTCTCAACATCTGAGCAAGTCACAGGCAGCAATTTATTCTTTTTCTTCATCAGTGAATTAAAGTTCATCTTTCCATTTTGGTATTTAAAGCATTAATGATCGTATTAATGATCATAATGATTAATGATTGTACCACCAACATAAAACATTGAGAGTCTACACCACTTTCAAAGTCTCAGAGTTTATTCAGAGAAGGCAATCCTTGAGCTGCATGATTACAGCCAGCATTATGCAGTCTTTATTAAAGCACAGGATAAACATTACTTCAGAGATATTTGAAGAAAGAAAACATAGACGTGATCATGCATTCCAGCAAAGCATTCAGATTCCAACATGATAATTAAACAGAGTCCAGAAGTCTCCAGAAACCGCCACTCCAAAAATATAAAGAGTTTAATGCCATGGTGTTAATTTATTTGTCATGAAAGAGCAAGCCACAGGGCAGCAAAACAAATACTGGAGGCTCAATTAAGACACATTTCTGTTGGTAAACACGGGATAACAGAAAAACAGGCTGTGATGTCTTTGTCTGCATCAGCCTTTCAGCAAAGGCTCACAAGAGAGTAGCAGGGTGTGGAAGAGATGCAGGGTTTCAGGCAGTTCTGTAGTAAATGTCCCTGAGATTGTTTGTTTGGCTTTTATTTTCTCTCTACCTTCTCTCCTGGTTTTTTTCCCTCCTTGCTTTCTAAGAAGCTATGGACACAGACAGAATTGCATGTTTCAAATTCAACAGAACATACCAATATAAAAATTAACACAATCTGGCCTGAAGTTTTCTACTCAAATACAAACATAGAGAAAACTTACACCACAGGCAAAAGGTGTAGTTGCAATAAATATGGAAGTGTTAGGAATGTTATAATCCAATCATACCATTCAATCAAAATTACTCAAAAAATTTATAATCCTAGAACTGTTTGGAGTAGGAAAAGATTAGAGAGATAAGGATACTGTATCACTACTGTTGTTCCAAATCTTGAGACTAACAATATTAAGTAGCTGTGTCATATTTTTGTATATGTGTAACTATGAAAATATTATCTGCTATATGCAAAAATTACCTTTACTGGAAATTTCTTTCCACTGACCTTAAGGGCCAAACACGAGAAAAGACTTGGATCATTTAAATTGTCACGGCTGCTTCTCACCATCTTAAGACAATGTCAGAATTTGAGTTTAAATTTTAAGAAGACCTCTTGCTAAAAGTTTTTGACTATCTGAACTGGAGTTGCAGCTGCACAAAAATGGGGGGGGACAATAAACAGAATATTTTCAAATATATTACTGGCAAAAGGCAATGCCCATTACAGGATGAGGATGGTCACCTCACAAACAGGGAGAGAGACAAAGCAGAGATGTTTAATGATTTCTTTGCCTCTGTCTTCAACATGGATGATCGACCAAGGGGGTCTCAGTGCCCTGAGCTGGAGGACCATGACTGAGAGAATGATCAACTCCCAGTCGACCCTGAAATCGCACAAGATCTGCTGCTCCAGCTGGGTCACTTGAAATCTGCGGGGTGTTGGGATTCATCCCAGAACCCTCAAAGAGCTCACTGATGTCACTGCAAAACCTCTCAGTGATTTTTGAGATGTCTTGGGAATCCAGAGAGGTCCCAGGTGACTGGAAGCTGATGAACACTGACCTCATTTTCAAGAAGGGCAAGAAGGAGGACCACGGAAAACACAGGTCTGTCAGTCTCACTTCAGTTCCTGGTGAAGTTACGGAGAAGATTATTCTGGGAGGTATTGAAAAGTATCCGAAAGACAACACAGCCATTGGTCAGAGGCAGAATGGGTTCAGGAGAGGAAAGTTCTGCTTATACAACCTGATTTTCTATTATGACAAGGTAACCCACCTAAGTGATCGAGGAAATACAGTTGAAGTAATTTTTGCCTTTCAATGAACCTTTTGATACTGTCTCTGACAGGATCCTTCTGGACAAGATATCCACCACACAGCTGGATAAACACATCATGTGGTGGGTGAGCAATTGGCTCATGGGTCAAACACAGAGAGTGATAGTGAATGGGGTAACATCAGGCTGGTGACTTGTCACTAGTGGGGTTCCACAGGGCTCCATCTTGCATCCTGTGCTCTTCAGCATCTTCATGAATTACTTGCCCCACGCAACAGCTCCTGAAGCCCCTAATGCAGACTCAGAATGACTGGCACACCAGATGTCCCACCTGGTGGGGGTAGACACAGGGAGCCAGAGCAGATAAAACTAGCACCATGCAGCCATGGCATAGTCACAACCCTACCATCTGGACACACAGAAGCTGGAATTGCACAGAACTCCAGGTGGCAGCTATAATTCTCTCTTTTTCTCTGTTTCTTTACTTCTTATTCTTCTTCTAGTCTCTTTTCTTGATATTTGGGTAACTTCAATTTGGATGGGTTGAATTTTGCTCAGCTGTATGGGTTAACATGTGCTAAGTAGTCAGTGCTTTGTCACAGAATCACAGAATCAATTAGGTTGGAAAAGACCTCTGAGATTGAGTCCAGCCTATGACCGAACACAACTTTGTCAACTAGACCACGGTACTAAGTGCCACTTCCAGTCTTTTCTTAAAGACCTCCAGGGACGTTGAATACACCACCTCCCTGGGCAGCCCATTCCAATGCCCAATCACTCTTTCTGTGTAGAACTTCTTCCTAATGTCTAAACTAAACCTCCCCTGGCAGAGCTTAAGCCCATGCCCCCCTGTCCTATTTCCGGTTGCCTGGGAGAAGAGACCAACTCTCACCTGGCTACAACCTCCTTTCAGAGAGTTGTAGAGAGCAATAAGGTCACCACTGAGACTCCTCTTCTCCAGGCTAAACAACTCAAAATCCCACAGCCTCTCCTCATAGTACTTGTGCTCAAGACCCTTCACGAGCCTCATTGCCCTTTTCTGGACTCACTCCAGCACCTCAATCTCCTTCCTACACTGAGGGGCACAGAACTGGACACAGGACTCGAGATGTGGCCTTGCCAGTGCTGAGTACCGAGGAAGTCCTGCTGGCCACACTATTCCTGATACAGGCCAGGATGCCACTGGCCTTCTTGGCCACGTGGGCACACTGCTGGCTCATGTTAATTTGCTGTCAATCTGAGGTCCCTTTCTGCCTGGCTGCTCTTCAGCCACTCTATCCCTAGCCTGTGGTGCTCCATGGGGTTGTTGTGGCCAAAGTGCAGGACCCAGTTCTTGGTCTTGTTGAACCTCATCCTGTTGGATTTGGCCTGTCTCTCCAGCCTGTCCAGGTCCCTCTGCAGAGCCCTCCTACCCTTCAGGAGATCAGCACTCCACCCCAACTTGGTGTCATCTGCGAATTTGCTAACTGTGAACTCAATCCCCTTGTCCAAATCATCACTGAAGATACTAAATGGGACTGGGTACAACACTGATCCCTAAGGGACATTGTCAAGTGCTTTATTTTGCTTGAATGCTGCCCTTTAAGCTTATACCAAGTGAGCTCATTTTCTAAAGTTTGCCAGTCAAAGTGTGTTATTTGACATGCTGAGAAACATGTGCAGCATCTTCTCCTGTATGCTCTCTCAAGGTATTAAAGAACTGAAGGCCCTTTTAATAAATTTGACAGCAGAATTTTTAGAGCCTTCTGTATTTTTTTAATTAAAACGCCTTTGATGAATTGTAGCTAAAACCTAGGGTCTTACATGTGTCCTAGAGGGCATCAGGGAGAGCATCACCAGCCTGTCAAAGGAGGGGATTGTCCTGCTCTGCTCTGCATTGGAGCAGCCTCGCCTTGAATATTGTGGGCAGTTTGGGGCATCTCAGTATTAGAAAGATATTAAGTTCTTAGAGGTGTCCAAAGTAGGGCAACGACAATGGTGAAGGGCCTAGAAGGGAAGCCGTATGAGGAGCAGCTGAGGGCACTTGGTGTGTTCAGCCTGGAGAAGAGGTCACAGCGCCAAGCCTGACACAGTTCAAGAAGTGTTTGGATGATACTCTCAGGCATATGGTGTGATTCTTGGGAATAGTCCTATGCAGGGCTAAGGGTTGGACTCCATGATCCTTGTGGATTCCAACTCCGCAGATTTTGTGATTCTCTGTGATTCCATGTAAATTTGAACTTAGAGCCATTTCCTCAGCTGTTCAATTTCATTCAGTAACAAAACACATGTGCAGGTATAACTGGAATCTTAACTACACTTCTGAGATTATGAGGATAACCTGCTCTAACTTCCTTAAACACTTCTGGCCCTTAATCTGTCACCCCAGTAATACCACACAGAGCTGCTTTGGCAGGATCAAGGATTAACAGTATACAGCTCTGGGTAGGCAAAGAAAATGTAAAAGAGAATCAATATAGAATTCCTCTTTTTGCTAAAATTGTTAAAGATAAAAAATCTTGGGTACCATTATTGATAAAAAAATCATCTGTCTGCTTTTCTGCAGAATGCTAGCTTCCACTTTTTTCAATATTTCATGTTTTAAATGTGTTTAAATGAGTTCTCACCATCTTTCTACTGATACTGTAACTGAGGGTCTGGTGTCAGAAATTTCTATATAAATAGCACTACATGAAGATTTCCTTTCATATGAACTGCTTGCAGTAGTCAGGCAGACTACTGTGTTTCTTCCCAAAGACAACTACAAAGCATCTTCTATAAATATACCCACACAGTTACCGTACTAGAATTACTCTAAATGCTGCTATTCATTTGCATAAACCTCTGATATTGGGGTGGTAAATAAAAGCACCATTTTGCCTTTACCTTAAAGAGAAAGATTGCATGGCAATCTAAGGAAGCCTGCACGGAAAAGCACAACTTGATGGCTACTTATTCCCATCACATAAAGATGACAATTTAAGGAACAGTAAGTAAAATGAGATGGGAAGAAATCTCAACAGAATTAATATTTCATATAGGTTCTAAACAAATTAAGAGCTTCAGAGGATAAAATACATACAGAAATCAGAATAGCAGTAACAAGCATAATAGAGTGATAGTTAAAAACTGTTGAGAACTCAAACAACTTTCAATCTACCTGTAAAACCAAAGACAAGATAATTTATAAAATTATACTCTGGCAACAGAAAACATCTGCTTTCTACAAAGAGATTTTCTGAATAATTTAAGGAAAAATTAAGGTAGCAGAAACATATTGAGAAAACACATAGAAGTTGAGGATTATCTTGTTCAGTAAGATTGAAATTACAGTTCATAGTTTTTCCACAGATTCAGGTACTGAAGAGGCATTCTTAGCAAGAAATAAATAAAAGAATAAAATCTGTTCCGTCCAAGTATGTTTTTGAACCTGTAGATGCTTGAGAGAATGTTAGGTAACCTTGTGAAACACATCTGCCCGAAATTTAAAGTAAGCAGACACTCCAGTGGAAACATGGGGGAAATACCTGGAAAAAGAAGATTACCAACTTCTTGGCAGAAGCTTGAATTTCCACAACAAAAAGAACAGTTCAACTCTAGTTACTTAGGTCCTTTCACAACAGAATATGCAAATCTGAAAATAGTTCTGTGTTAACACAACCAGTTAACAGCAAATTTACTTTCACATATATCCTTCTCTTTGGAAGGTTGAAGATGCTGTATGAAGAGTTATTATTGACCCAATACTTAGAAAACTTCCTCTTGTTGGCAGAGAAGATACGAGATTAAATGATAGTCCTTGCTTTAAGTAAAATGGCAGATTGACCTACTGTAATAGCCTTTCTTTGGCATTAGCACCAGAAACAAAAAAACGTGCAGTAAAGAACTCTATTTAAAGGTTCCTTCACATTTTTACAAAACAAATATTTTGGACTCATTACAAAAACTGCTTTGGAGTTGCTGTGTATACCTACAGTAGCTACCATGAGAAGATGACCACAAAAGAGTCTAGACAGAAAATCTAATACATTTAGACCACTGGAGCAAAGACCGACTTCCTGCTGGACTTGTCCTCAGATATGACAGTCAACACTAGAGATTTAGGGAATCGTTTTACCCTATTAAGGTAACTCGTTGCCCTTTTAACATCTAACTTGCACAACCTGGTATCTATAGGTAAGCAATATTTAATGAATAAAGTCAACCAGTGCAAGTTAGATTAGCAAAACCATTTGGTAGCATCTACTGATGCAAAATACAGAGCAGTATAACTCTACATATTTTACATGAAGAATTGCAGAGTGGTATATGAAATACAGATTTATGAAGATCTGGTACTCACACATTCTTTCCCAATTCTCTAAACCAGCATGATGATCTGACAGAATCTGAACCAGAACTGATCTTACAAGTAAACATCAGGTTTTGTATACAACTCCCTATAAAAAAGCCTGTTTTAGTTAAATTCAACTAGGTATACCAGACTGCAATAAACCACTCAAAGTAATGCCAGGCATATCCTCCTAGAGCTGTAACAATGCCACTTTTCTATCCAAAATAAGAGACTGAAACACTGGCACACAGAAAAATGTTGAAGTGAATGTTATCAACAACAAAATCAAAAAACTAGATACAGATTCCCAGAAGGTTCAACCTCTGGCCATTGTTTCAAAGTAGCCATGTTCCCAAATTTTTACTACTGTATTCTTAATAGAGAAAACCTACCATTAATTCTAGATAGAAAAAGGTCAGTAACAACCAGTGTGGCATTAGATTTAGGAGAGGCTTCCCCTCAGGCATATATATATACCAGCATCATTTGGAAACTACAATGAAAGTGTTTCAAGGAAGATAAGACTGTAGATTTCCCAAGAGTTTTTTTCAGTTCTCTAGGCACATTTTTTAAACAGCTGTACCTTCTAATGAATTCAAGAGTCTAATCCAGTGAAGTATCCTGCCCAGATACAAAATATACTCATTCACTATGTCCAATTAGCGACATTAAGTAACAACACAATTTCTGTCCCATTACTGTTCTCTCCATTATCCCGCATAGACTCCTCTATATAATGGTTATTACAGATGGAAGCAACAGCAGCCAGAATAACATCAGCCTAACTACATCAATATAAAAAGTGTTTCTGTATGACAGCTAAGAACATAGGAGAGATATCCACGAAGAAGAAACCAAAGCTCAGCATGCTAACACTAAACAATCATGCCCACCTCAGACATCCATAAAAAACACGTAACAACTTTCTCATAGAAGAAATGAATGCTGAATAACATTTTCATAAAATAAGAGTTTCAAAGTCACTGTCTTCCCTCTCCCAAGGGAAACAGGGGCCACAGAGAGGTGACCTGAACATACAGCTAGGCAGTCAAAGAAGAAAGAGCAATCACTAACATGAAAAGTTCTCAACATGAACGTACCACATTCTTGTTTCCTTCCAAGTGTCAGGAAACTATTTAATTTTTCTCAGTTTTACATAGAGAGCAGACCTTACTAGTCTAGATAAGAGACAAGCAGAGAGTCTGGCAAACCTGTAAAATATAATTTGCTAAGACCATGGAAGTTTTAGCAATTAAGTTCAGTTCAAAGCTACTGCTGGGTCTACAATTGTTTTAGAAATCTGAGGATACACTAGAAGTCCTCTTCTGATGTGCTTCATGGCACAAAAATGCAATAAAATCCTGGAGAAAAACTAAAACCATTTTCAAACAGCATCATGTGTTTCCATTGCAGTGTAATGTACTGCTTCATCATGAAATTTAATGGCAGAGAAGTGACTGTCTCTCACTTCATTAGGGAAAAACATCTGTGCAGCAGTACATTATGAAGTATAGTAATTTCCATTTGAAAATCTTCCTTAGATGATCTTGCATAATGTGTGATCCAAAATTTTTTCCTCAACGTTAAGCAACTATTTCTTCAATATGCAAACATGTCGAGAACTGCCAATATGGAAATAAGTTACTAAATTTTCTATTTTTAATTCTTTACAACTTTCACATTTGTTGACAAATACTTCATCCCGTGTATCAACCTAATTAACCTTCCATTTTCCCAACTCTTGGGGATCTTAACTGTTCTGAAAAATGTGAATGTAGTCAGTGCATATAAAATTATATTTCCTTGGAATGGTGTGCATGTAGTGTTCCATACATATAAATAATTTTAATAAACACAGATTTACAAAAACTCTACTTACACAGGGATGTTTTCAAAGGCATCTTCAAAGTTCTCCTGCAGAAGAAAAAAAAAAAATGCTTCAATTTAATGTTCATGTGTTTTGTAACACAGTAGAAAGTTAACATTACCAGAAAACACTTAATTCTGCATCATACAGTAACAATCAGAATATTCACAATCTACTGACTGTTTGTTAAGCTTTCAGTGCAAATCATTACACAAATAGATTTCCTATGGGCCTACTACCTCAGACTACTATCAGTTAAATTAAACCAAAGACCTTTTTCTTTTCAGACTCCAGAACTTCCAACATGTACATCACAGAAGGCAATACAAATTTATGCCGCAAGAGTTTGTGCAGCACATCTGTTATATTCAGGATGCACTAGTTGAACAGTATATCTACACATGAAAGAAAAGGTATTCTATGCATATACCGGATATGCAGCTTGGCCAGAGTATATATACTAGCTCCATGGTGCACTACAAACAGTGCACATAAAGAGCTAGCTCACACATTAATGACAGTTTTGTCAACAGCTTGGCCCAGACATCTAGAAGATGTTTCTTTTCAGCTAGACTCAAAGCCTTCTCAACCTAAGTTCAAATTTCAAATTAAAATAAAGATACACAAATGTAAAAATGAGCCAAATGGCTCTGCTCAAAGGTCATGTATTTCTGTATTCACTTTCCAAAAGTGGTCTGCAGAAGTGTGTAACAAAGACAAATGGGCAAACAGCCCTCCTTCACACATCCCTCTCCACACCACACTTTTCAGCCTTTGGCAACCCTGGGAATTCCAGAGATACAGTTTGGCCATCTGGTGGTTTTCAACAGATCTGTGTTTCCTCAATCCCATGTAGACTTTGTTTAATTCATGAGTTCATAACGTTAGTAAGGAATCTCCCAAGTCTGCCATCCATTTTGTGCAAAATAATTGCACAAAATCATTTCTACTTGAACCTGATTCCTACTGCCTTTGTACAAAAATCCCTAGCACTGTATATTAAAAAGTAGTGAAGAATCAATTCATACTTGCTCTTTCCTTGACACTCATGATTTTGAGAGCTTTTTTTATATCATTCAACTCATCTCTTTTCCAAGCCAAAGACTGCTACCTTACTTAGTCACTCTTCAAACAGAAACTATTTCGTACTTATAACCGTGTTTTCTGCTCTTTCAGTAAGAAACAATGGAAGCATGATAGAACAGATTTTTAACACGTCTCGGGAAGATACCTGGAGGAGACTGACTCCCACCCCACTACAACCTCTTTTCAGTTAGTTGTAGAGAGCCAGAAGGTCTCTCCTGAGCCTTCTTTTCTCCAGGCTAACCAATGCCAGCTCTCTCAGTTCCTCTTCATGGGATTTGTGCTCCAGACCTTTCACCAGTTCCATTGCCCTTCTTTGGACACACTCCAGCACCTCACTGTCTTTCTTGGAATGAAGGATCTAAACTAGAATACAGTATTTCAGGTGTGGCCTTACCAGTGCCATGTACAGGAGGAACTTAAAAGAAGCCAATAACATGATCCTCCTGATCTGAGGAGAACTGAACTGAGTTTCAAAAAACTGAACAAAAATCAACAGGAACATCCTGAAAAGAAACCCTTTTATCCATGTTTCACCCCAGACACTGGTAGAAGTCACCAGTTTTCTAATAAAGTCCTTCTCTGAAGACTGGTTGCCTTCCTGAGCCAGTTCTACAGACAAGAGGAGGAATTCAGCAAAACAAACAAACAAAACACACTTACAGCTTTTTGAGCACACTTTTCCTAAGAGAACAAACTTGACAAGCAAAAGTCAAGGTAGTTTTAACTGTCAGGTACTTAATAAAGAACAGTAATGAGCAGACGTTCACAGAAAGATGCAAAAATATCTGTAACTCGAACCTTGCAGGGTTTTTCCAACCTTTGTACAAAAGCAGCACCTATATACAAGAAGAAATGCAGAGAGAATTCACATTCTGTCTAAATAAGTGCCTCCTCTGCCCAGCTTTCTCTGAATTTTGATCCCTGTTATTCACACTGATCAGATGCATGTCTGAACATTTAGAAGAACGAAGTACAGCCTTGGTATTTTTCTCCACATACTAAGGCATAGGGAATAGTCACAGCATCTCACAAGATTCCTCAGGGGAGCTAAAATCATCAATGAAGGTGACTTCTATGCTAAAAAACAATAAACAAAAACAAATAAACAAACAACAACAAAAAAACAAACAACCAAAAAAAACCCAATCAACCAAACCATAGGTTTTTTCCTGCAGTTTCCTGTGCTTTCCCATTCCCACTGCACATCAAATGGTACCAGAAAGCATTCAAATTGGTATCTTGGTTCTACTTCCACTGACTCAGACAAGTCTGCACTAAGATGCCTATCTTAACAAGGAATGGGGCCTCTTCCCAAAACCCACCACAACCTTTGAAATTAAGAGACTTTAATCAGAAAAAGTATAGAAAAGGATAACAGTTCTTTACTACAAATATATATATATATATATGTATACATATAACCAAAAAGGCGGAACACAACAAACGGCAACACCGTGACCAAACTGATCCGACTCAAGGCCCATCCCTGCCCCCCGGAGCAGTTCTATTCCCAAACAGCGGGAGGCGATGCCACACCTCGGGAAGCAGCAGTCATGGGGACTAGGGAGAGGTCCTAGTTCTGAAAAACTCTCGTGGGAACGGCGGCCACAGGGGACAGGCCGAAACCTTTCCCGTGGGCAGTGTAAAGACTCTCCCCTGATCCTTCGTCCGAAAGCGTTGTGGGGTGCGGGGTTAGCCAGTGCTCTGCAGGTGGCATCGGTCCTCGAGGAGTCTGTAGTGAGTCCAGGGAGCAGCGAGCACACAGAGCACACGGAGTCGGGGGCTGAACCAGGGCATCTCCCTCCAAGTGCTTCCACCAGCTCAGCAAACTAGCTGGCACCCACACAGCAGCCAGAGCAGAGAAGCGTGGCAAAAATCCGGGAACAAACCTCTCTCCCTGCCGCCACCCCGCCAGTCCTCCCCAGCCATTAAGAGGGAATGCAAAGCTATCAGCCAGCCTTTTGTCAGCTGGTTCTAGCAGCAGGTAGTGGGGCTGGGCTCCAGCTCCCAAACCTCTGTGTTGGTAAGAGAGAGAAAAAAAATTCCATGAAAGGTCTGGAAACTATAACAGCTCTACAGACTCTGGAATTTCTTATATAGAGAGAAAAGCTGGAAGCACTAGAAGAGAAGCATAGCCATCTTATTCCGTTCCATGCCCATTATAACAAAAACGTTACATCATTACAAAGTGTTAAAAAAAAGGCTGCTACTGAGGTACCTGGAACAGCTCCTCCCAGATTAAGTTCTAGATTCATGATACTAGTACCAAGATACCAAAGGTCTGAAAAGTATTCAGGACATATCCACTTTTTCCCCAGTAGTCTGTCAAAATCTACCTGTAAATTAAGTCTGAGAAAAAAATTAAATTAAGTGTTACATAAAATACACAGCACCTTACAGAACTCAACCTGTATTTAATATACAAATATGTATAGGTATGCACATATCAATATAAAAAATAAAATCAAGTGATTGATAAAGTTTATCCATTCCTCAGACCACAGAAGGAGGCCAAAATCTTGGACAGACCCATTCTTTCACATTCAGTTGAAGCCTAGTAAAGTTCCCATTTTCAAGTGCTCATTCCAACAGTGCAACTTCCAGCTGATACAACTGAAATATCACAACCAGTTTCCAGAGGTGCTTGCCCATTTTGGTCTACAGCAAAACAGACTAAACTCAAGCAAAAGCTTTGTTCAGCATCAACAATGGGCTGCACACAAGTTCTTTCAAGACTGAAATCATGTGCAACTAAATCAGCAATATTTGACCTCCACACGTTAGCAGTTATCATAGGAATACCATTTCCATTATTTACATGGCAGGACAGACTGAGATTGACACAGTTCATTTATTTCCTTCACCTAACCCAGTTCTGTCCTGCAGCAAGTCCCAAAGTATGTCAATGCTATAAGAGCCACACACATACAGCAGAAATCTTCAGGAAACACAAACTGCACTTAAATGCACAAAAAGGACAACAAAGGTTTTTTTTCCAGACATTCTATTCAGAAAAATAAATATGTTAACATTTAAGTGAATACCAAGAGAAACACTTTAACAACTATATACCTCAGTACAATGATGTCTAGTGCTGCCAGACACAGATTTTTATTGCACCTTTTCCAGAGTACACGTCAGTCCAACAATTTAAAATTTACACATGACTGTAAGTAAACCTGCCACTAGATGGCATGAAAAAAACTGTCTCAGGCTTTTCCACAGATTTCAGGAAACCACTGGCACAAGATTTAACAAAATACAACTGTCTCAAAATGATGTTTCTTGAATCATATCTATTTTTTTCTGCTTGACAACGGTACTACACATCTTTATGATACATCCTTTTCAAGATTCAAGCAGGCTTGAAAACAATTAAATTTACACAATTTAGAGATACTAACATTTCACAAAGCCAAGAAAGTCCAAGTCAGATGGAGACGTAAAGGGACACGGTGTACCCATGCAGAAAAACTGAAGAGCTCCTGTAATCTAGCAATAAGAGCAGAAATCATTCACAGCACAACACAGTTCACCCATCAAGTCTCATGAAAAACAACACATAAGGGAGACACTTCAACTAATATAGAACCTTTATCAGTGTCTACACTTCTGTTTTAATGCACTGGTAGAAAGCAGAAACAGAAGTTTGCCTTGATTATTACAGAAATCCTAGTATCAAATGTGAACTCTACCTTCTCCACACTCAGAAGAAATCATTTAACTGAAAATATTTCAGACTATATCCTGTGACTGCTAAATTGTCTTATGTTTGCTAATTGTTTGTCAAGCTAAGTGGTTAAACACTGCTCTTTTCCAAGTGAAGGAGGCAAACTTGATCAGTTTAAACTATTCCTTTAAAATGCAGACTTATGACAAATATGGCTACCAAGTAAGGTATTAACCCTCTAGATTCTCCTCACTGATAACAACATAACTTCAGAAAACTAAGTCCAATAGTAGATCAGTGCCTCCTCTCCTCTTCCTGTCACAAGGAAGGTGCAACTGCAATGAGGTCTCCCCTTCTCCAGGATGAACACACCAAGTGCCCTCAGCTGCTCCTCATGCGGCTTCCCCTCAAGGCCCTTCACCATCTTTGTTGCCCTCCTTTGGACACTCCCTCAGAGCTTAATATCTTTCCTGTA
>JAWWTY010000088.1:41646951-41658132 GCA_035222235.1 Margarornis squamiger | reverse complement strand
TATATAGGTATATGTGTATATCTGTGCATTGTGGTTCAGAACTGTTATCCTTTTATATATTCATAGTTATTTTTTTCCTTTTCTAATTAAAGTTCTGTTTTTTTTTCCTAAATTTAAGGAGAGGGATTATTTTTTATTTCTTGGCCAACATTTTTATCTTAGTTTTCTCTCAAACTAAGACAGTGAGCAATATTTGTTAATAACTGAAGTGCAAGAACTCTAGGTTTCAAATACTGTTGCTTGAGTTTACTTTGAATTTTAATTGTATCCATGATTTAATTAGATCATTCAAGTCAGCTGTTATTTAAGAAGTTCTAAAAATGCAAGACAGATAACAAATTTCTTTAAAATGTTTTTATTTATTTATTAGTTAAATTTAATAAACAGATTTAGAGTGTGGACAGCTACAGATAAACCCAAGCTTGCCTTGTTCACACTATGTGCTGGCTCTATCTGATCTGGCTCTAATCAAAAGCCCAGTAGGCATGGTAATATGATGCTGTGCCTAAATTAATATGCTTCCATGCCACACTGGTGTGCAGCAGTTTTCCAGTGTTCCTCCATAAGAGTTGAAAATACGCATTCTGTATTAAACTGTTCACATAGTACTTTGTGACAGTTCACTTATCCTATGATTTGGCAGATCAACTGAAAGAACTGAGAAACAAAGATAAATACTTCACAAAAAGATCTGAGGATAATTGGATTTATGGAGGACTATGCAGAAAAAGTATCTGGTGAATTTACAGTCTTTTGGTAGCTAATTTTGGGCTTCTGAGATAAATGAGCTAATACATCTTGTAGCAAGTTCTTCTGGAGCTATGCTCTTTGTGAAAGTATTTGGTTTAGCCGTATGCTGACTATAGGTCACAGGCGGTCCCTGATTTGAAAAACCATAAAACCATTAAAAATTCTCATGGATGGATGGAATTTACATGTATGCTTCTGTTTGCAATGAAAATTCTCTCAAGCAATTCTGGGTTGATTAATATCCTCAGCACTGTGTGGCACAAGTCCAGGAGATCTCAAAACATCAAATAAAGGATAGATGTTTCCTGAGTGATCATTTCCTTTATTATCCACATACAACCAAAAGAAAATTTCTGTTCATGCACAAGCAAAATATCAAATGTTGAAGAGCACGTAGTAAAGGATTAACAGATTGTATATAAGCTATAAAGAAAATGTTTTCTGAACACCTCAAGTTTGATTTACAGAAAGATATCAAGAGAACCTTTCTTCTGAGAAGTAGATTGGTTGAGATACAGATGTATTCTGATAATATATATATATATATATAATTATGTTTTGTTCAAGTCATACCAGGATATGAGATCCTCTGGGAGACAAGGGGATTTGGTATTCCTGTCAGTTATGCAGAGAACAGGTTCTTTGTAAGAAAATTGGGGCTTATAGTAATGAAGAGATAATCAGGCTTTTCATAAAATTAATTGTTTCCATACAAAATCACAACACTATATTTATTAAACAAAGAAATTGTCTAAGAGAACAGATCACATTTGGTTTTCTGTGTTGCAGTGGAATGTAACTCATGAATAGACAAGGTAATAGTTTGCCTGTTTCTAGCTTCTATATTGATTAGCTAAAAATGCTTTCAAAAATAGTTTTTAACTGAAGAACATAATAACTATTAATAAAAAAACATTTTCACTTTTTAATTTAGAAGGCAAAGTTTACAATACTTTCCAGCTTTGTATGAGCTTCTCCAGTCTCATTTCTCACTTTTAAAAGTCCTGATTTTACCATTAGAATTTTAAATTTCAGTATGTCTGCACTCTGCTCACTCAGAGAAACACTTCAGCATCATGTCACTGAGCCAGGTTGGACCTTTTCAATTTCAGTATGTAAAGCGCCAGCTTATTCTCAGAATATGGATGCATGAACAAGATCCCATGCAACATGAATGCACAGTGAGTTAGTTATTACACAGGACTACCCATACAGATACTCTCAGTAGTCGAAACTGCAAGCCAATTTTCCAGTGAAGGCCAGTGAAGCAACTTCTCATTTTCCATTGCACAAGTTATTGTTACCTAAAATGTTGCAAATCATGGTAGATTTCTTTGTGATGATTTGCTTACGTTAATGTGTCTGATGTATCCTTCTGTCTATCCTATCTGTCAGTCTATCACAGAATCACACAGAATCACAGAATCAATTAGGTTGGAAAAGACCTCTGAGATCATCAAGTCCAACTTATGACCAAACACCACCTTGTCAACTAGACCATGGCACTGAATGCCACATCCAGTCTTTTCTTAAACACCTCCAGGGAAAGTGACTCCACCACCTGGGCAGCCCATTCCAATGTCTAATCACCCTTTCAGGGAAGAATTTGTTCCTAATGTCCAACATCAGCTGCCCCTGGTGCAGCTTAAGACCTTGTCCTCTCATCCTGTCTCTAGTTGCCTGGGAGAAAAAGCCAACCCCACTCCACCCTGGCTGCAACCTGCTTTCAGGGAGTTGTAGAGAGCGATAAGGTCACCACTAAGACTTCTCTTTTCCAGGCTAAACAACCCAAATTCCCTCAGCTTCTCCTCACAGGACTTGTGATCGAGTCCCTTCACGAGCCTCGTTGCCCTTCGCTGGACTCACTCCAGCACCTCAATGTTCTTCCTGAACTGAGGGGCACAGACCTGGACACAGCACTTGAGATGTGGCCTCACCAGTGCTGAGTACAGGGGAAGAATCACTTCCCTAGTCCTGTTGACCACACTGTTCCTGTTACAGACCACGATGCCATTGCCTTCTTGGCCAGCTGGGCACACTGCTGGCCCATGTTCAGCCAGCTGTTGACCGGCATCCTCAGTTCCTTTTCCATTGCACCACTTTTCAGCCACTCTTTCCCCAGCCTGTAGTGCTCCATGAGGTTGTTGTGGCCAAACTGCATCTGGCGCTTGGTGTTGTTGAACCTCATGCTGTTGGTCTCAGCCCATCTATCCAGCCTATCCAAGTCCCTTTGGAGAACTTTTCTAAGCTCCAGCAAACTGATACGCTGACCCAACTTGGTGTGGTCAGCAAATTTGTTAATTGTAGACTCAATCCCATCATCCAGATCATCAGTAAAGATATTAAACAGAACTGGGCCCAACACTGATCTCTGGGGGACACCACTAATGACCAGATGACAGCTGGATGCAGCAGCATTCCCCACCACTCTCTGGGCTCGGCGCTCCAGTCAGTTCCTGGCACAGCAAAGAGTGCCACTGTTCAAGCCATGGGCTACCAGCTTTTCCAGAAAAATGCTGTGAGAGACAGTGTCAAAGGCCTTGTGGAAGTCCAGAGAGACCACAGCGACAGCCTTCCCCTCATCCACCAGGCGGTTCACCTGGTCATAAAAGGAGATCATGTTGGTAAGCAGGACCGGCCTTTCCTAAACCCTTGCTGGCAGGGTCTGATCCCTCGTCCTGTATATGCCATGTGATTGTACTCAGATGATCTGCTTCATAACCTTGCCAGGTACCAAAGTCAGGCTGACAGGCCTGTATGTGTCCTGTCTGTCTATCTCTTTTATGCTCTTGTATCTGCCCAAAATTTTTGACATATTTGCTTTATATAGAAAAGCATTTCAGTTAATTTCTAAGTAGTTCTTGTATCTCATTCTGTCCATAATGCTTTATTCTCAATAAACTTAGGGGACAAGAAATAGTTAAGGCTGAAGCAGACCAGTTACATTATACTTATCTGTTCAAGGATGTCACAAAAGCATGTGGCAAGCAGACAACACACTCCCCAAGACCTTAGAAAAAAAAAGGAAAGAGGCTGACAGCAATCAGTGAGTTGCTCCCCATGCCAGTGTGCATAGCATGCATTTGCAAACACTTGTCACAGAGGTGTTTTTTCTTCAGGCTTCCTCTCACCAACTGTCTTGGCTTCTTCCATGGCAGCAGCAACTCACATTCTAGTCCACTGGCAGTGGTTGTGCAGTGAATAGGAGTGCAGGATATTTCCAAGACTTCTTCCAAAGCTGCACATGGCCATCGATTCTATGATGCAATGATATGATGGAATTTCTTCATCTTTGTGATAACCACGGAACTTCCTTCCCTGTTGAGCCAATTTACCTTTGTTAGATGTGGGCGACATGTCTTTTATGAACACAGATAAGCACATGAGGATTTCCTTGTGCTGCAGGTCATAAAATGGTAACAGCTGTGCTTTATATGTTCCACAAGTGTGTTCTTGTTTGATACATAAAATGTGAGCACGCTCTTTAATAACATCATGTAAAAAGTATCTAGTCCTAATTTGATCTGAATTTCATTCCTTGCCAATGGCATCTATGGGAAATCTTAGAGTTTAAGACTTTTTGCATAATCACATTCACAAATACATGTGTAGTCTAGCAAAAACATAATGGAGTTGCAAAATAAATTTTGTAGCTGTTCCAGGCACCAGCACTGACGAGAAAGACAGTTTGTTGACAGTCTGTAGTCGGCTGACATAGAGAAAGGGAGAGTTCCCAAATGCCAAATGGAGGAGCCCCCAGTACCCCTCACACACTTCGGAAATTTACTGATATGACCTTTTCTTGTTTAAATTTTGACTGGGTCTTGAATACCTACTAGTTGTCTGAATATGCAACCAGTGCTAGAGGATCAGGAAGGGTTTGTACTAACAGACCAAACTAGCAGTCTTTTAAATCTACCAATAATGCAAAGGCATCTTCGAACTACTAGCTCAGACAACTGCTAGATTGCAGGAAAAAAGGAAAAAAAGGTATCTTTGCAGACATTTACACCTATATGGAGGCTCCCTGAGACTGCAATATATGGAGAGCGAAAGAGAAAAAAAGAAAAGCCTTGGGTTTTGATACTGTTTACAGACTAATGCATGTGGGTGATCTCTTACTGTAAACACAGATGGCTGTGAGCCACACTAGGTCATTCTGGGAAGTCAGGCATATATTTGTGGGCGTTCTATTTCCCACTGAAGCAATGATTATTCAGCAGAAGGGCATATATTTGTAGTCCTTAAAATAAAATCTTTTTGATTAGACAGTTTTTAATTAAAATGCGTTGTAGATGCAGCAAGTTGAAGCATAAGAATGGTATGTATGATCATGTTTTCTTTATTGAGTGCAAATAAGGACTGCAGATTTAGGTTTCAAAATTTTCTTATAAAGATGCAATAAGAAATTCAATGTCATGACACAAGTGATCACAAGATTTTATGCCTGCTTAAGCCATTATGCAAGGTAATCAATAATGAAAAATAAGGTAGAGCACTGGGATGTAGCTACATAAAAAGACAGATAAAAAATGCAAGACAGAAGATAGAAAACTATCATGAAGCTTGAATAACTAGTTCTACTGCCTGACCTGCTACATACTGCCTGTACTGGCTACCTAGTCTTTCCATGTCAGTCCTATAATACGGGATAACAAGACTAGCTTGGGCAGGCAGGGTGTCATTAGGTTTGATACTCTCATAGGTATTTGCATAACCCCATAAGACCATGTAATTACCTAGAATATATATATACTACCTGCCTATAATAGGTCTGTGTACAGGTAGCACAACCTACAAAGGTCAGTGGGCTTATCTGCAGATTAGTCTTGGCTTATAACTACATATTATTCTCACTGAGAATGTGACATATGAGGTGAGGAGAACCACAGAGACTGTCTTCTTCTATATCCACTCTCTTCCTGGGTCAGTCAAACCACAGCAGCAGTCTTAGTAGCTAAAAACCAAATGTCTCCTAAGGAGCAGCAGTAGTACTTAAACCTGTGTCCCCATACCTTAAATTCCTAGAACAGCTGAGATGGCACCAATTCATTTACTTTGTAGGACTCATCACTTGCAGTGACCATACAGATAAGATCCCACCACCTGAGGTTTCTGCAACACTAAGTTATTCTTTTACATAATGGGAAACACAGGAGTACAGCGAAGAAGTTTACCAAATGGTGGTGGTTTATTTGATCCTTCCCCTTGTCCTGCTGAATTGGTCTATGACTCAGAGGAGAATGTGGACAGCATCATCAGTTAAGTAGTCCCATGTGAAACAGAGCCAGGCTCAGCCAGCTGCCGTATGGAGGGCATGTTGACACTGGGAATGTGGACAGCAGACATCCCGTGAGCCACAGAAGTGACAATACAAATGCAGCCGGGGAGAGCAGTACTTTGAGAAGCAAATTAGAGTCATTCTCTGAGAGCACAAACTATCTGCACCCATACTCATACTGTTCTGCTTATCTCAGAGTGTCCAGTTATATACAGTAACTCTGAAAGAATTCAACCAGTTGAAATTGTCCATTTAAGAAAATGAAGATTTATTAGCACAACAATAAGAGATATTTATTACATTTTATTAGTTTTGAAAGTCTTACTAATTGAAGCATCACCTAAGTTTCCAAATTTCCATTTGTCAGAAATTGAAACAACTTTTCAACTCAGCATTTAAATGTTCAAAATTTTTTCTCACATCTACAAATTTTACCTGCATGATCAGTGAAAATAGGGGAACAGAGAATGGTCTCCTTAAATTCTTTGCCTAATTAGGCCTCTCTTGAGGTCTAACAGTGCCCAATTGTAGTGCTTCTTCTCATGCATTTCTCTTCTCTCCCTTTCATTGACACTAGTGCTGCCCCAGTCACACAGTAAGATCAGCTCCATGTTCCAGATGAAAAGAATGCAACAAAAAGAGCAGCAAAACACACAAGAACTAAAGACAGTTTTCAGATGGCTCACATGAACTGCCATTTCAGGTTCCAAGTAAATGTTTATTTCTCTCAGTACTAGAAACTGAATTTATAAGATTTGGATGAGGGCTCAAACCTCCTGAAAAGACAACTATAGAGGTGAGGATTAAGCAGTCTTTTACAAATAGGTTTGAGAGATGGATTTACTCACATATGCAGTATTGTTCCGTAGCTAGCTGTGAGTTTGCTACTCTGTGTTATCAGTTAATGAATGCTCTGTGTGCTTGAAAGTTTGTCATCTTTTTCCAGCTGTGCCATCTGGTCTCACGAGAGATCTGATTTCTTCCAAAAACCTCATGCAGCATTGCTTCCAAGGTACAAATGAATTATAAGAACATCCCTTTTTCCTTTGACCTAGTCTAAATCTCTTTTACCGGAAAGATGATTTCATCTTTCATCTGAAATCCTTTGTTTTAACAGGCTTTAGGTAACACTTCCTCCTCTGCCTCCTAGAGTTCAATTTATTTTCAACTTGAAATACTCCTGAAAAGTATAAAACTGCATTAAACTTCGGCAGTACAGATTTCAGCTACTGCATGCTAGTCTTTTTCCTTACAAAGAGTTATTGTTAGAAGTTAAAATCAAAAATTCAGCTTTCATATCCATGCAAAAAACAGCCACGCTGTCCCTATTTTGGAATGTCTAAATCTAGAACATGTTAGCAATCAGTGAGTAAGCACTAATAATTATCATCACTGGCATTCAGCAGATTTGTTTAGAGGAATTGCTTCCAGTTTCTGATTGCAGTGTACCTCCCTGAATTATGCCTATACAATAAAAATTGTGTGTGATTGTCAGTCATGTCATTAGCAGCTGGGCTTCATTTAGTAGATGGGAAATTATTTTGTTGGCCATGGAGTGGGAAGCTATGTTGAAAGAGGTTACCATGTGTTTTGTACAGAAGACATCAAGGTTTGCTTTTATACAACTCTGGAGAGGCAAATTAATTTCCCAGGCAGCATGAACAGTCTATCTGCTTCACACAGCTGATATTTTTACTAATGAAGTGGGATGCAGCTTTCACGCCGTACCATAAGGAGATGAAGTGAGGTAATCTCTCTAGTAAGTTGAACCACAGAGAGATATGAAGACAATGATTAGAATGACGGATTTAACACAATTACAGAGAAAGCCATAGATGAAGCAAAACACATTGCAAGCAGAACAAAACTGCAGAGTTTTTCAAAACTCCTTTTTATGCTTGTGGTTCTTTGTCGTTCTTTAAATCCTGTTGGTAACTGGGCACCACACAGCCGCTTGCTCACTCCCTCACTAGCAGGACTGGGAGGAGAATCAGAATGGTAAAAGTATAAAACTCATAGGTTGAGATAAAAACAGTTTAATAGGGAAAGCAAAGCTGCGTACACAAACAAAGCAAAACAACAAATTCATTCACCACTTCCTATGTTCAGCCATTCCAGGAAAGCTGGGCTCCATTGTGCATATTGGTGACTTGGGAAGACAAACACCATCACTCCAAATGTCCCCTCTTTTCCTGCTTCTACCCCTCTCTTCATATAGTGAGCAGGGTACATCATGGTCAGGGATATCCCTTTGTTCAGTTTGGGTCAGCTGTCCCAGCTGCGTCTCCTCTCAACTTCTCAAGCACCCACAGTCTTCTCACCATTGTAGGAGTATGAAATGGCCTTGGCTTTGTGTAAGCACTACTCAGTATTAACACTCAACACTGTTTCCAGCACAAATCCAAAACACACAGCCCCACACTAGCCACTGTGAGGAAAATTAACTCTACCCCAGTCAAACTCAGCACATTCTTCAACCACAAAATGTAAAAAACACTCAGTGGGTTTTTTTAACCAATTTTTTTTGGGGGGCGGGGAAGAAAAAAGAAGAATAAGCAGCATGGAAAAACGTATGCTCTTAGTTCCATACTATACAGGATGGAAGACTCCATCACACTTCTTAAGGTATGAATTCACACAGAATCACAGAACCAGTTAGGCTGGAAAAGACCTCTGAGATCAACAAGTTGAACCTTTGACCAGTCACCACCTTGTCAACTGGACCATGGCACTAAGTAAGATGTCCAGTTATTTCTTGAACACCTACAGGGATGGGAATCCCACCATCTCCCTGGGCAGTCCATTCCAATGTCTAACAAGCCTTTCCATGCAGAAATGTCCACCCTGAAACCCCCAGGCCCACCACAAGGCCACTTTCACTCATCCTGTTATTAGTTGCATGGGAGAAGAGGGCAAGATGAGTACAAGTACAGTAAGAACATAAAAATGCCCACATGGTTCATTTGGCTTTGTAACCTGGCTCTGCCATTGTCAAAAATCACAGGTTTGCAAAGAACATAAGAACAGTGCTAGTATGTATAACCCTCCCCCAGTTCCAGAGAAACTACTCCTGTAGCCCCCCCACTACCAAAACCTTTTCACATAAACCCCATACCAGAATTTCTTGAGCATGCATATAAGAATTCTCACCAGATTACTTTCTCATTGATTTGTCTGGACTTCTCTTTAATCAGTGTAATCCTTCAGCATCCACAACATTTTGTGCAGCCTAACTGAAGGAGGTTCTTCCAAAGCAGGACATGTGCTTTAGCTCTTTAGATTCAGCTCTCATAAACTACTAATTCAGTCACTCAAAACAAACCAACTTGCTGGTCTGCATATTAGGACGGAGAACATGAGTAGTGCAGCACAGAAAATAGCCTAAGAGGCCTGAAATGCCTTTTACTGGATGTCCCTTCAGGACTCAGGGTGATACATCTACGTATCAAGCAGACTGTTTTGCCCTCATATTGATAGCTAGGAAGCCTGTCACTGACATAACAGGAGAGCCTGACAGCCTTCATGGAGTTTACTAATTAAAAGTTTAACTATACACAACAGGTGCGCTCACCTGAACCTGCCCGTAGCAGAATTCTTCCAGTTTTGTTATCTAAACAATGATACGTTACTTTATCATCTCCTCACTCAGACACCTCAATGAATGGCATGTAAGAGAAGAAAACAAAACATTCATCCACTTCAGAAACAACTTTGCTGTAAGAGACCACCAGGCACAAAGCAAGAATCAAAAGTTGTCCTCTGAAAAGCAAACTGAAAAATTTTCACACTCTGTTTTTACAGCAGATGCAGACACTTGTGACCAAAGGGCTGTCCAGAAGGTACTCTGTTCACTGACGGTGGGAGGAGAATGAATGTACATGGACAACCTCTGGCACTCATCCTGGCAAAATTGAACATACATTACTTATTTTCTCAAGAAAATGACAACGGCCTGCTTTCAACAAAGAGGTTGTATCATCATTTGATATAATAGGAAGGCCTTGAAATTGCACAAAAATTGCTGCTAGGGGTAATCCATGGAGATGGTACAAAGGGTAAGGTGGGGACAAGACCCTCAGGTGTTGTCAAGAGCAATCATCATCAGGCTTGAATAGGGTTGGAATAGGAAGGGACTCCTCAGTAGGATATAACTGCTGGCATCCTGGGCAGAACATTGTGCCACAGCTGTCTACTCAATAAAACAACTTCATCCATAATAATCCTATCCTCTTTTCCTCTATTTGTTCCGTGTACAGGACAAAATGGGTTCTTTGCTCATGACAAAGGCACTTGGGGGAGAAAAGATAATTTGAAAAAGGAAAAAATAATAGTTATCTGGCAGATGAAGAACATACTTTAAAGACCAATAGGAACTCCTATACGTAGATTTGAAAGTCAGAAAAACAATAATGACAATATAGTCTATGGGCTACATACATGTCTTTGAGAGAACACATTGACCACAAAAGAATAACAAAATTTATGGTGTTACAACCCCTCCAGAGTGGCAAGAATATGTCCTTCAGTTCATCCTCTTCTCACTGAAAAAGACAACAAATACTTATGTCTGTTTTCAAGTCTGTGTTCAGAACCATTTCTTTCCTTTTCTTCTTTCCTTTTTTTTTTTTTCCTAATTATACCAAACTGTACAGACTAATACCTGGTGATCATAGCATAAAATAACAATAGGAATTACCTAACAGGCACACTGCAATAACTTTCTGAATTTAAAGATAAAAGGATGTTATTTCCTTTTCAACTTTCAAGGCAAGTTAGTTGAAATTAGCTCCTTCATTTAGGTTTCACAACTAAATTATAACAATTCAAAATAGAGTTATTTTTAGATATAGTCTTGTGTATATTCAAGCCAGCGAAATTTACACTGATATTAAATGCATCTTGCTTTTCTTTGAAAGATGTTCAAGAAAAAAAACAGGACAATTTCTTTTTTGCAGAGAAGTAGAGTATTTCTGTGATCCAACCTCCAAACCTATTGATGCCTTAGGGTTTCCATGAATTTGTAGGTTTTTATACTTCTGTGTATTTTATACTTCTTCCTTGCATTTAGGGCAACTAACAACCTCTAACCCTGTGCTAGCTGTCTTAAGAGTCAGATAATAGCTGGAACACCATGCCTGGGAAACATGTAC
>JAWWTY010000088.1:41629236-41640293 GCA_035222235.1 Margarornis squamiger | reverse complement strand
CCGTGCCCCGGGCCGTGCCGTGTGCCGGGCCGGGCCCCGTGCCCCGGGCCGTGCCCCGTGCCGTGCCCCGTGCCGTGCCGTGCCGCGGGCGGGGCCGTGCCGAGGCGGGGCGGCCATGGCGGCCATGGCGGCGGGGCCCGAGTACGAGAGCGCGGAGCTGTACTCGCGCGCGGTGCGCGTGGGCGCCCTGGGCCGCGCCTGGCGCCGCCAGCTCGGGCCGGCCGACCTGTCGCTGGCGGCGGAGCGGCAGAGGCAGCAGGAGCAGCGGCAGGAGCAGGAGCAGCGGCAGGAGCAGGAGCGGCAGGAGCAGGAGGAGGACGTGGCCGTGGCGGCGGAGCTGGGCTGCACGCCCGGGACGGCGGCGGAGCTGCGCGCCGTGTGCAGGTGGGAGCCCCGGCGCAGCGCGGGCCGGACCCGCGGCCTCGCTCGGCGCTGCCCTCGGGGCCCGCAGCGCCTCCTCGGGAGGGCTGGGTGGTTCCCGAGCAAAAACTGCTTCAGAAGAGCCCTTCCGGGGCCCGCGCCGTGTGCGTCTCCCGAGTGCGTCACAGAATGTTAAGGGGGGGAATGAGCCTTAAAGCCCATCCAGTCGCAAGCCCCCCTGCCGTGTGCAGGGTCACCCACCACCAGAGCAGAGAGCTCAGAGCCTCGTCCGGCCTGGCTTTGAACTCTGCCAGAGTTCCGGCATCCACAGCCTCCCTCAGCAACCTCTGCCTGCGTCTCACCACTCTCACAATAAAGAATTTCTTCCCAATATCATACCTAAATTTCCCCTCTTCAATTTGTACTCGTTATTCCTTGTCCTGTCACTACAGTTCCTGACAAAGCGTCTCTCACCAACGTCCCTGTAGCCAAATGTGCAGTGGAGAAGGGAGGCAGCTTTGCTGGAGCATAGCGCTCCACTGGTGGAAATTTTATGTTAGGGCCATGAATTCATGAGCATACAGCTTGGCACTTAAGAAGTTATATAGCTAAACACTTAGCAATATAGTCCTGGTTGGGTAAAACTTAAGGTATATGAAAATATACCTTAGGAGGCCTCAGTTGCAAAGTGAAACAAATACCTTATATTAAGAAATAAGCCAGTTGTAGGCTGTATTAGCATGGAATCCTAAAATCCCACAATGGCTTGGGTTGGAAGGAACCTTAAAGATCATCTCATTCCAACCTCCCTGTCATGGGCAGGGACACTTTTCACTAGGTTACTCAGCTCCATCCAGCCTGGCCTTGAACACTTCCAGGGATGGGGCATCCACAGCATCTCTGGGAAACCTATTCCAGTGCCTCATCACCTTAACAACAAAGAACTTCCTCCTAATTTCTAATCTAAACCTACTCTTTTAGTTTGAATCCCTTAAAAACATCATTTAGATGAATTCAGATAGCTGGCAGCATACATTCCCTGTTGACCTTCTCTGGGTCCTTAGCTCCCACTGACCTGTTTTATTCAGGGCTGGTGGTGAAGTCAGAGCTATGCAAGTGCTTTGTGGGGGTTGAAGCAGCAGCATCTAACATGCTATAGGTGAAAGGCTTTCAGGTCATATAGATAGTGAGAATTGTCTCTCTCTTGTAGAAATGGCTTCATTTTGGGCAGTAACTCCTGTAGAAAGCATCACACTTGGTAATTTACACGCAGGTAATCAGTAAGGAAGGTGTGCCAGAGTTCTGTTCCTATCTATACCTTTGTACTTCAGCTGTCCTAGTTCTGGTGACTAGCATAATTTTTTACCATTACTAGGCTTAGTAAAAATAGAGTCTGATGTCTGTTTTAAAGGAGTGTATTCTGCTGGAACTTCGGGAATTGTTGTCTAAACTCTCCAAGTGTAGATGGGATGGTCTCTGATTGCTCTTTTGCTGTGGTGTATTTTCTGCAGCAGCTGTGTTGCCTGACCCTGTCTATTGCTGTTTTCATTTGAATTCCAGGCAGGTTTTCTGTGTTTTCTCTATTTTTCACCGGATTCATTTTGCTTTTTTCTTCTGTTCTGCTTTCTTCAATTTACAACTGCTGCATTTCCCCTCCTGTCTGCATTTGCTGGTGTTACAGAGCAATGCTGTCTGATGCTGAGTATACTGTGAAAAGTGGCCTTTTGGGAAAGAGGACACGGACTGGCCGTCTGTGAGGGGGAGAGAACTCATCATCTGGCAGCTGTTTGTTGTCTTTGCAGGAGAATGAAGATAAACCTGCACATCCTGGTGTGACCTTTCCCTGGTGCAGGCTGGAAATCCCAATCCCTAATCTTCATGTACTTTTGCTTTTAAATTAAATAGCCCTAGCCTCTTGAGTCTCTCCTTAACATTGGCCAACCTCAAATCGCTACCTCTGATCACTTTCACTCAGAGCTCTGAGCTGCTCATATTCCTGCCTGGAGGAGAGATGAGAACACTGGGCTACACCAAGGTCTATTCTGTGGTATCCTGGGATCACATTTATTAGTGGCATAAATACAACTTTATGGGTGGTGAATTGAATGCATGATGGATATAATTACAGATTTTTCTGACTGTGAACTATTTCTAAGGGAAACTTTGACACATTAAGGAGGTTTTCTTTGGGTAGGAGAGAGAGAGAAAAGATGTGGATACTCTATTTTTAAAACAGTGTTAGATTAAGAGAATCATTCAGAATGAAGTTTTTCAATATCCGTAGTTAAATCGCTTTTAGAATATAGTGACATAGTCTACATTTAAGTATTTTTGACAATTCAGAATCTTCTAGTGAGGAGAAATGGTGTCATGTTTGAGTGCTGTTTAGCTCTTTGGGCATCTCTATGTGTTGTGGTTGTTGCTGGGGGGTTGGTGGTTATTTATTTATTTTATTTTATTTTATTCTATTTTCTTCCTGTAATACATTCCTGTAAGCAGAATGCAGGAAAAAATTTCCTTCTTCACTCACTTGCATTTGACTCAGTAAAAATGCTTTGCATATTGCTCAAGTTGTATGCAGATAATCATTATAGAGATCAGTTGCGTTTTCACCAGATTTTAAAAGCTGTAGAATGGTGTCCTTATCTAGGAGATTCCATCACTAATTCTCTTAAATAACCAAAGTGTCAGGAGAGTAAAGTTCTAGGCTTTGTTCAAATGCCTCAGTTTTCTGTGAGCAGAGATGTGTACCTTGATACTCTTAGTTAGTGTTTGAGTGATTGAAGTCCTTTGATGTTGGAGATGCTGCGTTATGTTACTATGTTTTGTCTTCTGTGTGATTTTTTGTGTGCATGTATAGGGCAGGCTAAGCCTCAAATCAATGTGGATTTTAGGTGAGGTGAGGTAAAGCTTGCAGGTACCTTATTCCACTTCAGCCCTAATTCACCTTGTTTTATTAGAAGGGGTAGTTGTAAATATCTCTAGGGACGTGTTATAAAGCTGCATTAAGCTAGCATTAACCTCTTAACGTATTAGTATTTAGCGTCTTGTGGTATTAGTGTCTCAAAGGTGATGAAAGTGGTCCTTTTAAAATATGTGCATGAATACTATCTGCTTATAAAAATACTCAAGTATCTTTGAATTTTTAAAACTGAGAAAACTCATTGTGCTGCTAGAATATCCTGAGAAAATGAAAGTCACAGTGATTAAGGGCTTCACTAGTACTCTGTTTCCATGTCCACATTTCCACAAAGCTGCTTTTGGCCTTTTTATTTCTAGGCACCTCAAAGTATCTTGCAAGGAGACATAAACTGATATAATGCTTTGCACGTTTTTTTCAATAGAGACCTCCAACTATTGTTCCTCATCACTGTAGTATACTTCACCTTGGTTTCCATTACACAGTCTGGCAAATGTTTTCCCCTCGGTCGTAACTGAGTGCCCTGAGTGTACTTGTGAACACAGGGAATAGTCTCTGTGGGGACACTGTAGTATGCCAGGCTTGTGGCAGTCAGGAGTGAGGTGTGCTCGGTGCAAACTTTGTATTACCTGCACTTTCAGCTCTTAGGGATATGAC
Source organism: Margarornis squamiger (assembly GCA_035222235.1). Taxonomy (NCBI): domain Eukaryota; kingdom Metazoa; phylum Chordata; class Aves; order Passeriformes; family Furnariidae; genus Margarornis; species Margarornis squamiger. The sequence continues at coordinate 41,636,356 of JAWWTY010000088.1, read as the reverse complement.
ATCTATTACTTAGCCTTAATTTCTGGAGGGATCAGCATGTACTTTCTGTTTGTAAAGCCTGTTTTTCTCAGGAACATGGACCAAATATTGGTTATATGGTTCTGCTGGCAGCAGTGGAGTTACCCAGGAGGAGTTCCAGCGTGGCCTGTATGTAAGGCCATAGTGGAACGTAGCCTTTCAAGGCTTAGAGGCACGTGATTACAATTCATATGCAATGAATTATCATCGTGATCTTTAACACTGGCTTTTTCTTTAGAAAGTGGGGATTTATGACTTTTCAGTAGTGAGAAATGGCAGTATCAGGGCTTGCAAGGTTCCACAGTATTTGTCAGGGGTTCATTGGCAGTTTCTCTTCACACTAGCTACCTTTCTGTCCTTACAGCGAAAAGGAGGAAGCCGCTTACCTGCCAACTACTTTACACAGTGTCTCCTTGTACCTACCTTGTGGGGAATGTTAGTTACTTTCCTGAGGCAGGCAATTAGTGGGCATGGTTTGGATACCACAGCCAAAAACCTGTGGTCTAGGGCTGTGGGAAAGAAGGAAAGCACAAGTGTTAATGGTGAGTTCTGACATTGCATACACAGAAGAGAAATGGGAAACTGTCACCTTTGATGTAAACTTCACAATGGTAGGTAATAGACATTTTCAGTGTAAATAACATCTGTGGTGTTTAAAGAACTGAATACATAGCAATTTCTTCAAAATGGTAGGTTTTCAGGTGACCAGGGCTCTTTGCTGAATGGAGTCACTGATACATGTGCAGGAAGACTTAAATAGTCTGGTCATGCAGTCAGTTCTACAGAAAGGGTGAGCTGTGAGTTGGTTTATCTGTTGTGTACTTCAGTAGGTGTGCTATTCATAACACCACTCTATGCTGCATGGAACAAGAAAAGTGAGAATGGAAAAAAGGATACAAGGTAGAGTGGACCATCACCTCTGACAGAAATGTTGTCTTGTTCCTATTGGAAGAAATGGGGCATAAGTTAGTGCCTTGATAGAGCTATGGCACCTCATGTAGAAGTGGTGGCTTGCTCGTGTTTGTATCTGACCATGAGTGTTAGCTTTACACTACATGTTGAGGTTGATCATTGGTTTTGGTTGAATCTCTTTTCCCATGTATCATCAGAACATCAGAGTAGGTGGATGGGATTTGAAAGAATGGCATTTTTAGTTCATACAAAGTATTGGATGGACATTTTGAACTTAGAGGATTTGTTAAACCTCTTCAGGTAGCTGTGCTCCTTTCAAGAGAAGGCAAAATAAAGATAGGATTTACCCAGTCTCTGTGAAAACCAGATATAAACTTCAGGACTCTTTGTCTTCTGATTCTTTTCATACTTTTCATACTTTTGCCCTGATTTAGGCTATACAAGCTATATCTTGCTTATTTATATTTTGCTGTCTTTTTTCTTTTTAAGAATAGATTAACTGATTTTTATCATGAGGTAAATGTGAAAAAAATGTGTAATTGTTATTTTCTTTTTTGTTCTAGCATTGATACGTTACTGTCTTCTGATAAAGAGAAGGACCCAGATGTTATTTCTGAAGATAGCAGTCTACTAACTCTTCGGTATGTTGCTATGGTACACTCACACAACCCTTATTTGCGGTGAGATGGAAAACAAGCACAAAAGTATGGCTGGCTTGCTTGTTCTCTTTCCATGCAATGGTGTATTTTCTGAAGCAGTGTGTGTACAGAAATACACTAAGGGCAGAAACACTAGATTGTGATAGGGTAATTGGTATAAGCCTTCTTCTTTAATGTTGCGTAACATTTTTTTACTAAGTTATACAGAATGTTCCATCTTTCTTGCTGGAAAAGTTTACGATTTCTGGACCTAAGTATTTCTGAACTAACGCCTGAGTTTGGAGTGTGCAGGGGACTTCTCGTAATCATGTGTGTGAGGTTCCTCCAAAACTTTGTTTCAGAAATCTCTACGTTTTACCTCTGGTAAGCCAAAGTCAAGTTATAGCAGCCAGAGTGTTAAGTACTGATGCTGTAGCCAGATAGACTCCTTATCTGAACCTAGTCTGTATAGAATTCATTGATACTACTAGTGCATTTCACAGGTTGAGTGATATACATGAAGTTTCTATCAGTCAGCAGCTTTGAACTCACACTTGGCCAGTTCAGGCCTTTGCTGTACTTTACATAGTCCTACTAAGATTGTGTTAAGATTGTGATCAATGTTAAGTCTGATTGTTACTGAAAACCTTTAGGAAGATCTGAAGGGTAAATAGACTGGAACTTAAGGATTTGTTGTTCATGCAGTGGTTAAATACATGTGTTTTAGTAGGTATTCTGTGTATGATACTCTTTCTTCTATAAATGATGCTGAAGGGGTTTTTTTTTGTTTTTTTTTAAAGTATATACCATGGGGACTAAGAATATTTGTGGGTTGTTTTTTTCTTGTGTTTTACCTGAATGTGAATCCATTTTTTTGAAGTGAAAGGGATAGTTGAAATAGCTTCTTCAAAGGTAGCAGTGTTCTTTTTTAGGACAGCCTCTTTAAACAACATTTTGCTGTTTTTTCTTGTAAATGTAGAACTGCCCACAAACAAGCTGTAACTTGCACATAAGAGGAAGGAAAAACAGAAGGTGAAATCTACAAGCTGGCCTGTAGGTTTTATCAGAGTCAGGAGATGAGTATTTGAAGTTAGGTTGTCATACTAAGACAGACAGGAATCCTGCTCTTTGAAAGTTGTTCTGTAGTAGCTTGCATCATTTAAAAATATACCTAGAGATTCTGCATGAAAGTTGTTGAATGAAATTTTGTCTTGTGTTTCTGTCCCTCAGAATTAGAAAGAAGGCCTTAGAGAGGAGAGATGAAACAATTATTGTGGATCGGGCTTGCAGACAAGAAACTCTTGCCTATGAGATGGTAAGTTCCCTGTCATCTCATAGCCTCTCAAGACAACCAAAATTCGACTTCTCGTTGCCTTTTTTTTATATCACTGTGAAATGTACACTGAAAATGTTTGCAGGTATGAATTTGAAGGTAATGATTAATATTAAAGACATTTTACAGAAAGATAGGACAGGAAGTCTGCTCTTAGGGTCAGTTAGTACTGAATGTAATTAAGAAGAAACTCCATTATCACTGTATGACTGCTTTTATTTGGTTGATACTAAATCCTTTTGTAGGGGATCAAGTATGCTGGGTATCATGTGAACTTATCATAGAGCTAGATAAGATTGTACTGTTTTTGGTCCTCGAGTCCTGTGTTGAAAACAAAGCCTTATGTGTTTGTGAGCTAGTTTCTCTAGGGCTGACAGAGGAGGACAGTGGCAGCATGGTGGCAGTAAATTCCTAATTCTGAGGTTTGTAACCCAAGTTTTTCAGCCATTCTGAACTGTCAGAAACCAGGAGTGTAGTAATGAACCCCTCAAAAGCTGTATTGAAATGCCTCTAATTTCTTTTTAATGATTTCTTTGCAACCATTGAAGTCATAAACAGGAAAACTTAATTTCATACATTTTCATAGATTCAAAGAATCATTAAGGTTGGAAAAGAGTTCTAACATCATCAAGCCTGACCATTACCTCGACACTGCCAGGTCCACCACTAAACCGTGTCCCTACACACCACATCTACACGTTCCATGAACTCCTCCAGGGACAGTAAAGTGCTGGAGTCCATGGTTTGAACAAGCAAACCATGAGCTACTTAAAAAATTAGGGAGAGCGGTTTAGTGAGGAAGGAGCCTAATGTGACTGTTAAACATTTTTTCCCCTTGAGGTTTCCTGGTCTGTCATGAGTTATCATATTTCAGCTGTTCAGAGACCCAGGCACATTATGTAAACAGCATGATGCAACAGCTGTGCTGTGCTCTTAGTCTGGGGAGTATCAGAGAAAATACTTGCAACAGAAACCTTCATAAAGGCTTTCAGTGAGTGGTATCTTATTACTATTTCTGAAGAATGAGCACATGGTCGTTTATTGCATCCTTTAAGCAAGCTGTGGTAACTGGTTTGTGTGTCAGAGCTGGTTGGGACCATGGTGTCCTCGTACAGGATGAGAGCAGTAAGAAACATGAGTTTGGACTGTGTCACATGAAGAAGGGAGATGGAAGCATAGAGCCCAAGTATCTCTGAACTTAAGTCTCACAGGAGTACATGTTCCTCTTATGAAATCTGAGGAACACTCCGTGCTAGTGGGAAGTGTTTGTGCTGTAAGTATTCTCTCTTAATTTGTTGGAAAAGGAGGAAACTGCCACATAAAAGTGCCCGCTCTCATTCTTACAGCTGAGCCATGTCTTAAACACAAAGTAGGATGGAAATGTAGAGATAATTTTACTTCTTTTCTAAAATGTGGTGTGGCAAGGGCAGTGCTGGCTTTTGGTTTTGGATTTTGAAGAAATTGCGGCCTCCATCTGTCTGGCTTCCCCAATAAGAGGAAGTGGTGCAGTACCTTTAATTTTCATATACTTCATCCTGTGGCTAGTTTCTAGGTCAGTGTTTCTCATGTTGAGGGTTGCAATCCCCCTTTACATATGTAAGTATTCAAAGAGTATTTCAAAGCATTAAGTGGGGGAAGTTGTTCGAAGCTGGGTTCCATGAGGGGAGAATGACAGCAGTCTCTAATTACTTTATGCAGAGCCTCTCAATAGCCAAGGAGTAGCCAGCTACCTTGTAGCAAAGCTGAGAAATGAAAAAACATGCTTAATTCGGTAATTAGAGCAGTTTCTCACTTTTCCATCTAGGAGGAAGTAGGCTGTTTTCAATTCAGAAGGCTACATATTTGAAAGTGAGTTAGAGCAGCATTTCTCAGACTTTTGTCCAGGAGCTATGATATATATTTGGTTGCCAATATAGTATATATAAGGGTGTGTGTATATTTTTCCAGGAGTCACATGCAATTGGAAAGAGGCCAGACAATCCAACAGATCTAGTTGAAGAGGGAGAACTACTTTTAACTCTGAACATCTTCTATCCTGTTATATTTCAGAAGGTTGGTACTAAAATCTCTAGGTTTTATTCTGATGTCTGTTCCCTACTCATGCAATATCTTGCTTTCTTAAGTCTACTGAAGATGTGTGGTAAACCCTTCAACTCTGGTCATTTCTTAAGACTCTTTCAGAATCTGGGTTTCATTCTGTTAGTGATTTACAGAACAAAACTTTTACAATAATTAGTAGTTAATTTATTTCACTAAATACATGAAAATTAAAGTACTCTTTCTGGATTTGGTGTGAGCATCTTTCCTGCGCTTTCCAGTGGAGAATGTTACTTTTCAGTTTCTGACTAAAACTAATAAATGTCAGGCTTAGGAGCACCTGAGGCTAGGTGCTGTTTAAAATCTCATGCAGAGAAGTGATGTGCCATATGCTGCCAGTAATGACCTTAAGCTGTCAACTGAAGAGCAGTGCTGATGCTGACAAGTGATAATTTATCTGAAGTTTGTATGCTGTTTTCTTCATAGCATAAAGATCACAAACCCTATCAAACAGTGCTTGTACTGGGCAGCCAGAAGCTCACTGAGCTGAGAGACTCGATTTCCTGTGTCAGTGACCTCCAGATAGGTGGTGAGTTCAGCAGTCAGCCAGATCAAGCACCAGAGCACATCAGCAAGGTAAAACTTTCGATGTGAAAACCTCAACATGTAAAGGGGTTTTGAAAACATATAGAAGAGAGGGAGACAGAGTTTTGTCTTGGTGGTTTTTATTGAGCACTAAATTCAGCTGCATTGGTTCTGCCTGTTGGTTGCACTTTTATTTTGTTGGGGTTTTTTTTCAGAATTTAATTCAGCTGCATTGGATGCACTGCAGGTAAATAGTTCCTGGTGGCATTACCAAGATGAATGGCATTACTGAGATGATCTGTTTTGTCAATGCCAAGAAAAATATAATTATTTTATATCTTTTCTCCTCACTAATCTTACATTTTCAGCCCTTCTTCCCCACAGTCAGATACTGGGAGAGGCTGCCCAGGGAGGCGGTAGAGTCACCATCCCTGGAAGCATTCAAAAAGTGTGTCTACGTGGCACTTAGGGACATAGTTTAGTACTGGACATAGCAGCACTGGGTTTATCATTAGACTTGATGACCTTAGAGGTCTTTTAGAACCTTAATCATTCTATGATTCTGTGTCCAACCATTTCCTACGAAGCTGGGCCCCATCATGCATAGGGGTTGCTTTGGAAAGCAATTGCCTTTACCAGGAATGGCCCCTTCCTCTTTTCCTCCAGCTCTTTATTGAGCACACTGTCTTGTAACGTGGGATGTCCTTTTGGACACTTTAGGTCAGTTGTCCCAACTACATTCCCTCTCAGCCTCCTGCTGGGCCCCAGCCCACTTGCCTTGGGGAGAGCAGGAGAGACAGCCTTGAGGCTGTGCAAGCACTGCTCAGCAGTAGCCAAAACACTGGTGTCCTACTAACTCCACCTGATCAGGAGTGTGGAGGATGCACTACATGGGCTGCTGTGAGGAAAGTTAGCTCCATCCCAGCCAGATCCAGTGCACCTGATCAGGACACAGAGTAGTTTTTGCTTAAATGATATAGAATTATTGCAGTCCTGTCCCCTGTGCACACACATACAGGGGACCACCACATAGTCACATCTATATAAACAAGACAAATACGCAATTTTGGAATGTCCAATCGCTTCTAGGCTCTCAGAAGAAAATCTAGCATCCTTCAAAGTTGTCCTTTAATTATGATATTTGTCACATGCAGACAGTCCATTTGTACCATTCTCCTCTATCTAAGATAATTAGCAGTTCATGACACTTATACTAGCAGTGCAAGTGTCATCAAGTTCCAAATCAACTCCAGAAGCTGAGCTAACCATTAACCTACTGTCACCATGCTCTCCACTAAACCATGTCCCTAAGTGCCACATTGTGGAGGTTTGAGTTGGCTCCCTGCCAAACCCAACTGCCGGCCACACAGATTCCCCCCCGTAAGAAAGAAAGGAAAAAAAGTACCAAAAAAGACAATTGTATTAAAGATACATATATATATTCACATATGTTACAATTATATACAATCAAACACTATGAATCTACAGAACAAATCCCAAAGCAACCCCAAAAGGGAAAGGGGGGAAAGGGGAAAGGGAAGTGGGACAAAAATGGGTAAAACCAAACAAAACAGATACACTCGTAAACTCAGGGAAA
>JAWWTY010000088.1:41591956-41617719 GCA_035222235.1 Margarornis squamiger | reverse complement strand
GGCAGCCAGGAGGGCCAACCCTGTCCTGGGGGGCATCAGGCAAAGCATCACCAGCTGGTCGAGGGAGGGGATTGTCCTGCTCTGCTCTGCACTGGAGTGGCCTCATCTTGGATATTGTGGGCAGTTTTGGGCACTGCAGTACAGGAAAGATATTAAGCTGTTAGAGAGTGCCCAAGGGAGGGCAACAAAGATGATGAAGGGCCTTGAGGGGAAGCCGCATGAGGAGCAGCTGAGGGCACTTGGTGTGTTCAGCCTGGAGGAGACTGAGGAGAGACCTCATTGCAGTTATAACTTCCTTGTGAGGGGAAGAGGAGGGGCAGGCACTGATCTCTTCTCTGTGGTGACCGGTGACAGGACCTGAGGGAATGGCCTGAAGTTGTGTCAGGGGAGGTTTAGGTTGGATATCAGAGAAAGATTCTTCCTCCAGAGAGTGGGTGGGCACTGGAACAGGTTCCCCAGGGAAGTGGTCACAGCACCTAAGAGAGTTCAAAAAGCATTTGGATGATACTCTCAGGCACATGGTGCGACTTCTGGGGTGACCTGTGCAGGGCCTGGAGTGGGACTTCAGTAATTCTTGTGGGTCCCTTAGAACTCAGGATTCTATGAAGATTCTTAGGACTATTAAACTAATTTTTAACTCGGCTGGCCTCTACCAAATACCACATACAAGTAGTTCCTAATTCTGGTATCAGGCAAAGTGTGTTTTTCAAGGAACACTTTCCAGAGAAGCTTGTGCCTGTGTTCTGTTCCTTTTCATGCCTTCAGGAACTTTTCTTAAAATAATTTAGCAGTGTTTCTGTTAAAATTCAACTTAAATGTTCCCCACGTTAATGCCAAAGCAATAAAATTGAACAGTACTAAAACCAGACTCGTGTTACCCGTATGAATGGTTTTGTCCGTACAAGTCTCTCTTTATCTGTTTAAATTCTTTAATTCTGTAAATCGTTCAAGACAGTTTTCCAACCATTGTGCATCAACAGGTTCTGTGAGAACACGACACTTTTTCCAGTATACTTATTATACCACAAGCATACCATAATGTCACATTGCAGTAAATTGGCACAATGCATCTTGCAGGAACAAAACTAAACTTATTTAAAAAAAGATTAAGAATACTCATACATTAACATTGTAACAGCTACAAAAACACTGTTTCCAACTCCTACAAAACATAGTGAAAAGACATCCCCAGCAAGAGTTGAAAACCTATGCACAAACAGAGGTCAGTATCATAGGAAGAGAGGTTTTATACAAATGAAGCAATTGGAGAGTTAGAAGTATTTACACTTTTTCCTGCTATTAGCTAGACAAACATACAGTAGTAAGTTAAAAAATATACTACAACTCTAAGTTCTGTAACGTGTAAGCATTTGTTTTCTAATTGGGATTTTCATCTTTTGAAATGTGTTACCTGTTAATACTGGATAAAACTATTGGCAAAAGTTTTTAAATACTTTTAAACCAAGACTAAAGGAGCTTTTATTCCACAAAATTTAACTTTAAAATACTATGCTTATAAAATTATTTAGAATTTCAGCAGTCTATAGATTTCAAATGCAAAACTTAACAATCCTCTTCAGTTTGTAATTCAAAAAAAATACTCCAGTGATGTCATTTGTTTTCAAAGGCAGAATCATCTGCTGGTTTTTCCAGATCTCTCTCTTCACATGTCCTAGAAGGAAAATAAAGCAACATTACTGACCATAAAAAATGGAGCAAGCAAGACTTACTGCTTGTGATTGTACAGTCTAGAGTAAGCAATGCGGACGCACATTTATTACAGATGAACAAACAAGAACTGAAAAACGTTCTTAAGTGCCAATCAATTTGGAAATATTAAGTTATGCAACTTCGGTCTTCCATAATTTCTGAAGTGAAGGTACAGACATGCCTCCTCCTTATTATCATAAGGAGAAAAGTTCAGAACAGCCCCATGACGAGAGGTTTACAAACTATTTGCTTGGAGTCAGCCATGGGAACCACACAGGTGTTTTAAACACTGACAATACTTATTTTGCTTATGTGTTTCTCAATTCTAAGAAACTGAATATAAAAATGTGTAAGAAATACTAAATGAAAGGAAGCTGGAGCATGCCTGAATTCAGAGCAGTTATGTGGATGCATTTCTCAGTAAGCAAGTATTTGCAAGAGGTGCTATAAAACCTGTTTGATAGCTGTTAGCCAACAATAAGTTCATAGAAACTGCACCCAAATATTTTCTGTAAAGTGTTTCTTTGTTTATGAAAGACTTTGACTGTGTTGGAGTGTAGAGTTCAAGGTGAACACCACATACACTTAAACCATATATTTATTAGCAGAACACGATACCCTCACTAGCTCCTTCATGGAAGATATATTTGCAAACTTTATAGATACAATTACTGAAGTATTAAAGACAGAAATTGTCTTGCCTCAAATTTGCTTTTTTGAAACATTCTTTTCCAGGCATGTTGCTGAACTGTTTGAAGTACCTTACATTTCTTTTGACCAATGTCCACTGAGGTGCGATACATGCACCCAAATATTCTTACTTCTTTTAGTTGCAAATATAAAGGGCAGTCTGACTGAAACTGTCTTCCTGTCACCCAAAAATGCAAGTGTTGTCAAGTTCCAGAAGAATGAGGAACGGAGCAGGCCGTAAAAACACTCTACCCTGAATAAATAAGTTCAGTAGTTGCTTATTTTTAAATACTTGGCCAAGTACATTCTATTGTTACTGAACTGCCTTGCTATTAATGCCAAGTAATGCGAGTGTTGCACCTTGTTACTACCATACTGTGATTTGGCCAAGTCACTTATTTAACCAGAGGGCTACAATGTCTAACTTGTAGGATGACCACTTGTGACTCCACTATGTTCCCGTAGCATGCCACTTGTTCAGACCAAATGAGTATCTGGCATCATTGGTCAAACCTCCCAAGCTTCTGAAAACTGTGTATCAGAAGTCAGTATTTCAGAGGCTACCTTGCAGCAGGTAACAAATTCACTTTCATCTTAAGTGGTTGGGTTTTTTGTTGTGTTTAAATTTACCTTAGTGTAAATAACAGTCAATATTCAACTAATTTGAACAGTTTTAACCTGACAAACAGCCAAAAAATGCCAGGCAGCTGAAGTTTCTCCTGACCAGCATGAAGCTAAACTCTCTTGTGTATTTCTCGTATCCTGTAGGAGATTCACAGCTTGTTTCTGTTTACAAACCAGAATTTTTTAGTGAGGCCAAGGCTGAAATACCTACCTTTTGACAAATTCAAGCATGGCTTGAATGTATTATGGCTTCTTGCTTGGAAACAGTAAGTGCATCAACAAGCATTCGGAGTTCTGGAATTTCACAGGTCTAAGTTCTAGCCTGCAGTTTAACTGTATTTGAGTAATTCTATAGCTACACTACAGAATACTAACTAAAGTAATTTGGCTATTAATGAGAATACATGAATTCACGAAACATTTAATAAATTCCATTAGTTTCTGTAAGATTTGGTTCAGGCTTCCTTTGCTTCCAACTTAATAGCATTGTGTAGTCGAAAACACAAGAAAAAGCTTTTACTTGGCTCTGTCCCACCACATGCTGACTCACTACAACATGACTTCCTGTAACTTTTTAAGTCTCCACCACAGCAGTGAGTGAAGTAACTTTTAAAATGTGCATTCAAAACTTAAAACAGAAGATTTACAAGCTACAATCATTCTCTAAAGTTGAGAGAAAACTATGAAGAAAACAGTACCTTGTTAAGCAACTTCAATCTACTGCTGCTCTATTTTATATCACTGAGCTAGAACAGAATAGATTCTTAGCTCAGTAAGGTTATTAACTCACTTTTTCTTACTGCCAGCTTCATGCTTCTTTTCCTCAGCGTTTTCTCCATTGTGTTGTGACTGGTTGGTGCCCTGGGCTTCAGACCCTCCATTCAGAACCTTTGAACCTTTAAAATGGAAGTGCAGGAAAGCAGTATTGCAGGCAGCAAAACTGTACTATAAAAGTCCCACATAATTTCTTTACCTTCATCAAATCATGCATTTTAAGTGTTTTCTCCCCACCTTGATACCCAGGCTGCTGAAACAATACAAAAGAGAGTAACTGATACGGCTTCAACTTCTGAAAATTCTATGTAATGTGCCTCATTCCATAATTGGAGTAAGAATTGAAAAGTGTGTATCTTTCACGTGATTTCAACTTCTTGTTTTTGCTAGGTTACAGACCACAGGACTAATGCTTGTTCGTATTCTGAGCAGTGAGAGAATATACTTCAGCAGTAAATTCTGTTTACCATTCTAACCTGGTCAGACAATTTTTGGGGATTCTTGATACTTTAACTGTAGAAGTTAATAGTCTACCACATATCATTTACTCTTAATCTATTATACATACATGTATATGTATTATATACAAATAAATGTGTACAATCAAAATATGAGAAACAGTATGTAAATAGAGTAAAAGTGTTTAGCTATAGCATGCAATTTTCAAGCAGAAAACAAAGCACTAGATAGAAGTTGTATTTAGTGAAGTCAAAGCAGGAATACTTAAAACTCTGTAAAAATTTCTGTGATGACTACATGTTTTACTCTGGTATTACAAGCTAGTGAATTTTGAATGTATTGTTGAGGAATGTCTGACTAAGTCAGAACTGCATCCATTTGACTTAAACTTCCAAGTTTATACAAAAGCCTTCTATTAAACTACTGTGCTACAACAAGAAAAATAACACAAAGTGTTGCTCATCTGAATTCTTACAGGCTAAGACATGCTAAAAAACAAACAAGATCATTTAAAGATGATGTTCTAGTAGTTTGTCTGCTTACACTTGCTCAGAATCAATTCTGAACTTGAATGCCATGAACGAATTCAGTGAGATAATAAATGTTATAATCCCCTGTTACAAGGTGGATAATCTGTTGCTGTACATTAAGTACAATCAAATACATTATTGTGTTTTGTAAAGACAGTCAAGAGTTCAGCAGTTCACTTTTTAAAAGGGCAGAAGAACACACGCAAGGATCAGAATTTGTCTTGGTAGCAGATAAAGAAAAAATACTTCCCTAAAATATCCCCCTACTCCAAAAAAGTTCCTTTCATTCTCCAAATGGCTGGGCAACAATATAGAATTTCACTGTGTTTTGCTGATGTTGTGTTAATCTTATCTGGAGTGGCTTCACTAGCCAGACAATGTGCAAGAAGCCCTTCAGTTTAGCCTCATTGTTAAAGTATTAGTTATGCTGATCACTGGTGTGGGGACAGATCTGTATGGAACCTCTGCTACATCATACATTCTCTCTCCATAAAATGGTTGGATTTTATCATTATCCTTGCTTCCTTAGCAATTACAAATACAATAGCATTTCAACTACAGTCACTCTGAGTCCTTGACATCCTTTACCACCTCAATTACAGTAATTTGTTTATTCCAGATCCAAATAGTGTAACTTTCAAATGATTTTCTGGTTTCAGTTTTGCTCCCACAGTTCAAGTTCAAAATAATTTCTGTGAGGTGCTTGTGGAGATGAGGGCTCTAAATAATTTAAATAGATGGATAGAATTCCTACATTTTCACGGATTTAAATTCATTTGTAACACGGCTTTCCAAGGTGTCTGTCTCATTTTTTCTATCTATTTAAAAATTCAAGTATCTATGCAGTGATTTATTACTGAGCACACTTACTATGGAAAGCTTTCAATATTACGCTGTACTTGTACAAACACTCATGATTAATCTGTAATAGTACTCTTAAGAGGACAAACACCTATTCTTACATAAATAATTATTTCTTTACTGTTAGACCAAACTACTGAAGTTGTATCACAGAAGTAGCACAGAAGTAGTTAGAAGTCGCTGCTACACATGGTAGAGCATATGTGATATAGGAAGAGGCTAATGAAGGAAATTAAACAGCTGGAGTTCCACTGGCAGGGCAGGAGCCTAGATACCAAAAGGCTACAGAAGTAATGGAAGGTTTTGGATAGGGTAATTTTCTTCACATTGTCTTGTATGGGGCTGTTTTGTATTTGTACTGGGTTTGTAAGAGGGTAACAGGGTTGACAAAATAGTTATTTTTGTTATTGCTGACCAGAGCTTACACAGACCCAAGGCCTTTTCTCTTCCCATACCGCCACCCTGGCAAGGGGTTGGGGGTGAATGGGAGGTTGGGAGGAGACACAGCTGGGACAGGTGACCCAAACTGACCAAAGGGATATTCCATGCTAGATGACACCATGCTCAGTATATAAAGTTAGAGGAAGGAGGAGGAAGAGTGGGGACATTTGGAGTGATGGTGTTTGTCTTCCCAAGTCACTGTTATGTGTGACGGGGCTCTGCTCTCCTGGAGATGGCTGAACATCTGCCTGTCCATGGGAAGCAGTGAATTAATGCCTTTTTCTGCTTTGCTTGTGTGCATGGCTTTTGATTTCCCTATTAAACTTTATCTCAACCCAAGAGTTTTCCAGCTTTTTAGCCTTCTGATTCTCTCCCCAGTCCTGTTGGTGGGGGAGAGCGGGTGGCTGTGTGGGGCTTGGTTTCTGGCTGGGATTAAACTGCAACAGTGGTAGTATGTTATTCTACCTCATGTTTAATGAGTTTTTTTATTCTATAGTGTAACCAAGTTAGAAAATTTACAGATGTAAAAAAATGCTAAACTCAATTTTTGTAAAAGTCCTTCTCTTCATATAGTAAGAGATAAAATGGCCATGGAAAACATTACACCCCTGAATTTAAAAGTTAGTTACAGCAGCTTTATCTTTGACTATTTCAGATATGTAAACGTTTTCAGAGATCGGTAGAATTCTTACATCAAGGATGTTTTGAAGCTAGCTCAGAAACTAATGGAGACTAAGTTTTCTTTATGACAAGAAAGTAGAACCACAGTGATGTACCTGTTTGGTCCTTCTCCTTTTCCATTTTTTTGTTTGCTCCTTTCTTCCACTGTTCTTTGGTTTTGTTAGCTTCTTCATGTTGCTTCTGCTCAGCAAGTGATTTATTTAGTACTTGGGAAAGAACAGAATCTCCTTCTCCAACCAGAAACATGGTCTTGAACTTGTTATATAGCATTGTAGATTTCTCCATGATAACTTGGCTAACTTTGAATTTCCGTATCTGAAATCAAAGTAATAAAATAATGAGTTCCACTTAGGTACTTAAATATCTATGTAATGTCATTATGTGCTAGATGAAACTCTTCATTTAACCTGAAATGAGATCACAGACCTTCCCACTCTCTGAAGTTTCACAGAAGCACAAAGCTGCCAGATGGGAAGGGACCTCGAGAGATCTGGTCCAACCCTTCACGGGAAAGAGAGCCTGGATCAGATTATCAAGCACCCTGTCCAATTGCACCTTGAAAACCTCCAGCAATGAGGATTCCATCACATCCCTGGGAGGCTGTTCCAGTGAACAACTGTTCTCACTATAAAAACAATTACTTTTTTGTATCAAGATAAAACCTTTCCCAGAGCAACTTGTACCCACTCTCACTCATCTTCCCCATGTCTCCTTATGAAGACAGAGCCTCAACCCTCTCTTTGAAGCTCCCCTTTAAAGTGCTGGAATAATGTGATAAGGGCTCCTCCTAGACTTCTCCAGGAAGGAAAGAACGAAACCCTTCAGTCTTTCCATAAAGGGGAGGTTCTCCATCCCTTTGATCATCTTGATGGTCCTCCTTTGGGTCCTCTCCAGACTGTATGCATCATTCTTCAACTGTAGGGACCCAAAGTGGACACAACACTACAGCAGTAAATAAAGCTGGTATCAATTTAACAAAACATATAGGTTACTTTAATTAACATTGCAAATCTCACCTTCTTCAGAGTAAGAATCATCTCTGTATGTTTCTGAGCTTGTTGCATTGTGACTTGAAGGGATGCAAGCTCATCCAGAGCCTCAATACACCTGTTCACATCCTGTACGTAAACAAGACATTAAAGACTTAACTTATATGTTACTAATCTTTAACTAGCCATACTAATTAAATCCATGCTCAGTGACACCTTCCTGTAATAGCCTGAATTTGACTATGTACTTAATTTTAGAACAATTTATATAGCCAAACTTACAAACAAAAATTTAACACCAGTTGCTTTTCAACTACTTCCATAAAAGGCAGATGGTATCACAGTGACTTGTAACATTTAAAAAGAACTTTATCTTCTGAAAATACAAACTCAAGCTTTACAATGCTTTCATTATTCTAGTATTTCTGTGCAGCTTGATGCTGCTCTCCACAGTCAGTCTTTACCATGGACAATTTTTCACAAGTGATTTGCCACTGAGAAGGTAGCAAACCATCTGAAGTGGACTGCAGTTAATATAGAGAACTCTGTCTGTAGACTTTTCAGTTAAAAGTTTGATGAATGTGCAGGACATACAGAAATAATTAGGTAAGCTTCCAATGCATTTTGAAGAACCGCTGTGTGGAAGTCTTCTTTTTTTAATATTTAGTTCTCAATTTCCTTATCTTCTGCTACTCTTGCTTATTACTATTTAGAACTCAAAAGATTCATTGTCAGTACAAGTCACAATAATACTCTGCATCTTGTATGAGATTGTAGCTTCTGTTCTCAAGGAAAAATAGTATTAAAAAAACCCTTGAAACATATCAGCACTATACTCAGCAGAATTCTTATTATGTTTACATGATAAATACAATTATGATATTACAGGTATCCTTGTTGTAGATCAACAATCAATGGTCTTCCCAGTATTCAAGACATTTGCTCCATCACATCTCTACATACTAGAGGTTTGGTGGGGTTTCAGATGTCTTCTGGGGGTACTTTTATTGGTCTGGGTTTTGTTTGTTTTTACTTACCAATTTAAGGGAATTTTCTGTTTGGCTCAGGGCAGAATGATTTATTTAGGCCAAACTATGAAAAGTAAAATCTTTCTAAAGTTTATTTAGGATGAACTATTTTTTTGAGACAAAGTATTGGCATAGATTTACTAAAATAATTAAAGAACAGGCCACACTGGAAATGAATGTTTCATACTAACACTGTGGTTAGTATGCTAGCAGCCAGATGCCCAAAACAAACACTGAAAGCTGAATGAGAAAGCTCTCTGGTCAAGATAAAGACAGGGAGATTGCTCACCAGTTACTGTAATGGGCAAACCAGACTCTACTTAGGAAAGTTAATTTATCACTAATTAAAGCAGATTTGGGTTGTGAGAAACCAAGACAAACACTAAAACAACACTTTTCTTTCTCTCCCTCTCTCATGCTCAACCTCACTCCAGACCCCCCTCCCCAGCCGAAGTAGCGCACAGAGGCAGAGTGTCAGTACATCACAGATCCTCTCTGCTACTCCTTCCCTCGCACATTCTCCTCTGCCTCAGGTTGGGCTCTCCCCACAAGCTGCATTACTTCAGGACAATCTCCTGCATAGGCTCTCCCCAGGCCACAGTGTAGTCTCTTCCACAGGCTGCAGGGAGAGTGTCTATTCCAGCACGACAGAGCACCTCCTCCCTTTTTTGACCTTGGTGCTTCCTTTGCTGTTTCTCACTCTTTCTTCCCCTCCTCCTCTTCTCTGTGTTTTGCCCTCTGTTTATATAAGTTTTCACAAATGCATCACCATTCTGACTGAGGGCTTCAGCCATGCCTTGCAGTGGTTTATCCATGTGAGTCAGCTGCAACTGGTTATGTCCAGCATAAGGCAACCCCTGGCCTCACTACCAGAACCTTGCCTCCACACCCCAAAGCAACTGTTAGTTACAAGGTGGAGCTGCTTGCTGTTCCTGATGCTGCCATACTTTTTCACTCACATTTATATTTTTTATCTTCATATTTTCTCCAGACTGAACACTCCCAGCTCTCTTGGCTTCCTCTTCTATGACACATGGTCCAAGCCCTAATCCATCTTTGTGGCCTTTTAGTGGGTGCCCTACAGTAGGTCCATCTCTTGTTCTATGGAGTCCAAAACAATATCCAGTGTCTCATCACCACCATGCAGAGGGCAAGCATCACCTCCTTTCAAGTTCTGGCAACTCTAATGCAGCCTGGAATGCTGTTAGGTCACTTTAGCCACAGAAGTGTATTGGTGGCTCACACTATCCTGGGTGTTCACTAACACCTCCAGTCACTTTCCCACAAGCTGCTTTCCAGCCACTCAGTCCCCAGCCTGTGCTGGTACCTGGGGTTATTGCTCCACAGGTGCAGAACTGGAATTGAAGTTCATGAAGTTCCTGATGGAATACTTCCGCAGCCTGTCCAAATCCCTCTGGGTGGCAGCACTCCCATCAAATCTTTGATTTCAGTTCTGTCTCATCTGCAAATTTGCTAGGGGTGTGGTCAATCCCGCCATTCCAGTCATTAAGAGATGTTTTAATGGTATTGACTACTAGTGACTGGCCTGTAGCTGGGCTCTCTGCCACCAATCAGTCTTTTGTGCCCTGCTGTTCAGACAGTTTTCAGTACACCTTTCTACCTACGTTTTTAGTCCAGACTTTATCAGTTTGTCTTTGAGGTTGTTATGAGAGACAGTGTCAAAAGCCTTTTTAAACTTAATATAAACAATGTCCACTGCTCTCCGTCATCCACCAGGCCAGTCACCCCACAGAAGGACAGCAGTTTGGTAAAGCATGATTTCATCTGCATTAAGCCATGATGACAGCTACCAGAGACCTTTACTGTACTTCACGTTATTGGAAAAAATTTCCAGGGGGTTTGTTCCATCACCTGTCAAGGGATCAACATAAGACTGATTGGCCTGCAGTTTCCCAGATCCTCCTTTTGCAAGATGAGGGTGACATTTACTTTCTTCCAGACCTCAGGAACCTCTCCCTCATCACCATGACTTTTCAAAAATAAAATGGAGTGGATACACAATGACATAACCCAGCTTCCTCTGCACTCTTCAGTTTATTCTGCATCAGGTCTCACTTTAAGTGTTCTCCAATTTGATCCTTGTTCTCTGAGCATCAAGGCTTTCCTGTTCTTGATCTTTCTGCTTGTCTCAGGGACCTAGGATTCCTGAAAGGAATTGTACTAGCAAACTGAAGTCAAGATGGCACTGATTACTGTAGCTGCCCTTTTTACTAGAACTCCCATTCAGCAACAGGCCCACATTTTCCTAGTCTTCCTTTTACTGGTAAAGTACGTGAAGCTTTGCTGTCCCTTCATTTCCCAACTGAGATTTAACTCCAAGTGGGTTTTGGTTTTCCTAAGCACATCCTTCCATGCTTGAACAGTGTCTACATATTCCTCTCTTTTCCAGTGGTCACTGCTTCCACTTCTTGTATGCTTCCTTTTTTGTGTCCTTACTACAGTCTGGAGCATTTTGTTAATCTGTGCAGCTCCCCTGACACTTTTGGTTATTCTTTCTGCTTGTGAAGATGAATCAACCTTGAGAAGGAGGTAAACTCTAAAAGCAAACCAGATCTTCTGGTCCCATCTTCGCTCCTGCATGGTTTCTCAAGAGATTCTTTCAAGCAGATCTCTGTAGAGGTCAAAGTCTGCTCTCCTGAATCCAGGGCGGTGAGATCCTTTTTGTCCCACTCCCTTCCCCCAGCATCCTGAACTCCACTAATACAGTCATTGCAACCAAGGCTGTCCCTGACCTTCATATGCCTGACCAGATCTTCTTCATCACCTGTGTTAGGAAATTATCCCACTCCAGAAGCTTTCTGGAGTGGAGTAGCATTGCTGTGTAATCCTCATGTCCCTTTGGCAAATACTAGGATGTTTCAAGCCTCCAGTAAGAACATGAAGTGTCTCTCAAATTGTCTTAAAATGACTTAATTCTCTGCTTCTCCCTGATCAGGTAATCTGCAGCAGACATCCTCAGGATGCCTTAGTATGCCCACTAATCCAAACCCATAAATTCTCAGTTGTCTTTTCAGCTACACACATTTGCATTGGTGTCTCACAAAGTTATCGTTCATCTTGTCTTCCCATCTTCCCTTAAGAGCCTGTGAATATATACGGCAAGTTTTGAGTTCTCACCAGATCTCTGATATCAATGAAAGCACAGCACTGCAACTGCAGACAGATGTCTAGTTCCCCTGGGCTGTTCCCCACACTATATGCATTAGTGTACAGCCACCCCTAAGAGAAAAACAGTTGTGTTGACATTCCAGAAAGGTTATGAGAGCTTTTCTCATAATGCTGTGCTGCCAGCACTTCCTCATTTCTGTGCTGATGCTTATGATCATGCCACTTCAGCTCTGTTCTGCAGAGGAATGCTGCTGATTACAAGGTCAGTTCAGTTTACATTACTGCTGACACCTCATTGTATCTGATTGCCATCATTTTTCATCACTTCCTCCTCTGCTACCATGCCTACTTTGATGGTCTTTAATCAGGTTAGCACTGCTTTAGGGTGTAGTCCGCCACCTCCTAGCACACCTATCCATTCCTTCTTTCATCAAGAAAGGGACCACCACCTGGGTCACTAAACCCTGGCCATCACTCTCAGAGTCATGCAGTCATGCTTCATGCTTTCCAAGCGTCCCCTGACTATACCATTAGTGCCCAACACAGAAAGCCAGCAGCAGGAGCAAATAAGTAGTCATAAGGCCAGAAAGCCTCAAACATTTTCAAATCTGGACTCCCAACAAGCAGCAGACTTCCCTTGACAGCGAGTGGAGTCAGCAGACTGGTGCCCCCATCCCCCCTTGCATCAGGAAGTTTGCCACTACTACACTCAAGTGTCCTTCTGGTGTTTCCACACAGCTCAGCAGGCTGATCTGGCACCAAATGCTTCATCTGACATAATTCCATCTGAATGTTTCTGATAAATAATTTATTATGACGTATTTTCAAACAAAACCAATTTCATTTGCCGACACTCATCTTTCACTACCCACAGTAACTACGTTTAAGCAGCAGTTAGCTTTCAAATTGAAAAAAATTCCTCTCATTTTCAGAGTATTATTTAAAAACAAGGCTACAAGCCAAGTATTTCCTACTAGAATTTTACACATGAATCAGTTTTAAAGAAATATACTTACAAGATTATCAATTTTCAGGGAATTCTTTATTTCTGCATGTATCCTTTGAAGCCTAGAATCCATTGATGTTTCTGAAGATTAAAAATAGTATGTATGAATATTTGATAATCACATCAGATTTATTTTTGCAGAAACTATTCCACAAATATAAACTTCATATAGAACGCAGAAGAATATGGGCCAGCACCCTACATGGAGGTGCACACAAATACACCACAGGGCTTACTATCAGTTGAAGTACACAGCGTTTTAAAACTAAACGTTATTATCAACCCACATAGTTTTCTCCTTAGGACTTGGAACTGAAAAAAAATTTCTATTCCAATACACAGCTGTCACCCTCTAATTGTGGGCCAGCTTACCAGGAAGTTTTAATAAATATTAGTATGTATAAAGCTGGAAGACCTTTAATGACAGACACCTGTATATTGATGATTTGTTTTCAGTAAATTACTCATGATTCAAATTACAGTCCAAATCCATCCAAATAAATGTTCCCAGTATACATGCTTCAGTGGGTGTGAAAGATGAACGAATGGGGCCTTCTCTAATTCACATGCTGAATGCCTCTTTGGATTTCGTTGTGTATTCTGAACAATACTACAAGCAAACAGTTTCCTTTAAGGCCAATACATCTTGGATGGGTTTGGATAGTTTTTATTTCCACTCTGCTGTGACATTGCGCTGGTTGGAGTCCATGCCACTGGATTTGTACTCTACTACAAATTACAGCCAGTGGTTTGGATTGCCCCCAAAGATGGGAATTCCAAAAAAGGAATTTCTTATGTTATGAAGGTCAGTCTGTCTGTGAGGGTTAGTAGACAAGACCACAGTAACCTGAATCTAAGCCTTCTGCTTAGTAAGAGGTTTCTAAGTACTTTCAAGAGGTCCCAAGAGTACTGTGTTATGAGAAGACAAAAGAAAAAATGACAGGAATAACTGAAGTGATCCAGTTCAAAGAGTAAAAGCTTTTGTCTCTTGTTCACTAGCAGAAGAGACTGATGTTTAAAAGCTCAAATTACAGTAAAGTCAAAATAACCAAGACCTGTTCTAATGCACTGCAGAAAGAAAGAACCCAGGGCAAGAATGTACAGTTTTACAGACTTGAAGAAGGCATCGTGGACCAAACATCCCAGCTCACACAGCCACCCTCAGCAGTAAATTACCCTATCAGGAACATACTCCATTCAAAATATAAGATGACCAAAAAGTACTGTTCAATTTCTTTAAACTAACCTCTCTTCTTCTCAATCTTCTTAACTTCTGCTTTCTTGCCTTCTTCTTTACTCTGCCTATCAAAAATGTTAGAATGTTTTTACAATGCTGTAAAGCCTGCTTTTCATACTTTTTTTTCTAATTTTTGGATGAGTTGCAATATTTTGAGGTATTATCTCAATAACACATTAGCTTGCAAGGTCAAAGACAAATCCTGGTTTTCAAAGACTGAAGCAAATTAACAAAAATCTATTACCTATGATACAGCTAATAAATTTTCCTGCTCACAGCTGCTTTTCCTTATAAGCAGCAAATTAAAGTATTTTAAAAACAAGTCACATTTCCAAACTGTATTTTGTAGTTTCTTGCACGTATAAATTGGTAAAATGGCAGTGTGCAGAACTAACGTATGGAGAAAGAAAATATTTTTATTAGGATGATAAAAACAGTAAACTTATTTAACATTTCCATGGAGAACTATGGAGAGATCAATTATTCATAATCACTTCCCATGTGACCTGATTTTCTTAATTAATTGTAACAATAAACATGCCTTACAAGTGACCTTAAATATATCAGTAATAATTTAAATAGTCTTAAAAGTAGTAGTAATAAAGATTTACTGCATGTGCATTGAAAGCTCCTGGATCTTTCTCCAATTGTATCATTGAAAATAAAGCTGAACAACAAAACAAAATTTGCCTCCGTCTCAGTTACAGAATGAACACAGGCAGAAATCTTTCAAACAAACTTATAAACTTCTTATTCAGAGAGGCTCATAAACTTCTGTTTAGCATTTCCTCAGTCTTGTCTGACTGAGGGGTTTAAAAGCCTCATTTTAGAATCTGCCTACTTCAGCATATGGTAACTAAATGTCCTGTGACTATTTTCTTCCTGTCACAGTAATACACGGCTGCATGTCTTACCATTTTCCATGTTTCTTTCATAGATCATCCAGTTACAAAATCAACACTTTTGAGATACATAAAACAGTTTGCTTCAACTGGCAGCACAATCTTATCATCACAGATAAACTTTGTACATGTACAGAATGGTGTACAACACACTTGAACTAAATAAATACTAAGAGAGTATCTACAAAGACCAGAAAATGGTGAAGAGCAAAGTAATCAAAACACGTATCAGTCTATATCATTCTTACTTTTTATCAATATTGAGTTTCGTGAATATTAGTCATCAGCTAAAATTAAATTCATTATCCATTCACTAAAACGTCTCCTTTATCTTAGTGAAATAAAACTCTTATCTACCCTCCAATGAATAAAATATTTAAATAAAAGCTATTTAGATGCATAAATTTGTTATAACTAAATCGATAAATGACAGTTTGATTGCAGAAATAATCAGCATGTATCAGAGTTGAATACTGATATATTAAGAGCTGTTAAGATGCTAAGAACAACTGAGTATCTCTGAAGCTGGAAACACTTAAGTTTGCTACAGGCAAGTAGAGTAATTATGTTAGGTTTCCAGAAGAGTGACAGGAGGCAGAGAAAAATGGGCTGGAGAATAAAAAAAGACCCAAACAGATTCTTGTTAATGAATGTGCAAAAGGTAAGACTTTGTTGTTACAAGTAAAAGGGACCACTATTCTCTTCCTTTTTCTCCAAATTTTTACCTTGTTCTCCCTTTCTTCTGCCCTCCCACCAACTGTGGGGATGGGAACATCATGCTCCTATGGTGGCAGCTTCTTCACTAATTTGAAGAATAGCTCTGGAAAATGAGTCAGATTTCTTCCTATTGTCCCACCCCCCCAGTTTCTGGCAGGATCTTCTCTCCATTCTTATGCTTGATTCATTTGTGATAATTAATCTTCCAAATGCAGACTGCTCTTGGTATCACTCAACTGGCTTTGCAGTGCTAGAGTACAATAACTCTTTCTTTTTTTTCCTTTTTCTGTCTGACGGCATGTGCTTCAGCTGCCAGACAGGGAAGGAAATGTTTCCCAGATAACCCTATGCATTCCACACCTGATCAAAAATCCACAACAATAGATAGGTCCTAACTGTTGTCAATCTATTGTATCTAAACATTTTAAGAAGAATATATGGCTATCCTGAACAGTTTTTCACACTGATCCCTTTGCACATGGATACTCTTTGGTTAGTTCTAGAAAAAACCCACCAGTTCTCTGCTAGACATTCCAAGTCACTGAAAGACTGACATCACTTAATTTTTATGTTCAATTCTTCCCATCCTGCCACAATAGAACATACTGGTTTAGAGGAGCTTTTTACTCTCCCCCTAAAACAAAAAAATAGAAAACCAAAAAGGTGGGGTGGGGAGAGAACAACAGAACACAGTGCAAACAAGTTTGGAAGTTTTTCAAATATTGTCTCCTCCTGTTGGGTTCAAATTATTCCTAAAACTTGTGGAGATCACATATTAAAATACACTCACGATTCAGATTCTGTCTGTTCCTCTTGTTTACGCTTTCTTTCTGTTACTTCTCTCTCATGTTGGCCTCTTACAATGTTTCTTCTGTGAGCTGCCTGAAAGCTTCTTCCTCCTTTTTTCTTCTGTCATTTTATGATTGGAAAGACAAAAGCAAGTTTATTAAATTATTGTTTCTGTAAACATATAAACCTACCTACACTAAGGATCTTTGAAACAACTCAGGTCCATGGAGCAACCTAACACAAAGTGGCTTTCCCTGAAACTAAATACAATTTTGTTAATCCTTTCTCCCTTTTTTGTTTTCTTTGGAATGCAATGATAAACACTAGTAAAATGAAGACATTACAAACTGTTGGCTAGGGACAGCTTTGTACCTTTCAAAGATGTGATTTCAGGCCAAATGTTCTCTGGATACACCCACGGAAAATATCTGTGTTCCAAGGAACATAGATTACAAAAAGAAAAAGCCTTTTGACAAGATAAGTAACTGCTTCACTTAAATCCTTTGTTAAAAAGAGAAGTGTCCTGGAAAAGATGCTTTCCTTAAAAAATACTAGACCTTTGTGCAAGAATTATTTAAGAAAACTAAGTTCTGAAGCTTTCATTCTATATATCTGTAAACCAGTTACAGGACTTCAAACTTTACTAGGATCCAGCTTTAACTTGAACAAGATCTTCAGTGATACTACTTTCCTTTATAATAAATTTATCAGGAAAGCAAAATTATACCTTGTCCCCTTCTTGTTCTTCTTCATCTTCAGAATCAGAAGCTGATGCAGAACCCACTTTTGCAACATTTTTCCTTTTTGGTTCAGTCTCTTTCTTTCCTTCCTTTTTATCAAATTCCTTCTTTGATTTCTCCTCTTCCTTCTGATTTTCCTCATCTTTTTTCCCTTGCTTTTTGGGCTTTTCTTCTGGTCCTTTTTTCTTTGCCTTCTCCTCCTCATTAACACTGAAATACGAACAGTACTTAGGTACCATGTCCGTTACCTACAGTGACTTTAAATATTATCTTTTAACTCAAGAAGCTGCTTTTCTTTAACCATGGAATATTAAAAATTATGAAATTAATTACTTTCAGGTAATTTAATGACTTTTGAAAAAATACTTTTTCTAAAATTAAAAACACCCACACAAATAAATAATAGTATAGAGGCTCTAATGAAGCTAACATTGATGTAAGTGCATAGATCTAAACCCAAGAAGTTCATGCTAAGCAGGTTCCCCACACACATATGGGTTTGCAGGACCAACAGTGCATATACTGTAAACTAGGTTTATAAAGTACCCTTATTTAAGGTGCACATATACCAAAACTGTGCATCTGCTAATTTATAGAAAACTAAACCAATGTTAAACTTTTCCTCAAGTTACTAGAAGCACTAACAACTTCACAAAAACTGAAGAAGGCAAATCCAAAATTTAGGTAACTAATAGGGTTGGAATTCCATCAGAAAAGATTTCTGAAACAAAAAATGAAAAAAAATATCACTTTTTCAGTTTTGCATGCTTGTATTTTCTCTTAATAATAATCCTCTCCACTCCACAGGAATTCTGTACAGATTTTACAAGTTAGGAAGGTTAAGATCTTCTGTCTCTTGTTCCGGAAATGTACCACCTTGAGTTACTCTGTGTTATAACAGAGTTATTACAACATCAACACAAACAGTAATTCATACTGAACACTAATGGGACAAAAATCTGTTAGGAACTCACCACTAACTATAAAGTCTTAACATAAGGAGCAGCATGGTTTACAACAAAGAAGCTTTATATTCAGGAAAAAAATAACTAACTCACAGGTCACTCTCTGAAAGACATGATGGTTTCACCAACTTGGGTCTTCCTCTTGGTTTTGGAACTTTTACCTCAGAAGCTAGTAGTTATATAGAAATAACAGGTTAGTCCATATCTACTCCTTATCTATGTGGAAAGATTCTCAACAGACATAAGCTACACATAAAATAAATACCCTAGCTTTGTTGCTCTACAAAATTCAAGTGTTAATTGAGTACCAAACTTTAATCAAGATCTCTTTGAAATGCTAATGTGTTGGTAGGTTTTTTTTTTAGCTGACTGGTAAATTAAAAACTTTGGCGTTCTGTAGTCAAAGGCTCCAACTACCAATTCTTGTGCTTTTTGCTTTTCTTGTCCTCAGAGCTCCATCTGCAGGTTTCTTTGTGCCCCACAGTTCACTTCCCTGTGTTTTATGGATATTCTAACACAATCAAAGTATCTTATAGACCTTTAATAAATATAAACCTTTATGGAGCAAAAATGCAGAAAAGGTTCTTACCAAATAGCTATACTTTAGCAGTATTCTACAGAGAAGGCTTTTCTAAAGGTAATAACTGTACCCAAAACCAACAAGTCTTTAAATTAGAAGACTGAGCATTAATGCTAACAATTCAAATCCATTTATGTCCTAAATTCATCAGCTGGAGATGAGCTGTTTTCTCATTACAGTCTATTAGCAAAGCCTGTCTTTAGCATGAAAAAATACTCTGCAATACTTCAAAAGGAGACAATTCCCTGACCAATTCTATAATATTTCTGTGGTGAAAAAAAAAGTAATTCTTCTGAAGTTACCTGCTGGTCTTCCTCTTTTGGGGCTTACTTTTGGAGACACTGGCACAGGAGCTGCTGCTGATCCTGCTTCCTCAGCTTCAGCTTGTTTTTCAGACTAATTTAAAGAATAAATTTCACAAGTGAAAAAAATACACGGCACCAATATTTCACTTTCTCAAACAACAGTTTTCAACTTCTAGAAATACATTATTATGTTTCTGCTTGTATACATGAAAAAAGGTTTTCAAATTTAGTAACAGATTGTATTTAAATATTACTAATTTCATCCTCTCCATACCATCACTACCTCATAAGTAATGTTTCATATAAATTCAACCAGTCCATTCATCCTCAGAACAAAACTATCTTGGGACAATAAAGCAAGGAGATCACTTCTAAATATTTTTAAGATCACCATAACAGCACACCAGAACTGAGTTTTAAGCAGGCAAGTTCATATTTCCACCTCCCAAATACTCTTCTTTTAGACTATCATCTACCCAAGCTGCATCAATATATCAAGGCAGTAGATGGAGTTATCCAGAAAAATACCTGCTTCCAGCTCTACAGACCAATATTATTCACCATGAAAAATGGCATGCTGGCCTGCAGCGATGGGACATAATTACTTGTATCTGCACAATCAATTAGGGAGGTTGGGTTGGAAAGACAGATAGAACTTGTAACAAAAGATCTTGATGAAAAGCTACTCCCTATCCATACATAGATGAAACGAATTGAGAAAAATCTCAAAAGAAAAAAACAGTCAAGAATTCAGGGTCGTGTAAGCAGCACAACTAAGAGTACGGGTACAACATGCTACTCACCTGTGACAAACATACTAGTCAGAGATTTTTCCAAATTGAAGAGACCACAAAATCATAAATTCATGAAAAAGAGGAGTATTTCAGGTGTTGGTTCAGTGTGATGCAGTTGTTGAAAGAAATTTTTCAGTGCTTCAACATAGACTGTTTTATTAGCAGTCTAGCAACAGTTTATATCTTATTTTTATCTTACTTGGTGTTTGGGAAAGATGGGAACTCCATATTCCACATCAAGTTCAAACAGAATTAAGACCTGTAAAACTCATTATGGGAAAACTTTCATATCTACAAATCTTTCA
This sequence comes from Margarornis squamiger, assembly GCA_035222235.1. Lineage (NCBI taxonomy): Eukaryota > Metazoa > Chordata > Aves > Passeriformes > Furnariidae > Margarornis > Margarornis squamiger. The sequence continues at coordinate 41,597,463 of JAWWTY010000088.1, read as the reverse complement.
GACATTTGCAACAGGGAAGAAGGGTGTCAAGCACTTCAACTTATGTATAATCGGTAATTAAAAAAAATAACATCCAGTATTATCCCATCCAAAAAATTCCAGTAAGGTGAAGTAATTAAACATATTGTTACCTTTCTTTTTCTCCCTCTTCTGGCAACTTTGGGAATAGAAGCATCATTTGTTTTCACCACATCCTGTGAACATTAAAAATGGTGCTAAGAGTCTTAACAAAACAAAGATATATATTTAAATTATTCTAAGTATTTTTCACAACTGAAGCCTCTGGGACATAATTTAGACAAGAATCCTGTAATGTATATGAAGACACTTCCTGCTTTTAAATTATCAAAATCCTGGTTACAGCTTTAAACTGAAAGAGGGCAGGTTTAGGTTAGACATTAGGAAGAAATTCTTCACTGTGAGGGTGGTGACGCAGTGGAACAGGTTGCCCAGAGAAATTTTGGATGCCCCATCCCTGGAAGTACTCAAGGTCAGGTTGGATGGGGCTTTGAGCAACATGTTGCAGTGCAAGGTATCCCTGCCCATGACAGGGAGGTGGGAACAAGATGATCTTTAAGGTTCCTTCCAACCCAAACCATTCTATGACTCTATGATTACCTGGTACTTAGGACTTCCCTGAAAGATAAAAAATAAGCTAAGTACTAAATAATATTCTGTTCTAAATAAAGCTACGTAGTGCTATTTTAATGTGTCTGAACTCTTTACCTACTTTTTTTAAAAAGTACATTTGCAATATAGAGTAAGTGATAAAACCCTGTTTTAATTGAACTCACAGACAAATCAGACAAAAAATTTCCTCTCTGATGAAAACTTCAATTCCTGGGAGTTTCAGTGAGGGGTACAAACATGAGTGAACACACAGAAAGCTTTATATAATTAAATAGCTCCTGAGACTGACACAGTAGTAATAACTGTAGTGTCTTAATACTCAATAATAGATTTACATCAATCAACATATTAAGATCTCCTCTGCTACACAGAAAAAGCTCTCACATACTTCTTTAATGTTTTTGTCAGAAGGTAGATCATCTTCCTTTGAAATATCCATCTCCTTTTCTTCTGTTTCAGCTTCTGGCGGTAAGTTACTATCCCCTTTAGGGGATAACTGCGAAATGAGTTAACATAGGATAAAAACCGAACACGTTAAGAAGTATTTTATAGTGGAAACAGAACGTGCCAATTACCATCATACTGTTCTTCACTTTAAATAGTTCAAATCTATAGGTATGCTACCTGCTTAAGTACCCAGTAAAAGCCTAGCTGTACTGGACCACTTCCTTGTGCAGCATCTCTCTTATAAGAGGCTGAGGGACCCAGGCCTGTTCAGCCTCAAGAAGAGGTAACTGAGAAGGGACTTATCAACATTTATAAATATCTGAAGGGAAGGTGCCAAGAGAATGAATTCAGGGTCTTTTGGGTGGTGCCAAGCAATAGAAGAGGCAATGGGCAGAAACTGATGCACAGAACTTGTGTGTGAACAGGAAGAACTTCTTTACTGTGCAGGTGACTGTGCAGTAGAACAGATTGCCCAGAGAGCTTGTGGAGTCTCCCTCACTGGAGATAGTTAAGAACCATCTGAAAGCAATTCTGTGCCATGTGCTCTGGGATGACACTGCTTGAGCAGGGGGTGGGATCAGTTGACCCACTGTGGTCCCTTCCAAACTGACCCCACATGAACATAAAACATTCAAGAATAGATAAAGTTCAAAGCAGTGTACTACACTAGTACCATAAAATGTAGAGTAAGCTAAGAAACTTAACCTCTCAAAGTACAAACTACATACAGCACCAGTAAGCTGAAAGATGTTTCGGACAAAAATGCATTTTTTTTAGTATGAATTCAATATATTTAAAGAGAACACAATTTTATTTTGGAAGATTCTAAGGTATGCACACATTTACAAAGTGAAGAAGCTAAACTCTGACTGTACAAAGTACTGCATACTGATTACTCAGATACTTTTCTAACTTAAGAGTTGAATTGATACAGCTATGAAATCCTCTATAACCTAATTAGTTCATTAAGAGTACTGCCTAATTAAAACTGATTCTTATAAGCATTCCTGGCAAACACACTGAAGTATTCCTTTAGACTCTAACAATCTGTTTGGCTTTTCAACAAAAGTGATCATAATGGAAAGTGACAGTTGATAGTGACCTGTCTATGATATTTAAAAAGTCTTAAAAAGCTTAAAAAAGAGAAGCTTTAAGCTAATTCTTGGTGATCACTTCCAACTTCTCCTGTCCAGGAAGTACTGCGTGAATTTAGTTTAAGTGTATTATGATTTAGAAATATAGGCTGGTACAGAAATTAACTTTCAAAAACCTGTACAGCACCTTAAAAGAAATACAGAAGGACAAAAATATTACTGTAAGTATATCTGAAAAGACTCAAGGCAATTACAACAACAAACCACGGTTAGTTTAAAGTATTTAAGTAAAAACCGGGCAATATAGTGTTGACTTAAAAATGTTTCCTGCAGAACAAAGCAGAAATTCAGTCACTTACTTTTGGGACAGAACACTTTTTTTTTTTGACTCCTGCTTTTTCTTCACTCCCCTCAGCAGGCTCCTGACTGCTTTCTTCAACAGTTTCGTTGATAGGAGTGTTAATGGTTGGATGGGGCTTCAATAAAAAAAAAAAAAAAAATCGAAAATGAGATTGAAATCCCTTCCTCAACTGAGATGTCTTCTCCCACACACGAAGAAATCATAATGCCATGGAACTCCTTATTAGGACTAAAAGAATATTAAATATATCTTAATTCATTCATTTCCAATGTTTTCAGTTTAAATTGCATCTTCTTTATTAAACTTTCAAGCTCTAATAACTTATTTTCACATTACTAATACTGCAATGTACGTTTTTTCTTATGTATCATATAACATTTTAATACACCTGAAAAATAAGAAATTAAAATATTGAGTTTGGTCAAATATAACTTCTGGTGCTACTGTAAAGTGCATTTTTAAATAAGCTATCAATTCTAAATAATCCAACTGCCTGTTCCTAAAACATAAGCAGAACATATTAGAGTCATGTAATTAAAGAATCAAAACTATAAAAACGGAGGAGATCCAGCCTACATTATTCTTTTTTTATTCCATTACATTGTGGATGGCATTCTTCCTCTTGCATATTAGCTCCTTCAAACAAAGCTGGCATTTTTAATTCTTCCCCTCACTGAGGATGTGGGTTTGGGTTTAAGCCCAAGCCACAGGCTCCTTTCTCCAACTCCCTTACTAGCAGTTACAAGCAACATCTGCAAACTGTAAATACTGCTCTCTGAACATTACAGTTCTGGCAATCAAACAAAAGATATGTCTCTCATAAGACAAACTATAGCCAGTAAAAGGACAGAAAAACACAGAACAAAATTGCAAGTGAATCCCTCTACACAAATAGCTGACCAAAGTTTAGTCTGTCCCTTAGTATTATCTTGTATGCAGAATAAAAGCTCAGTTCTGCCAACATCTTCATGTGATCACCCATTCCCCTTTGACCATACCTGCTTCATATCCGAACAGAAAATTATCTACTCATGCTGAATTTTTAAGCCCTGACACATGAACCGTGTTCCCTGCTACTGTCCAGTAACCATGCTTCACTTAGTCCTAAGAATCTTTCTTAAAATCAAAGAACTGTACGTAGGTAAAACACAGAGATCAAAAAAAAAGTTGTCCATTCACCTGTGCATGGAATATTACAACAGATTACCAGGACATAACACACTATTCTATTTTAAGATATTGTTGGGAAAATGATGTATTTACTCATCAGTATCTACATTACATTTCCTCTCAGTTTTCATAAGCAACTACTTGTTTTCACTTTTGAGATCCCTCACTGCCTACAGTACCTCTTATGCTCTGCAACAGTGGGCAGGTGCTGGTGACATGGGTGGAACCCAGTCCATCACTGCCCTGAGCTGATCATAACTGGCTCCAGGTAGCTGACTGACAAGGGGTGAACTGACCCACCCAACACCTCTCCACATCTGGGAGCACATGGCATCTCCACTCAAGTGGCAATGGGAGAAGAGGGAGAAGAGAGAGATGGGATGGAGGGATGCTTGTGCACAGAGCAAGACGTCTGCACAGAGCACAAGCAACTCTGAGGCAAGAGATGTCACAGCAAGAGGGATGGTGCTAAGAGGAGGCACAAAAGGCATTCCTCAAGCCAAGTTCCAGCCCAGAGGAGCTGTCTGAAGTTGAGGAGTACATGTAATGCAGGTAGCTTGTGTCACTGCAGATTGAGCTGTGGGTGGCAGGAGCCTGAGGCAAGACCTTAAAATGGCTCTGATCCCTTTCATAATGAAGAGACCTGTGGCATCAGCCACGTGACCAGACACCAGAAACACAGCAGGAGACAAAGACTCAGCCAGAAGACTCTACATTTTTTGAGCTTAGCCTGTGAGGGTATAAATGTCAAGGGCTTCTGTTGTTCAGGGTCCCCTCCCAGGAAACACCTAACTCGAGCTGTTATTCTGTGGCTGCACCACAGTTAAATTATTTTAAGGATCCAGATGTCTGAGACTCTGCTATGGGAAGCCCAGGGTTGAGCCAGAAAGGAAACGTCATCTGTGCGAGTGTGGGGTGTGTAGAGAGTTAATGGGGCACTTGTTGGATCAGTGGAGCTGCCTGCTGCAAAGGGGCCTCAGTCCCTGCTCAGGTGGTGCAAGTGTGACTGCCAAAGCAGCTCACTGACCAGAGAGGGAAGTGCCCTTAAAACTGAACAGCGGCAGAGAGGGGACAAAAGGTCCATCTCTGCAGGCCATGAGGAGCCCACGCTGCAGCTGCTGAATAAGAAACAAGGAACAGCAAAAACAAAGCATCCACTTCACACCGGACTGTCTCCTGCATCACCACTGTCTCACTGAGAGGACAGAATGTTGTGTGCAGGGAGGACACTGGGAACCAGCAAAGGGAGAGCAGAGGTGGCTGGAGGGAAGCAGAGGTATTTTTCTCCAAGTGTTTTTGGTTTTTGTTTCTTGTTACCAGAACTGGTAACAAGGAGCATATGTTCACTGACTAAATTGCACTGAACTCCCTGACAAGAGTGTTTTGCTGCCTGTACTATACCCCATTTTTGGCAAAGATGATGGGGCCTCAGAAGCCGATTTCAACCACTCTGCTACCCTTAAAAAAAATACAAGCTTCTCCATAAACTTCCCATAAAACTGCCTAAATAATCCTGGTTTCAGCTAGCATAGAGGTAATCTTCGTAGCTGGTGCAGTGCTGCGTTTTGGCTTTAATATGTGAATCATGTTCATAACTCTGATTTTTTAGTTGTTGTAGTAGTTTGTTTTAGTTGTAGTAGTGATTACTCTAAATCAAGGACTTTTCAGTTTCCCATGGAGTCTTGTCTATGCCCCACTGCCAGCACCCGCTTGCTGGCAGAGCATGGGAAACTGAAAAATCCTGTTTCAGGCAAACACTACTCAGCAAAAACTAAAACATCAGTGTTATCAACAGAATTCTTATA
>JAWWTY010000088.1:41565793-41575804 GCA_035222235.1 Margarornis squamiger | reverse complement strand
ACAGATCTCTTCATTCTCCTGACTAGTGACAGGACTTGAGGAAATGGCATAAAGCTGAGCCTGGAAAAAACCAGGAAACAGTTTTTTACCCAGAAGGTGGTTGGGCTCTGTCACAGGCTCCCCAGGGAAGTGGTTGCAGTAGCAAGCCTGAGAGAGTTCAGGAAGTGTTTGAACAATACTCTCAAGCACATGACATGACTCTTGGCCTTGGTCCTCCGCATGGCCAGGAGTTGGATGGATAGTCCTGGTGGGTCCCTTCCAACTCAGCATATTCTCTGATTTTATGAAAATGTGACTGCAAGTCAGAGATGGAGTACAGGCCAGTTTCTTGTTTTGGTCTTTAATATGAATGGTCATCTGCTGTGGTGTTCAAAAGCGAACCTTAATGGCTCATTAATCTCAAGTGTTGAATACAGCTTATTTTTCATGTTACCTTGCTTTAATTAGTGGAAGGAATTCATTAATGAGTTTGCTGTTCAACTTGAAATAAATAGTGGAATTTTTTAAGGTTTGTGTTGTAAATATTATCTATATTGATTTTTAAAAAAATTAATAACACTGAATGTGTTTTTTTTCTAAAGATGAATGGAGTTTTAGTTCAATTTAGTATTCCACCTGTATACTTCTAAATATTGCTGAGATATATAATACAAGAAAGATACATTCAAGTAGAATTTTTCTGGGAAACACTTGGGAGACTTACTATATTGAAAGCTGATATCAGACAGCAAACCTAGTACATGCAATTGTGGTGTATGCATTTATCTCCCATAGAATTATTTTGTAGAGAAATAGAGTTTCTAATCTTCTTAGGAGAACAGAGAACTTAGAGGATCAATGTATGCAAACATAGTATTGTTTATTGACATTCTGAAAATATTGGCAGTGTATATTCAACTATATTACTATATGTATATATTAATCTACAGTATTTAAACTTAGAAGTACAATTCTCATTGACTAAAACTGAACAGTTGGTGGTAATTGTTCACATGATGCAGTAAGACGGTTTCATAACTTCACGAGTATTAACAGAAAATTATTATGTTGGTAAATAAACTAAAGCATGTCTCTTTTATGGATTTTAATGCTTTTGTGATAAGGAAGAATAATCTATGAAGCTTGTCAAGTAAAAGTCAAGGATTCATTTTCCGGAGTTTATAGGGTTAAAAAGCTGCCTATTGGACATCATGAGTTCATCCTCTCCAGTCAACTGCTCTGTCACAGAAGCTAAAAGGTGAGCTCCACTGTATTTTTAAGTCTGGTAGTACAGTTCCTGTTGTTGTGGTTTATTATCTAGATCCCTGAAAGTACATAATTCAGACTGAAGAAGAACCAGATATGGTGTTATACATACAAGCTATGCCATGTCAATATAGTCATTAGATCATAAAATCATAGGATGGCCTGGATTGAAATGGACCTCAAAGATAATCTAGTTCCAATCCCCCTTCTGTGGACAGTACCCCTTCCACTAGACCAGGTTGCTCGGAGCCTGATTCAGCTTGGCCTTGAACACTGCCAAGGACAGGACACCCACAGCTTCTCTGCACAACCTTTCCTGTGCCTTGCCACCCTCACAGTAAAGGGTTTTTTCTAATATCTAATCTAAGGTTACTCTCTTTTAGTTTGAAGCCATTCCTTCTCATCCTGTCACTACATATTCTTCTGAAAAATCTCCGTCTTTCTTTTAGGCTCCCTTCAAGCACTGGAAGATCACAATTAGGTTGCCCTAAAGCCTTCTCTGTTCTAGGCTGAGCAGTCCCAATTCTTGAAGACTTTCCTTGTAGGAGAGGTACTCCATCCCTCTAATCGGCTTGGTGGCCTTTCTGTGGAGTCGTGCGAACAGGTCCATGTGCTTGTTATATTGGGGACCCCAGCGCTGGATGCAGCACTCCAGGTGGGGTCTCACTAGAGCAGAGCTGAGGGGCAAAATCCCTGCCCTCAGCCTGCTGGCTACACTGCTTTTGATACAATTGATACAAAAGGATACAATTGACTTTCTGGGCTGCAAGAGCACTTTGGCAACTCATGTCCAGCTTCTCATCCACCAGCACCTCCAAGTCCTTCTTGACAGAGCTGCTCTCGGTCTGTTCATCCCCCAGCCTGTGTTGATACTGGGGATTACCCTGACAGAGGTGCAGCTCCTTGCACTTGATCTTGTTAAACCTTATGAGATTCCCATGGGCCCACTTCTTGAGCTTGTCCAGGTCCTGACCTTCAGGTGTGTCAACTGTACCACTCATTGTGTTGTCAGCTGGCAATCTGCTGAGAGGGCAGTCTGTCTGTTCATTTATGGTGCTAATGAAGATAATGAATAACACTGGTCCCGATGTGGACCGCTGAGGGTCACCACTTGTCACTGATATCCCTTGGGACTATGAGCAATTAACCACTATCCTCTGGATGCTAGTGTCCAACTACTTTCTTATCCATCTAACAGGTCACTCATCAAATCCATCTTTCTCCAATTCAGAGTGAAGGATGTTGTAGGGGACCGTGTCAAAGGCTTTACAGAAGTCCAAATAAGTGACATCTGTAGCCCTGTCATTGTCCATTGATGTAGTCACTTCATCATTGCAGGCATGCATACTGGCCATCTGATGTGCAAGAATTCTCACGTTGCCATAGGTGTCATGATAGTTTCTGTTTCCAGTTAGGAATGCTAACCTGAAGGTACAGAAGGGTTTTCTGCAATAGCTGTGATGTTAGGGGTTGGCTATAAGCCTTGCATATGGCTCTTATTTTTTATATATGGTTGATCTTTGGCACAATTAAAGTAAGCTTTAATTCATTCTGTTTATCTTAGCTATAATTCATTCTGTTTATCTTAGCTATGAGAGCTGTTTGTGGATATCTCCACTGTTTTCTTTTTTTTTTTTTTTTTAACTGGATAATTAATAAAAGAATTGAAAGGAACAGTTTTCTTTAAAATTGATTACCATACAAAGCAAGGTAATTTACTTAAACATTTGAAAGTGGTTTTTTTAATTACTTTACAAAAAGCAGTCATTCCCTTGCTTTCATTCCATGTGCTCTCCATGCAAGAACTATTAAATACTATCAGGTTTAAGTAAGCAAAATGACCTCCCGATTGCTCACAAACTACTAAAATGGTTACCCTTTCCTTAACTCTTGTTCTTTTCCTGAGTCAGCCACAGTTTTCAGTCTGGGTTCTGTTTTCCCCCCTAACCCGTGTTTTGGTAACTTTGGGGCCACCTGAGTGGCCACTTTAGTTGAGACTGATACTTCTTGTATCATCTTTGAGTAAGATGACTTGCCTTTCTTTCATCTGTTTCCACCAAAATAAAGGTCTACCTTTATTTTTCCAAAATTTTCCAAATTTTTCCAAAAAAATAAAGGTCTACCAAGCCTACTATATGATGTCCACAAACAACATTTTATACAGTTTACAGGTGCTATGACTGTTCAGATTCTTCTTATTTCCTGCATCACTTACCATAGTGTCTTCTTATTGCAGCAGCTAGGGGTTGCTTAAAATAACGATACGGGATTTTACTTAACTTGCTGTTGATCATCTTTTACATTGGCTTCTCTGTGTATGGCTCTCACATTAAATAGTGAAAGCTAATAACATCCCTGTGGTTTTCTTGCAGTACGTGTGGGTTTTAATGATTCTCATCTCCTACATTTATTAAAACTATAAAATGCTTAAAGTACATGTCACCCTGTGGAATAGCTAGTGATGAAATACAGTTACTCTGATTTCATGGATGAAGTCCATCTTGTTTTCAAATGGGCATTAAAGAGTATTTATTAAATTATAAAATACTTATAGGCTGCAGCTAAAAATTGAAATTTCGTCATTGATTTTTAGTAATGTCTTTAAAAGCAACATTTGATCTAAAATACTGTTCCCTTTTTTGATGGCATTTATGTCCTTTTTACTAGTCAACTTATGTAAGAAGTCATATATCATTGGGTAAAGTTTTTAGTCATGAAAAATATTAATGGTGCCTGTGCACAATTTTAGGGGTAAAGTGATAATTTTTTTATTTAGAAAAAATCAGAATAATTAAATCCCAGTATACTGGAATTTAATTATATTGTCATTTCTGTAATTAAGACTTCACATAGACTAAGGTAAGCTATTTTAATATTTTCAGTTCTGCATTAAGTGATGCCATCTTTGTGGTTAATTTAATCATGTTTCTCTTTGCAGTGTATTTCGTCTTTAGTGATTGGTGCTGATAACTTGCACTTTTGTGTGGAGCAACTAATTATTGCAGCCAGTCTTACATAGTTAACATAATACGAAAACTAGCTTTTATCAAAAAATGTGAACACTGATATTCAACTCATGAATTAATTTAAAAGTTGTCCAGTTTAAAGTTCTAATAATTGCTTGTAAGATTATTAAACTAGTTAATTAAATGTGTATTTTTATGCTAATTTTTCACACTCTACATAAAAGCTTGGTTTGATTATTTTCATATTGCTTGTGGTACTCAAAGGTGGATCCTGCTACCTGCTGAGCAGATTTTTTTTCAACTGCAGTGGTAGCGGAAATGAAGATTGAGGGTATTTTGGAGGACTAGACCTTTAATTTCTATTTTGTTTGCGATTAATTGCTTCTCTGTAGTTTAAAACTATGTATCTTTGAAAGCAAAATGTGGAAGAGTAAGGTTTGCTCCACATGTATGCATTTGTTTCATGACAGAGATGTTTTTGAAGTGGTAATCTGTGTTAAAAAATGAGCCTTACTACAGAGGCAAAAACTTGCTAGTCATTTTAATGTTTGTGATTGGAATGGTACTTTTTTATCATTCTGGAAGTTTATTGAATCAATAATAAAAATAATGAATAATAGTAAAAAACCACTTAAATTAACTTTGGGAAATCCAAAGTGTATATCTGTTTTAAGCTTCTGCTGCTACATCTCTAATACCTTACACAATAAGCAATACATGTAACCCTTCTTTCAAAGATGAATAGCACGATGGCGACTGCATGGCATAATTTTACTTAAGTGAGTGTTTAGAAGTTTGACTCACAATCTAATAAGTAAAATAAGGGGAGCGTTAATACTTAAAAGGAATACTCTTTTTTTTTTTTTAAAACATTATTATTTTGCAGATTGCATCATGTGGAGCAGGAGTTGCTCCAGAATAGCAATGAGTCAGAATTGGATATTGTTTTAGATCTGAGATGGAAACTTCTTCAAGCTAAAAAAGAAAATTTAGACTTAACTATTCAGCATAATCAAGAGGTACGGACCTTTTTTTTGTTTGCTTTATTTTACTCTTTGAATAAATGTAATCTTCTTTCATTAGAACAATGCTCTCATGTGGTAGATCAAAAGCACAGTCACTAGCTGAAAAATAACAAGAAAGGTGTCACTGTACAGACCTCATACCTGCTCACAGGAATTGCTAGAACTGGTATCACCTCTGCTGTCATAGTTATTAGCTAAAGGTGGATGTAGGTAACTTGAGCACTTCACAATAGCAAAATGACACAGAATAATTCTGTGCATCCTCAGCTCAGTGTAAGAGGCTTGTTGTTTATTTGTTAGTTTTAATCCAGAGGATTCCAGGGATCCATTTTGTAGGATGATCCCACGGTTGATGGGACAATGGGAAAATAAGGACTTAACTGAAGCACAAGAGCAAGTCTTTGTGGGAGGAGCAGGCATCTCTTAATTTGGATACATACCCAGATAATAAAAGGGTATGCAGCAGCAAACTTGGTTCATTGGCTGGATTTAGCCAAAACCATATGAATGAGCACCCACATCAACTGCACCTAGCAGACTGTTAAGAGCAGATTTATTACCTATGGTAGTAACAGTACTTATTCATCAGCACAGTTTGAACCAGATTATCAACTGCCAGACTGGCATTAGCAAGTGTGGGCAGTGTACCCCCAGTACCAATAAACTGAAACCAGTTACTAGTGCCACACTCAGTGCTCACCTTTTCCTGCGTTTCCTAATGTGAGAGCTGATGCACAAACTAAAGAAAAGATTAATGAAGTAGTTTCTTTTACTTCAATTCGATACTGGTTTGCTACAATAGCATCAAGGAAAACCTTTGTAATGTGGGTAAATTATTTCCCATGAATGAAGTTATCATTAACAAGTATCTTGCTACTTTTTAGATGTTCTGAAGGTATGCGTATTTTCCTGCTCACTTTCCTTTGTTAAAATGGCTTGGATTTGATTTTCTGTATCCAGTTTTTGGCAGTAAGGATTATACTATGTTTCTTAGTCTGTATAAGATTCCTTTTTGAAACATTTTCCATTCTTAGTTTGTTGTGTTCACATTGATAGTATTCTGTTTTGACTACTGAACATTATTAGTCTGAATGTTATGCTTGCACATATACTTGTGAGTTATCAGATGTCTGGTAGTCTAGTATACCAACATGACTGTTTTACTGAATGTTAAGGAAAGTTACCAGAAAATTATCTGTGGAACATAATGTTTCTGTTGCTGCATTTTTTCTTCTGAGCTGCAGGAAGATGACAGTATTAAAATGTTAATTTTCTTTAAGTAGTGTATTTTTGGAAAAACAGGGTTGTGTTTAAGGTTCATGAAATTAATTTAGGAGTGGAATCATTTTGCATAAAAGACAGTAGAAGTATCAAAATGTGCATAAATGTGCAGTTGCAAGACTATATTTTAAATTCAAGTGGACCACAATGGTGGTTGTGACTGCAATTCAAAATATCTTCTAAAAATATTCTTTAGGTGTTTTTCTGTAACATGTCACACTTCTTCAAATGAACATTGTTACCAGTTCTTGGAAACAACTTTATTTTCTAGGTGTCCAACTATGAAAGCCAGATAATCAAGTTGCGGTCAGAATTTGAGAGAGGAGAGGCCATTCGACAAGGTCTGGAGTATGAATTGGCAGTTGCCAGAAAGGACGCCCGTCTGAAAACGTGCACTGCAGAAGAGTTAACTGATGCAAAAAACAAAGTTGTGGAACTGCAAGGTACGTTTCAAAGAAGCAAAGATGGGATAAAGGCTAAGTCAGTTCCAAGTCAGTAAGATAAGCGAGAATCAGACACTTAATTAAATTTTCTAAATACCACTGTTTTCCCAAATCTCTCTTTCCTATCTTTTATCCATCTGCTTTTGAAAACTCATAAAAGTTTACAAAACTCCTACTGTCTCATATGTATATAATTAAAACTAACCAGCTAAACCTATCAACCCTTTTTTTCCTCTTGCTCCTTACCTTCTATTATTCCTTCCTTCAGTGTGTCTATGTACAGAGTTGTATTCATGGTGGTCGTGGCTGTCTCCAGTCTCCACATCATTGTCATCTCTGTGTTCAGTAGTCCTTCCTTTTCCATTTCAGGGGTTAAAAAATAGAAAAAAGAATCCATTCCTCTTAATTTGTTTGCATATTTGCAGCAACTTTTCTTCCAGAAGTTCTCATACTGCTATTTTCTTTCATCTTCTCAAATGTTTCAGACTTTTCATTGTTCATGCCTGGTTTATTTTCTTCTTGTCAACTTTGTTTCTTTTTTTATAGGTAATGCATGTTGTGACAGTAGTATGCGGAAAAGAACATTTTTACCTAGAGTTTTTTTTTCCTACAGCTTTCATATTCAGATTTCCTTAATACTACTCAGAGAGATATTTTTCATTCTTGTAAATAAGTAAGGTGCATTTTTAGTTATCTAAACTAGTATAATATCTTTCTAATTTAATACAAGGGCTATACTTGTGAGTTTGTGAAACTTTGATGTTTGATGAGGAGTTTGGAGCACTACTCTTGAAGATTTTAACCTTCCAGGAATGGAAGCAGGCTCTGAATCATGCAAGTACTAAAACCCAATGTTTTTAAAATAATTGGAAAGATCAGCTTTCACTTCCTTGGAGAAAGACATGATAAATAAAAAATCTAATGCATTGCAAACTGGAAGAAGGCACTTTTTTTTCCCCCCTTGGAAATTTCACTATGATTGCAAGCTGAAGACTTGAACTGGTAGTTTCTCACCTAGGGAAGAGCTGTTTCTTTCTTTGCCTGCTCACTTTACTGCTAACTTTCTTTACCAGTTTAGAAGTGAGTAGTACCATGCCACCATGGAGAGGCAGGACTCAAAAGGGACTGAAGATGGAGGAACCACAGCACAATGACGCCAGTCTGCTGTGCTGCTTGTCACTTTCCTGAAGGGACTGGGCTAACACTCTGTGAGGGAACTGGAGAACATAAAGGGGGTAGGAGAGGTTTTGCAGAGACAAAGGATGTTTTCTTAAATGTGTGTATATGTGTGCATGTTAGTTTCTGTCAATATCATGGCCAGTAATTAGTAGCCTGTTAACTGACATTAAATTCCATTGGTCAAAATTTCTTAACTTTTTGTTTCTGTGGCAAGTGCAAAAATACCCAAATCATCGTGTTGCTGCTTAATTCTTTAGCAATCTATAATTTTCTTCTTCTTGTCCCTGATCACTTGGAGCCTTTCTCACCTCATGTGGTGCTTTGCTGTGACCCCAACATAGCTCCTTAGACAAAATGCCTCATTTTTGCCTTGTCCCCGTCATATTTTCTCCATATTATTTTTCTGGCATTCTCATTGAATCTGACAATATTTTCCTCTCGTTGTGTCCACAGATACTCTGTGTCATCTTAATGTGCCTCTTCTGCTCATTTCATCCTTCTCTGACTAGGAAGAAATTTCATAAAGCTGGGATGACTTTGAAATAAAAATCTCTTAGAACATGGTGATCACTTAATTACCAGTGTAGCTAGTTGTATTCTATAAAGTGAAAAGCCAATACAAAGTATTTTCATCTGCAAGCCAGTTAGTAAAATTAAGCAAAGCTCCTATAAAAAGTCCTACAGGTAGTGAAGCTTCCCTGGGCGTTTAAGCTTTTGCAGTAGAGTATATACAATGTTCTCCTATCTCAGGTCTTTTGCTGGACTAAAGATTTAAATCTTTTGAGCAGCAGTAAGCTTATTTGGAAAAGCTAAACCTTTGCTTGTTAGCTTAACCTGTCTTAGGTTTACCTACTTCCCTTTCATGGAGTAGAAGCCTGTCTTTACTGTCACTTAAACTGAGCTCAAAATTAATTGGTATAGAGTAATATCCATATCAAAAGTGACATTTGGAAATAAGCTGTCTAAATGTAAAAATCTGAAAATAGGTTCCTCGATGCTATTGAGATGTCACTTGAAAGATATATCTCAAGTTTTTATTCTTTCCCAAGAGGAGAAGAGTTTTCATTTGTAAAATTCTCTTAAATATTCCTATGTCATGTGGAAGGTGCTATAGGAACACAAAATTTCATAGTTTCTTAGTAGTGCTGGAAGTGTCAATGTTTTAGTGTTCCATGGGATATCACAATACACAGAAGAACTGACAATCATTATACATTTTTTTTCTGGACATGCTTTGCAGTGCTACTTATGTTTTTTGTCTGTCTCTTTTTCTGTAAACAATAGTACTCAATGAAAACCTTCAGCAGAAAGTGACAGAGACTGAGAAAATGTTTCATAATGCTCAGCAGAAGTGGGAAGAAGAACAGCAAAGACTTGCAAGGGCGAAGGATGATATCAGCAGAATTTACAACAATGAATATGTATCCCTTCTTAAGGAGAGAAACGAAGTAGAAAGGATTTTGCTGGTATGGTGTATTAATAGTTGGAAAGTTGCATGAGTGATGGCTGAAACTTTTTTGGTGTGAATCATGTAGTGGATTGAAGTGTTTCTGGTCTAGGGAAAAAATCCCCCAAATAGTTAAATACTGCAGAATATTTCTGAAGTATGTACCTTATATAGAAAATACTTTAGTTTTTCCACTTTGTTTCTGTTATACTGTTCTCCTGCCCATCACCCTAGTTATAGTAACATATAGTTATAAAATTTCAGGAAATAAAAAATATCTACATAAAAGTTACATCTGGACCTGTCTGCCTTAGTTGTTGTTTGAAAGCTTAATTGATTTAGCTGGGCAGATGAATGTCAGATGGATCCAGGTTTATAAATTGTGACTTCAAATGTGTTCTAGTCCTTGGTGTTGTGTATTAACA
>JAWWTY010000088.1:41538645-41565783 GCA_035222235.1 Margarornis squamiger | reverse complement strand
TTATTCTAAGTTATGAAATGAAAGCTAGATAAAAGTAGATTTAGTTGTGGTCTTAATATGTACATAGATGTGAGATTCTAATCATGTATGACAAATCCTTGTTGGCAAAGCTGCAGTTCATGAACTGTAAGTCTGAGCTTGGCTATGAAAATTCTGAGGCAGGCATGGAAATGAGTGTCTATGATATGGAGGAAAAGTAGTCCTCTCTGCTTTCTAACAGATCTGTATTGTGCTCTATTGAGTGTACTTAGCATGCTGTCCAGTACATGATAAAAGTTGTTGGGGTTCAATAGTAAGTGCAATAGCATCATCTTGTGGTTAGTCAGAATATAATATTCCTTCATCAAAGCATTCAGTTTTTCCTTAGTCTATTTGTGAAATTGTGTTGTTTATACACACTTAAAAAAAAAGCAAATGAACAGCCATGATTTTCATAAACAGATATGTATAGAAAGTGTGTTTGTGACATGCAGGTGTACATCTATGTACACATACAGGTATACATGCTTTTTTTGCATGGTGAAGTATGTTTCTCTTTGAATCTTCTAAGTGCAGGTGACTGCTGGAATAGTCTGACACAGTCATACTACGTCTGGAAAGTTCAGAGACTTTACGATTCTGAAATTCTACAAGTCATGTTGACTTGTTTAAAAAGCTTGATTATTATTTGTGTCAGTTTTAGACTGCTAGTGTTAACTACATTTCCAGTATAAAATATTTTTAAGTCTTGATGCAGTATTCTCCAGCAAACTGGGTATTGCTTATTCCATGTGCACTTTTCTCAGCTCAGTTTTGTTAACATATGGAAGATAAACCCAAAGAGATTAGTATTTCTGTATCTTTCCAATGTGGAGGAAGTAAGAGTAGTTGTATATTTCAGTGAAAACAATTTTTTTAACCATGATGATGGGAGGAAACCTCTTCATTGTCTTGATATTAAAGGCAAAGTTAGAAGATTAACTTAAATTTAATCCATATCCAGACAGACTGTTTTTGCAATATTTTGATTTACTGATGTTCCCATTTTTTAATTCATGTGTTTCATGTTCATGCTGCTTGTTACCTTTTCAGAGAATGACAAAAAAAATCGTGCCATAGTGCCTGTGCTTGAAAAAAGAGAGAAAACAAACTTAATTTCTTCAGTTACTAGCTGGTAACAGTGCTATGTTAATAAGAGAGTTGTGATTCCTTTATTTTCATGTTTGAGTGGCCAAAATTTTCTACCTTCAGTCTGGAAGAACTTCTAAAATTTGTTTTCTAGACTTTGGAAAAGACTCATATTTCTTGATCTTCTTGCATAAACATGGTTCTGTCAAACTTCAATCTTCAAAAAAATTGTTCTTTATGAATAATTCATTTTCTTCTCCTGCTCCTCCCTGCTCTGCACATGCCTTATGATTAGTAATTTCCAGGAGCAAGATTATGTGATGTAAGAGTAATAGCAGAATTTACAGACCAAATGGTTTATTTTCACAAAATGTCTCTTGCCATGATAAATGGTAGGAGTAAATGAACAGGAGGACTTACTGTAATCTTTCTGTGTTTTGCACAGAAAGTAATTTTTACAAATTGGCTCTCCTAAGGTCCTCCAGCTAAGTCACTGGATTTATAGATTGTTTCTAATGCTAGTTATGGAAGAGCTTGCACCTGTTCACTGGAACAAAGCTATTCTTTTTGAGTCTTCTGGAATCTCCAGCTTAAATATGCATTAGACTACTGGGGATTCATTATTGGGCTACTTTCTCTGCATCTGGTGTGGCGTGAATGAGGATTTTATAGCAGTGGCTCCATAGAGCTGCTGAGTCCAATAGTGTTAGTAATTACATCAACCTGTAGCTTGGTTCAACTTCCGAAAACAGAAATTGTGGTGAGAAACAGCTTAATTATTTTATTCTTCTGAGAACTTCATAGTTCATGTGTCTAATTTTTTAAGTAATCTAGTTTCTAGACAGAAAGGTCCTTCACAGAATAGCAGAAATTTAGAATATTTAGTTTATGGGAGTAGCTTTCAATAAGTGTCTGATTTGGTTTGAAATTCTAACAGTTAAAGTAAGAACAAAATAGAACTTCTGTCCCTATCTATGATTTCATCAAATGCATTTAACTGTTACCTTCTCCATCATTGCCATTGAGCTGTGGTGAAGGAAGAGCATGTCTGCTGTAGGGTAAGTAGTTCTGCTAGCATGTGCTGGTGTATTAGGTTTTAATAACCTGTTCTGAGGCAGTTGCCTCTTTTGACCCCTCTTCTATAATATTTTATGTTAGAAGAGGTATCTCTTAATGCTCTATATTTTTTCTAGGAGCTGAATAACGAACTGCAAAATATACGCAAGAAACTGAGAGATGTGGAGGTGGAACACAGTGGCTGTAGTGAGGTGCTGAGATGCCAGGCCAATGAACTTAAATGGAGCACTGAACGAGAGAAACAACTTAAAAAGGAACTCGAAGTAAGATTTTTTTGACTATTGCTTTTAGTCTCAAGAAGCACTGACACTGAACAATTTAATTTTTGATGGATAGAATCTTTCAGTTAGGCTGTGAATTCTGTCTGCCTGATGAACAGAATGTTGAACACCTGTTTTGCAAAAAAAGCTGAACAGGTGAATGCCACTTACACTGTGAGCCTGACTTGAGACTGGTGTTTGAACAGCAGATGGGAAAAGGTTTATGTAAGCACAAAAACAAGGCTAACTTTACTTGAGGAAGTCTGTACATTTCCTCTAACCTCTTAGTTTGTCTTCTTATCTTTTTGGTTTATTGGATTTGCAGTGCAGAATCTTCTGAGAAAATAAGCAGATGTTGTGCTAGGTGAGGCAATAGCATACTGGAAGATGACAGTTGTGTTACAGCAGCCTCTTTCTATCTAGAGTTAACTGCTACAGGTAGTTCTAGTTTTCCTGTCTGTTGAGTGAAACTTGTTGCTGAGAAGTCTCAGGTCTTTGAGAGCAGTATTTTGTGAATGTGCTCCTTATACGAAACCACTAGTTCTCTCCTAGCTTTCAACATTTTGTTTGTACACTGATAGGCTTTGTAGTATCCACGTTATCTGCATTTACAGTCTAGATGAAGACTTTCTTGATAGAACATTTGCAGAAAAGCATAGTGACTGGGTGATTCTTGATCTTGATGTACATTTTCTACTAAAGGCATAATTAAATATTTTCTGCAATGAATTTTAAAGGACTGTCCCTTGCAGAATATTGGGAGCCCTTAAAGGTACAAGTGACATAGTTTTCAGTTGTGTTGTTTTCTGGTTTTTTTCACTTAAAGGCAAAAGAACTGTTTAAAGCATTGATTTCTAGGTAGGTAGAGTCCTGCATTAAAGATGAAGTACAAAAGAAAATTCCTACAGGGAAGATCAAAGCTCATCAGCTAAAACCACTGACTTATTGACCAACAAGGTAGACCTTTGTGCCTTCAAAGAGTTCTACTGGAAATCTATTGTCATTTATTGCGAGCTGCACATATTGGCCTAGGTGGAATTGCCTTCAGCTGGAAAGTGCTGCATACTGGGGAGTTCCAATAACCCTTTTAAAAAACCAAAGAGTTTGCTTCCAAATACTCAAGTAAGGACTCTTATTGTGATTTTGTGGTTTTTAATATACTGCATAGGAATTGTGAGCTGAAAGGAGGAGGAGCAAGGCAGCAAATTATTATCTTTCTAAATATTTTGATTGAATGTACCCACCAACAGTAAATTTGAAAAGAAAGAACTCAGTTTCTTGAAAATGTACAACTGCTACACCCTAAAGATAGTCTTATCAGGGAATATTATCTATTAACCACAACTGGATAAAATTTTTCTTTGCTTCTTTATTAAATTATTTAAACTTTCTGAATCTCTTAACAATGTCTTGAGAAAACACATATTCAGTCTACAGAAAAATGAGTCTTGTGGTACTTATTGTAAATATAGCTATTTAAGCAGTGATTAAGGAAAAGTATGTGATGAAACCTCTTACATTTGAAAATTTAAGCAAATTAGCACAAATCTCTGAATCAAGTAAAAAAGACTAGGTTATATTTCAATACATATGCTTTTGCCAGTTTGCATCTCACTTTACCATCTCAAAAGGAAATTGGATGTGTGTAACTGTCTGAAAGGGCCTACAATAATAATTTTGTAGATGGTGACTTGACTAGTTCTCTAGGAAGCCTTTTCCAATGCTTTACAACCCTTTCTTTGAAGAATTTTTTCTTAATATCTAATCTAAACTTCCCCTGGCACAACTTTAAGCCACATCCTCCTCTCATCCTGTCACTTGCAACTTGGGAGAAGAGACCAACTCCCACCTCACTACACCCTCATTTCAGCTAGTCATAGAGAGTGATAAAGTCTCCTGAGGCTTCTTTTCTCCAGCTTCCACTCGTGTGGAAGCATGAGAGACTCTTGCAGCTTCCTCAGCAGCTACTCATAGGACTTGTGCTCCAGATACTTCACCAGCCTCATTGCCCTTCTCTGGAGTTGCTACAGCACCTCAATATCCTTCTTGAAGTGAGGGGTCCAAAACTGAACACAAGATTTGAGGTGCAGGCTCACCAGTGCCGACTACAGGGGCATGATCACTCCCTTAGTTCTGCTGGCCACGCTATTTTTGCTAAAAGCCAGTGTGCCACTGTCCTTGGCCACCTGGACACACTGCCGGCCCATGTTTGCCTGCTATCAAGCAGCAACCCCACCTTCTTTTCCGTTGGATGTCTTTCCAGCTACTCTGCCCCCAGCCTGTAGCACTGCCTGGGGTTGTTGTGACCCAAGTGCAGGACCTGGCACTTGACCGTGTTGAACCCCATACCATTGGCCTCAGTCAATCGATCCAGCCTGTCCAGGTCCCTCTGCAGACTCTTCCTAATTACCAGCAGATCAACACTCCTGCCAAACTTGTTTTCATCTGCAAACTGACTTAGGGTGCTCTCAATCCCATCATTCAGATCATTAATGAAGGTGTTACACAAGACTGGCCCCAATACGGAGCTCTGGGAAACACCCACTGGTGACCGGCTGACAGCTGGATGTAACTCCATTCACCACCACCCTCTGGGTCTGGCCAGCCAGCCAGTTCTTTACCCAGCAAAGAGTGCACCTGTCCACATCATTATACTGCAAGTTTCTCCAGAAGAATGCTTGGAAAAGAGGGTCAAAGGCTTTCCTAAGTAGATAACACCTTCAACCTTGCCTTCATCCACTAAGTGGGTCTTGATATCAGTTATCTGAGCTGGGTTTCCATTCAGATACAGACACCTTGAAGTGGTACATGCCAGACAGAATGGTCTACATTTTTTCATGAAGTACCCCTGTATTTCTTTATCTCTCTTCATAGAATGTTTAGCTTATAAACTGAAATTGATGGATATAGGAGACATCTTCAATTTCTGTGCAGAGTACCTTATGTTAATGGTCATTTGGTTAGCAAATGTGTACTTAAATTCTTGATAATGGTAGTAAACTTCATAAGGTGATTATGTGAAGAGTAGTTTAATTCTACTTAAAAGCCAGTCTTCCAACTTTTTGTTATACTCAACTTCTTGATAAGCAATGAACACTTTGGAGTTCACAAAACTGTTCTTTTACTACCCTCTGCTGGACATCAGGGGAAAAGCCATGTGAAAATACGTATTTTTTGGTAGTGAAAGGTAATGTTAAATTTAGAATGTTTTCTTTTTGTATGGTGGCACTCCTATGAAGAATTATATCCGATAGTATATTATATAGAAAGGAATGTGAAAAAAGGCTGCCTGCCTCCCCTTTTTTTTTTTTCCTTCAAATATTATTTTGGTTTTATCCCTCAATCATATTCTAATTGTGGTCTAAAAGAGGAAGTTTCTAGTTTCTGAAGGTAAAAATTAAGAGAAAAAATAATGGCAAGTTTTTTGTGTACTCTTCAGTTGAAAGACAACTGTTAGTGCACTGTCTAGCCTGTTGGCTTTCTAGTTTGCAGTGATACCAGCGTGCCATGACATTGCATGGACATGTAGTCCCTCTGAAGTAGAAAACACACTGTACTAGAAAAATTCAGAACGTGAACCTTAAATATCATTCTTCCTCTTCAACCTGAGTCAGTAGCCAAAGAAATTATTGATCTATTTCTATTGAACTCATCAAGATACTACTATTTATTATAATCAATTTCCCACATCAGTGTCTTTATTTGAGCCTTTAGCTCCATTCCTAATAATGATTCTTGGGAGATACAGTCCAATTTTTATATAAAAATCTTTATATAAAAATTTTTATATAGACGTTTTTCTTGTGATGTGTCCAGCCAAAAAGCTGGGTGGGAAAGTGGTTTTGCAATGAGAATGTGGATTTTACCATGAGAAACAGAATTATTAGTTCATAAATTTTAAACTCTTTGCCTTGTTCGCACAAATGTAATGACTTTCTATTGTTTCTTTTAGGTGTTTGAGGCTACCAGCACTTAGCAAAGTGAAGCTGAAAATTCAAGGTCTTTCAAAGTGTTTAAGATTTTCTACTGAGGCCCAAGAAATGTCCCAAAACTTGGTCCATTTAATTTCTGAAACTGAGTATATTATCATGTGGCTGAGATTTTCAGTTACCATTTGAGAACCATTTCCTTAGCTTTCACATTACCTTTTTTGCTCACTGTCCCCCCACCCCCATATCTTTATTGACCTTTTCATGTCCTGCTGAGTGTGCATTCTCGTATTGGCTTGGTAATGCTGCTGTGATGGGGATATGACTGCAGAGGACTTGGGTGGTGGTCCATACCTATATTTGCACGAGGAATTTTTCGAGTACATGCAATACTTTAGGGCTGTGGGTTTATTTCTTACTGTTTCTAAGTCAATGGAACAAAAAATTTAGGTCTCAGCTGAAAACAAAACTAAAAGCCCCCAAACCTACTTTTTTTTTGTCTCCTTGTTGGTATAATTTCACCATGAACTGTACTGTTAGGTAAGTTATGGCTCTCATCAGAAAGAGTTGCAAAAGCTCTAGGCAGTGCAAGACAGAACACATTTTTCAGTCAGTTGATGGTACTGCTGGTTAAACTTTTGTAGACAACTGTTTGTTGTCTACACGCTTCTTACCCCTACACTTAGTCTTCTGCTTTCTAGTGTCTCCACAATGCGCAACTGGCATCTAGAAATTCTAACTACTGTGACTCTCTATAGTTTGACTATATTAGTTGCTACATGCTTATATGTAGTTTACTTATATACAAATATAATACCTATATGTATATAAAAGTATATATAGTACTGCATACTTAGAGGATTCTAAAAACTGGAATTTTCATAATAGTAGCTCTGTGGTGGCTTCAGAGTTCATATTTGTCCAGTGACAAGCTTGCTGACATAATGATTTGTGCAAAGCATTTGACACTGTCCCACACAACATCCTTGTCTCTAAAATCGGGAGACATGGCTTTGATGGAACACTTGGTAGACGAGGAATTGGGTGAATGTTTACCGTTAAAGGGTTGTGGTCAACAGCTCAATATCCGAGTGAAGACTGGTTGTTGACCAAGGCTATTGGGCTAGTGTTGGGACAGGGTACTGGGCTAGTGCTGCTTAACTTTGTCGACGACATGGACAGTGGGATTGAGTGCCCTCTCTGCAAGTTTGCCAATGAGACCAACCTGTGTAGTGTGGTTGACACACTTGAGGGAAGGGATGCCATCCAGAGTAACCCTGACAGGTTTGAGGGGTGGGCCTGTATGAACCTCAGGAAGTTCAACAAGGCCAAGTGCAAGGACCTGTACCTGGGTCAGGGAAATCCTGAGCACAGATACAGGCTGGGAGGAGAATCCATTGAGAGCAGCCCTGTGGAGGAAGACTGGGATGGAAGCTCAACATGACCAGGCAATGTGCACTTGCAGCCCAGAAACCCAACTGCATCCTGGGCTGCCTCAAAAGCAGCCTGGCCAGCAAGCTGAGGGAGGTGATTCTGCCCCTCTGCTCTAGTGAGACCTCACCTGGAGTGCTGCATCCAGCTCTGGAGTCCCCACCACAAGAAGCACATGGACCTCTTGGGGCAAGTCCTGAGGAGGGAGAGCGATTAAGATAATCAGGGCTCTGGACCACCTGTCCTGTGAAGACAGGCTGAGACAGTTGAGGCTGTTCAGCCTGGAGAAGAGAGGGCTCTGGGGACACCCTATAGCAGCCTTCCAGTACTACAGGAGCCTACAGGAAAGATGGAGAGGGACTTTTTACAAGGTCATGTGAAGACAGGACGGGGCGAATGGCTTTAAACTGAGAGTAGGTTGAGATTAGATATTGTGAAGAATCTGTCTACTGTGAGAGTGGTAAGGCATTGGAACAGGTTTCCCATAGAAGTTGTAGATGCCCCATCCTGCGATGTTCAAAGCCAGGTTGGATGGGGCTTTGAACCAGGTGGTCTAATGGAAGGTGATCTTTAATGTTCTTTCCCACACAAACTATCCTATGATGCTATGATAATGGACTTTGTCTCAGAGAAGAGCTTCCTCTTCATAATGTCATTTGTCATCATATTATTCAAGTCCAGTTTGAAGACGGTTTAGTCTTATCTCACTATCAGACCAAAGTTATCTCGTACTGTTTTATGTAGCCCTCACAAGCCACATGAGTCTTGCCTGTGCATGCATAGAGCAACAGTGTCAGTTTATGTACCATTAAGGACTTTACCAGCTACTGAACATGAGAATGAAAGGAGACATCTTTCCCCCTCAAGGTACTGTGGAAAGGGAGAGCAGTTCATATAGCTTCTCCAGCTGCCGATCAGTAGCAGATTGGAACGGACTTGGACTTTGTCCAAAGACAACCAAACTATCAGTTTAGTAGTACTAGTAGTTTTTAAACTAAAGTCAGGCATATGACTTAAGTTGAAAGTCCCATGTCAGTGTAGTTGTTTACCTAGTGTTGTGCAGGTCAAGCATGGCTGCTCTGCCACTGAGACATGTTTCTCTAGACTTCAAGTACAGGAAATGTGTATAGAGGGGGGTTAGCCACACTTGGTCAGGCTGAAAGAACATTTAACTCAGTGGTTAAGAATTGTTTGGATTTAAGTAACTTTATTGTTACTAAAGGATTGTTTATTTTCTGGACAGGAGATGGCTCCACCTTACCATGATCAAGAGGCATCAGCATTTCTAACACTAGGTGGAAGTGGTGGGCACATCTCCCAAAGATGTGTTTAGACTCCCTGGTTTGAGCTGTGAGGACAGGGAAATGTTCTTAAGTAGGAAGATATTGATCTGAATATGGAAGCACAGAGTGGGTGGATGATGGTCCAGATATGAGTATATGTGTGTCTTCTTCACTTAAAACTTTATCTTAGCTGAGCATTTTGCATAGATGTTGCACATCAGCTTTGGGAAAGTGTAAGTATCCTGATAACTTGTTAGTAAAATGAAACAAACATCTTGCAGAAATAGTCTAAATAGAAGGGGAGAAGAGAAAATTAATTTGATTACTGTATCTAAACATGTTGTAAATGTACCTTTGTCTTTTTCCCCCTCCTTATTGTTTTCTTTTTTGCTTAGCTTACAAAGGGTATGTTTATGTAAATGGAAATGTCAAACAGCAAACATGGTATTGCACAAAGGTAGGATACTGCATTACATTTTCTATATGGAGTACACCAGTATTCACAAATATTGCAGTACTTGGAGCAAGTGTGAGGGGCTGAGAAAAGTGGAAACCATAAAGAACAGTTTGGAAAATGGTATTGAAAACTGTTAGCATGCAGAAAATGTCTCCTAGAAACCACACTGATTTGCAACAGAACAGTGGAAAAAGCAACTGAACCTTAAGAAATTAGAGTGAACATATAGCATGGTTTCCCAGAAGTTTTAAGGCTGGCATCGAGGTTTTTTTAGTCATGTTTATTTACTGTTTCTCAAAAGTCACAATTCTGCCTGTGCTATTATGGAAACTGTTCCCAGATATCTTAGCTGTTTAAATTAAAACTGAAATCGACTCAGCTTGAATATCTAAAGAAACTTCAGAAATTCCATGAGTTTGTGTCTGCCATCTTAAGAAGGATGTCTGCTTTCATATATTCTGTTGGGTGCACTTGAAGTTAACAAGTGACTGAATCTTGTTGAATAACCAATGTTTTCAATGTTGGGTAAGCAAGCACTTTATAGCCATTGGAAAACTCACTTTTTGGTCCATTCTTGAGATGGATTTAGACATGACAAGAAGCTTTCAATGTTAAACCAGAATGTATTCTCATTTGACTCCCAGATGAGAGCCTATGGTCTGGATATCTGTGGCTTGCATGCTTGCTCTAGGTTGTTTTCTTACAGCTTCTGCTTCGTAGGCAGGCATTATGTAAAGTTTTCATACACATGATTCAGTAAGGATACGATTCTTACCTTTCATTTGATTCAAAGAGGTTTGGTTGTCTAACATGATTCTGGTGCCAGTGTCTTTCTGTTCATCAGAGAGGAATACAAAACTACTTCCTGTTTCTCTTTCTGGATTTTTAAGTGTGGCTTTACAGGTTAGACACACCCCTGACATTGCTCACAGAATGTGTAATAGATCATTTTCACTAGTGCAGCATGCAGCTTCTCACAGTGAAGGGAAGTGCATATAAGTAGAGCCTGTTTGAACCTTTACTCGCAAAATAGAATAGATTTTCTATATAGTATTTTGTTGCTGTTGTGTTCTTCAGACTCAGCTTGGAATCCAATTGCAAGTTCTATGGCTGATGTGCACTTTGATAGATAGAAATACCAAGAAACTTTTCCTCAGAACAATCTAAGCAAATTTGAATTTCTGATATTTAATGACTCTGTATTGCTTAGCGATGCTTATGTACTAATGACACGTTCAATATATCTCATGAAGTTTTTGTTTTTCGACTAATTACTCACTGATTTGCTGGCATCTGATTTGGTTTTTATATTTGTTAGATGTATGGTGAACCATAGGCTGCAGCAAACAAATAAAGGGGCAGAGGAAAAAAAATATTAATTGCTCCACCAGTCACAGAAAGCATCTACATGACTTCTTCAGTTCACATATGTAATTTTCATGCACGCTCTTTTAAGCATCTGAATCTTCAGGGTATAGTATATATATACTGGTAAGATAAGATTAAGGTTTGCCTGAATAATCTTCTGAGACTTTTGGGAAGAATATGGTTTATTCTTCGTTTTTGGCTTCTAACAATATGAGAAATTAGTGGCAGTTTCTGTCAGATCCCTGATAGTGGCTTGTCTTGAATGAAAAGACATTTTATTTCTTTCCTTGGATATTTGTTCTTTGAAGATCCAGTGAACTAATTAAAAGAGGTGTTAAAAATCAAACTTGTAAGAAACTATTGGTATGAAGCAAATCTTTAAAGAACCAAACTCTAGAAGAAGAGGAATTTGAATATCAAGACTAGGGGATTGATATTTCTAACTTTGTGAAGAGACCCCAGTTTTGAAAAAGTCAGTTTTTCCATTCCTTTATATGTGGATATGATCTGTAAGATGATACTTACCTGTCAAAGACATAGTTTGATTTCTGATTTCTAATTTAATTTTTCTGCGTATATGTCTTGAATCTATTTGAATACCTTCGATTGGATACCTGTCAGGTACATCTGACTCTTCTTTGGTTGGCATCTAGCGTTCATAACTCTTTTACAGTAGGCTAGACACTCTGTACTGCTTGCAAATAGGGGCTGTTTCTCTTATTCCAGAGATCATCAAGAATGCCTGTAGCGGAACTAATTTTCCCAGTACTTCTCTTTTTATACACATGCTTATTCTACAGTTAATTCTTCAGTGGCTTGTGACAACTCAAAGGAGGCATCTGGAAATATGACTATTTAAATGGAATTATTCTTACTTCGGACAGCAAAACAATGGTATGTTGTCTGCCTGCTCCTGCCTTGCTTCCCTTATTGTCTCAGGATTTTCTCAGAACTGAGGTTTCTGTATTTCTTGGATTTTGTGTTTCCTTTGGACCACATCACTTGTCCTTGCATTTAATGTCCATTATGTCAGCACAAGGAGATGGATGCTAGTTTTAAAAAGCTATACCAAGAACTGAGACTTATATGTTCGGTTTGAGAGAATCTGATTGCTCCAATCTTGCAGATACCCTCATTCAAGCTATTATTTATTACTTCTGGTTTCTTTTTCATCTTGGGACCGATGAAATTTAACAGTTCTAGGGGGTTCCATTTGAGGTGGTAGTTAATCATTTTGATGCCGTTTTCTGTCTCCGGTTTCAGGTGAAGAGAGGCTGAGATGAAGGCGTAGTTCTACTTTGGACAGATTCTTGGGAAATAAAATAATACTTAGAAGTCAAATTCAGTACAGAGACTGTGAATTAGTATGTTGTGTCTGAAAACTTTACTTGCAGAATCACTTTTTTCATTTCAGAGTTTGCTGTAAGAACAGACACTTGAACAAACCAGACAAAGACAGAAAAGTGTTTTTGCTCTTTAGAGTAGGCAGTGAAATATTCTCAGTCAAGTTTCCATTTCTTCATTTAATTATTTTTAAATTGCATTTCCTACTTGAAATGTAATGATAAGTACCTTCCTCACTATTTCTTTTATGTTCTTATCAAACTTACAATAGAATTATTTTTAGATGGAGTTGTTAAATGTTTTAAAAATGAAATGAGATCCACATATATTTATTTTTGACTGACCACCTTTAGTAGGTTGTCAGTGCTTTTGAAAAAAACACAGATGTTCATCTGTGGGAGGATTCTAAAAAGTCCTTCTAAAGTGAAGCAAGACATAGTTTGCTAATTCTTCATTAAGGGCAAAGTGGATTAGGATATTTGGAAGGAATAGCGCCTAGAGAGTATTGAGAGTGTTATGCTGTTTTTGAAAGAGTCACAAAATGTATAAGGTTGGAATGGACCACAGTAGATCATTTAGTCCAACCTCCCTGCTAAAGTAGGGTCATCCCAGAGCACATGGCACAGGATCACATCCAGATCATTCTTGAATAATTCCAGTGAGGTTGTGCCACAGCCTCTCTGGGCAGTCTGTTCCACTGCAGTCACTTGCACAGTAAAGATGTTCTTTTTCATGTTCAGATGGAACTTCTGTGCATCAGTTTCTGCCCATTGCCTCTTGTCGTGTTGCTCAGCACCACCGAGAAGAGCCTGGCTCCATCCTTTTGGCACCCTCCCTTCAGATACTTGTACACATTTATGAGGTCCCTTCTCATTTGTCTCTTCTCCAGGCTGAAAAGGCCCAGCTCCCTCAGCCTTTCCTTATAAGAGGGATGGTCCAGTCCCCTGATCATCTTTGTTCTCCTCTGCTGGGTCTGCTCTGGGTCATGTTTCTGTTGTACTGAAGATCCCAGAGCTGGACTCAGCACTCCAGATGTGGCCTCACCAGGGCTGAGTACAGGGGTAGGATCACTTCCCTTGACCTGCTGGCAGTGCTCTTCCTAATGCACCCCAAGATCCCACTGGCCTTCTTGGCCCCCAGGGCACACCGCGGGCTCATGGACAGCTTGTTGTCCACCAGGACTCCCAGGTCCTTCTCTGCAGAGCTGCTTCCCAGCAGGTCAGCCCCAGCTTGTACTGGTGCCTGGGGTTGTTCCTCCTCAAGTGCAGGGCCCTTTGAACTTCAAACTATTCTTCTCTCCAAGCTGTTGAGGTCCTTCCGAAGGGCTGCACAGTCCTTGGGAGTATCAGCAACTCCTCCCAGCTTTGAGTCATCATTGAACTTGCTGAGGAGGCATCTGCATCTTATCCAAGTCACTGATGGAGACGTTAAATAATACTGGGCCCAGCACTGAACCCTGGGGGACAGGGTTAGTTACAGGCCTTGAGCCTCTGGTCGCAACCATCTGGGATCTGCCATTCTGGCAATTCCTAGTTCACCTCACTGTCCACTCATCCTGCCTACTCTTCTGGAGTTTGCCTATCAGGATGTAATGGAAAACTGTCAAAAGCCTTGCTGAAGTCCAAGTAGATGACATCCACTGCTTTTCCCTCATCCATCGAGAAGTTGCACCATTGTAGAAGGCATTCAGGTTCCTTAAGCATGGCATGATTTATTACTCTGATCACTTTCTTGTCCTCCACGTGGATAGAGGTAGCCTCCAGACTGAAGCACTTAATCACCTTTCCAGGGTTCGAGGTGAGGCTGTGTGGCCGGGAGTTCCCTGGGTCCTCCTTGCTCCTTTTGAAGACTGGGGTGACATTCTTATCTATGAGAATAATCCTAGCAGTATGAAAGTACAGCGAGAGTATTTGTGCAGGATTTGTGAATTCTTTTATTAAGGATGTTAAGCAGATAAAACTCATGGGGTAAGGGAAAGTTTAAGCCTTTTGACAGACCTTAGTGTGGAGTAGGTTTGGTAAGATCAGTGCTATTGCTGATTTTCTCTTTACTAGGTCTTGTATGGATGTCAGTTTCAAAAATCTTTCTTTTTCGGGTGTGTCCGATTATACAAAGTTTAAGTTTATTGCCAGAAGTTTTTATTTTAAGATCTGTCAATGCTTCTCTTCTTTTAAATGTTCAGAGTCAAGATACAGTCTCACATACATGCTGCTTTGTTTTACTTCTCCAAAATCAATAACTTAGTGCTTTAAAACATTACAGAGTAGAGATTTTTGTTGAAGGAAAACTGACTAGTCTAGATCAGCCGAGCAATCTGTTCTGGGCACCTTAATTGGGAATTAGATGCCAGAGCCAACGTGTTTTTGAAGAATCTTCTTTAGTTTTCATTTCTCGTTTATGAAATTGTAGGTGTTCTATTGATACATCATTGTATTTTGGAACATACAGAGTATGGTTATGTTGCCTCAGGTGAGCAAATAGTAAGGGAATAGGTATAATATGTAGCTTGATCTCTCTGCTTTCTGATCCCAGCTGCAGTTTTCTTGATTATAAAAATTGCAGCAATGACATAATGCCACATCAATTTATTTAACTAAAAATATTAATTTCATATTCTATATATGTAAAAATTATTTATATGTATTTCTTGGTATGAGTTTTCACAGTGCCAAAATGCAAGCAGTCCAGATATATCAGGTTGGTGTATGGAGTCCCAATATACTTAATGAATTGAATAGACTTTGTGTCATATTATCATCTCTCTGGACTTAAATATCCTCAAAATGGTACTTCTAGGTGGTTTCAATGAGAACAAAGAAACTGGAAGAAAGCATTGAAGCTGAGAGAGCAGCATATTTAGAATCCAATTTCACTTCAGAGATTATCCAGGTAAAGTTTTTGTTAAATATTTGATACAAGTTTACAGTAAAACAGTTGATGAAGTTGTGAAGGTATAATGCTCCAAAAATATTAAGACCACTTACTTGCTTGAGTGAAAACATTGAAGAGATTTTTTGCAGTAAGTGTCAAAATTGTAAAAGCTGTATGAAAGTAGAGAATAGAAGAATATCTGCTTTTCAGGGAACTTTAAAGTTATTAGAATCAATAATAAAATAAATGTCACATTTGTAAGTTTGAGAATTCCCAGTAGCATTTTAACAGTGAGAGAGAAAGAAATGTTTCACAGTAGTTAAGTATTATACTACTTTAAATAGCTTGCCTGGTATTTTTTGAATGGGCACTTAGAGCAATTTGGGCATAGAGTGCATACATCCAGCTTCTCTAGGAGTGAGAATAATGTAATTACTCAGAGTAAATTTCAGCTTCAAAGTTATGATATCTTCAATTACCAGTAAAGACTGATTAAATGAATAAATGTAGTGTATATATATCTGAGTATTAAGTTCTTGTATTATAAAACTGTATCACACAGTATTTGACCCAATAAAGCAATTATGGTTTATTTAAAAAAAAAATTTGAAAACAATAGTAATATCATATTAATCAACAAGCCCCTCACACTGGACTTTTGAAAAACTAAGCAAAACAGAAAAAGAATTTTGGTATCAGTTTTTTTCTATTTTCTGAGTAACAAAAGTAGGTATTTCCATTCTTCAGTCAGTTGTTTTCTCATTTTCATGATCTTCTGCATGTATAGGCACTTAAATTTAAAAAAGTGATGATTAAGCTAGTAGAAAAAAATTAGTTTGCTTAATTTCCTCTCTATTTTTGCAACATACAAAGGATCTGGGAGAATAACAAAATGAGACACCTGTCTTTTATGGGTAAATAACTGATGAAATTTGCTTCCTTGTTTATATACATGAACAAGCTGGAAGTGTGCTTTGTTTTGAGTGGAAGTGTAGCATTTATTGTTAGTCCCACCCTTTCGTAAGTCTACTTGAAAAATAGAATTCTTCTCAAAAACTTCACTAAAAAGGGGAAAAGCCAGACACTTCCAAATGAGAATGAAGGTACTTTTGGTCAGCGTATCTATTTGTCTCTGTTTTGAACTTGATGTCTTCCTACATTTTTACATGTGTTTAATGTTTTTACATGTGTATATGCTTCTATATAGAATTAATAGAATATACAATAAAGCAGAACGGACCATAGAACAGCATTAAAGATCATAATCTTTCCTAACTTGCTTTAATTACTTTCCTATCACTTGGTAGTTAAGAATTCAAGAACTTGAAGAAGCTGCGCATGTGGAAAAAGACAGACGAGCAGAAGCTCTTTCAGATTTAGAAACGATCAAGAAAGAGTTCAAAGAATTAGAAGATGCATATGAGAAAGAAAAACACAATGCCCAGAAGAACTTGGAAAAACTCAATGTGTATGTTTCCTTTTAAATTCGTTGTAGAAGGGTACTAAGCAGCTTGGTTACCACTTATGGTTTACATTCTGTATAGTTTTCTGTCAGTACAAAACTACAGAATCTCATGTAATTTCCCAAACCAAACCAGGGTTCAGAACCTTATGTTCCATTAATAACAGGTTCCTATCAGTAACCATACCTATTATGAGTTGGTAAAGAAAGTAACTGATCTGTTACTATTTGCCAAAGCAAAAGTGTTGAAAACGAGAGTTATAATTAAGGGACTGTCTCCTGTATGTTTGGTAGAGTGTGGAAAAGCACACATGGCAGGATTAGAACATATTTTTTTTCTTCTGTATACACTTACATTATTATGAAAATACTATTTTTCACTTCAGTGAGCTAGGTGAATCTCTAAGACACCTGTTTAGAAGTTGTGTGTAATTTATAGTGGATAATCTTCATTTTCAGCTTTTGAATGTTTGTGGAAAGTTTTAACTTACGTAATGAAAAATAAAAAGAGGAAGGAAGTGTATGAGAGCAGATGAAATTAACTGGGATTCCTTTCCTGCTCAGCACAATCTGCTGTGTCTGTGGTAGCAGATGGTTTTTGGAAGAACGGCTTTGCTGTATTCCCCAGATATAGGATGCACTGTACTTAGTTTTTTTCCTTGGCTGAATCAAATTTATATTGGGGGGAGAAAATGTCAGGAAGAAGAATGGTGTTGGAAGGCAGAGAACTGAGGAGTTAGAGAAATAAAGGATAGCAGTTGGTTAAATTTAGGCAAAGAGTAAGAAGACATAAAGTGGGTGGAATACAGTGGGGGTGTGGATAAAGACTTGAGCTAGTAGAATTGGCTGGAAATGAGAGTTGACATCTCTTTCAATCTAGGATTATGTGTGTCTGTACACATAGGTATTTGTGGCAACTTATTTATACAAATAGTAGTGGAGAAAAAAAGAAACTGGGTTCCCTACAAAAAAAAGAAGTTTGAAGCCTAAGAGTCTTTGTTCATGTTTACAGAGATATTTTTCATTACATAGTTGAAAACTGTGCTGTATTATAAACATCTTAGAGCTCTTCATTAAAATAAAGCCAAAAGAGGTCTGAATGTAAGATTGTGCATTTAGGTAAACCAGAATCACATTAAAAAGGGAAAAGTTTTTTCTTAAAGAAAAGGAAATAGGTTTTATGATAAAAATTTGGGAAAACCTGTGAAACACATTATGATAGTAATCTAAAGTGATGCTTCAGGAAGACTGCATTCTTCACAGCTGTGAAACTGAGTAAGTATATTTCAAGATTCTCAATGGTCCTCAAATAACATCAGTTATTTAAACTGTTATCTTATCCTGCCTGGTTGTTTCTGCTTTGAGCATGAATTTTTGTCAGCAAATACATGACACTAAACTAATACCAAATTCTTTGCTTGACCATGAACTGGAGAAGGCCTGTACCATTGACTTCACGTTTTATTCCTTTTCTGTTACTTGCTTTTAAAAAAGCTCCTTTGTGTTTAAAATAACCTTTTTTTGAGGAATGGCTGTGCCATCAGTAGTTTTATATAACAGGTTACTTTGCACTGTCTGAGTTTTTCTTGTATGTAACTTCTTATTCTCATACAAGAATATGGACTACTTTTTTTTTTTTTCTTTTTGCTATACATTGGGTTTTTTAGTTTTTAGTTTCATGTTTTGGATTTTTAATTTCTTTCTGGTAGGTTTCCACATTTGAGTGGTACAGAAAATATGAAAAAGTTGATGTTTTAGAAGTTTTCTTGAACTAGTGTTTTTCCTGTGTTTGGACTTGAACCATTTCTTCACTTCTTCCAAGGTCTAATATTCCAAGGTTCATCTATGTATTTGAGGTTGGACCAGTCAAAGTCATCATCCTCAAGTGAAACACTGGGCTTCTTTAGTTTTTTTTTTGACTAATGCTTGTTAAGCTGGAGTATTTTTTGGTCTAGAAAAAATTTTCTTATCAACCTGGCTGCTATAGCATTGCTTTCTGTAGTCAATCAGGGAGCTGTTAGTGAGAATATATTCTGGAAATCAAGAGATGATAATAGAGATAAAATGTAAGCTAATTAGCAGCATTTTTAATGGTAGCTTAGACATCTGTTTATGAATTTTCCAAACCATTAGAACTTTCCAAGTTTCACCACAAGATCTCTTTTTTAAATTTTAAATCAGTAGTGTTAGTTAAAAAATATGAACATCCATAAGTAATAATTTCCCAATTAAGTCTTTGAGAAAACTCTTCTTTTGCTGTATTAGATTATTCAGATCAACATAAGGATAATGGTTAAATGTTGTATTGCAGTGTGCATTCAATAATGTTTTGTTCCTTGTGAGAATCTGTGATCTAGATGTATGACACTATTTCTTTGAGAACTGAAGGGATTGGTTTCTAGGATATTTTTGATCCATGAAAGTTATACTTTTTAAAAATGGGAAGAACTCTTGAACAAAAACCTTATCCTCGAAAAAAATATGTTTTTTAGGAGCTATATTTCTTTGTTTGGAATTACTGCGCAAAATACGTGAATATATGTATTTGTTTTAGCTAAGACTAATACAATTTTCACAGTTATGGAACTGTTTGCCTTAGGAATGTCAATATTAGTGCTTAAAAAGAAGTACTTGTGTTTCTAAAATACAACATGAACCTTAACAGGCCTTGCCTTTTTCCTCTAAACAGGACAATTATATTCAACATTTCTCTTTCAGGAAAGGAAACAACCTATTTTTTTTAAATTTTTATAAATGGCATATATGCCTGCTTAAAGGAACTGTTCTCTGTGTTAATTGGATACAAGAATAAATGTTGTCTCATATCCAAACGGTACGTTTCACTATTTCAACACTAATCATGTGTTGATTCAGGCAATTAATCCTAGCAGCTTCTGCCAACTGAGTTTTTGAGAGCAATTGTCTTCTGTAACTTCAGAGAATGCAAACCCTTCTATGAGAATTTAACACAGTTAAAACACAGTTAAAACAGTTAGTGGTTTTGTTAATAGAACTTGAAGAAACATGAACAGCCTGTCCTTACAATTTTGTTAGTCCAGCCACCTAAATTTCCAGACCTCTTTAAAGATAGGTAGCAAAGGTCAAGCTTTTTCTGAGGTGGACATCAATCTGTTCAGTTCCCTTGAGGTAATTATGTGGGGTGGGCATGTACTGCTTCAGCAGTTTCCTCTGCCCTTTTTATTCTTTGAAGCGTACAAGTCTCAGTAACATTGGTGAATATGAGTGATTGCTTTCACTGGACACCTTCAGAGAGAATACAAGAGCCTTTGATCTACTTACCTTTGAAGGCTCTGGTCCTTGGACTTCAGACAATGTCAGGAGCTTGGCTTTTTCTTTTAAGCCATAGTTTGGACATCCAAACATATTTTCTCTTTTTCTAGAAGAGTTGCATGAATTTGTCTTTAAGCTTTAGCCAAATCAAAGTCTTAGAGACTTTCATATGTTGTGCTAGAACACTTGTATGTCTCTTTAGCTGGACTTGATATACATAAATAATACCAAGGTTGGAAACTATGTAATGATGTGAGAATTTATTTTCTCTAAGATAGTTGTAATAACTAAAACCAAGCTAACAGACTTTTCTGGGTTGCATAATTTATTCATTAGCTCTGAACCCAGTAACATTATGTAAATTGGAAGCAACACGGGATTTGGGTCTCTGTGTGAATTTACTTTTCTTGAAAAGTGAGTTCATGACATAGAATAATTTGGAACTGGTTTTACTGTGTTTCCAAAAGCTGTGAGAGTAGAAGCTATTTTGGGGGACTGAAACAGGAAAGTTCTAGAAGAATAAAAAGTAACCATCTACAGCTAATGCAAAAAATCAGTTGGACTGATGGAGAAGCTCATAGGTATTTGAAGGACTGATGAAGTAGTCGTAGTCTTTCAGCTAAAAAGACAAATTGATCTATAAGAAATCAAAGTTAGAAAGTGACAATATTGATTCAAAAGCTTCGAAGTTGGAAGAACTTTGAGCCCTTTTTGCTACTTTCGGTTCTAGTGAGACAGGAGTGGTAGGAGAAGAGACAAAGAAATGAGCGACAGCTGGATGTTGCTACTGCTGAGAGTTACATCAAAGAGTAGTTCGGGTTGAAAGAAATTGCAGAAGATCTGTAGTCCGACCTCCTGCTCAAACCAGGATCAGCTATAAGGTCAGACTGCTCAGGGTTTCATTCAGTTAGGTCTTGAAAACCTGGAGAATGGAGATGGCATAACCTCTTTGGGAACCTGTTCCACTGTTTGACTGTCATTAAGCCGGAAAATGTTTCTCCTTGGCTGAACCTCTTTGGATTCTGTTCTTGTTCTGTAGCCAAACATTGCTCTGAAGTGACTGGCTGCATCCTCTTGATAACCTCCTTTTATATATTGGGGGGCCTGTTACACATCCTGAAGTTATCTCCTCTCCAGATTGAACATACTGAATTTCCTTGGTTTTATATGTTTCAGCCCCTGACCATGGTGGTGACCGTCTCCTTAGTTCACTTCCGCTTTTCTCCTGTGTTAGGGGGATATGTGTAGTTAAAACCGGTCATTATCCCACTAGATGTGTTACAAAGAGTTCCAAATAAAAGGGTGGTGATTATTCACCTCCCTTTATCTTCTGGTTATGATACTATTAATGCAGCCCAGGATGCTGTTAGCTATCTCTACTTGTATGCCATGCTGCTGGTTTGTGGCTGTGTACCATGGCTACCACATCCTTTTTGAGTATAGCTGCTCCCCGGCCAGTTACCAGTCACATCACTGACAAACAGCCAGTTACCACCTGTTGCGTCCTAAATTCAGGTCTTTGCATGTGTCATTGTTGAATCTCAGAAGGTTCACAATGGCCTATTCTTCCTCAGTGTCCAGAGAATGACGGCTCTCTGTTGAGTGTATCAGTTATATTGTGTCATCATTTACCCACGCCCAGTTCACTGTAACCTGCAGTCTTTGTGTGATTGCACTCTTGGCCTGATTCAGGTGATAGATAAAGCTGTTAAACAGATTCCAACACAGACTCCTTTAGTATTCCACCGGTTACCGGCTACTACATCTAAGCTTTACCATCAAACCTTTTTTATCAGTGTTGTAGTTCAGCTATCTATACTGAAGTTGTAACTTAGCTATAAAAATACTGTGTGAGAAAGCACTAAAATCCTTGCTAAAGGAATCTACTTGCTCTCCTTTTGTCCATAGATCTGGTAATTTTTTGATGGAATATAACTAGGTTGGCCAGACATGATTAAACCTTGGTAAATCCTCCCTGGGTGTTCCCAGTCACCTTTGTTTCTTGCATGAGCCCAGAAAAGTGTTCCAAAAGGATTGCCTTCATAACATTCCAGAAACTGAAATGAAGCAAACTGGTTTGTAGTTCCTTGTTTTCTCCTTTTGGCCCTTGCTGAATATATGCATGATATTTGCCTTTCTCTGTTTGCTGTGGACCTTCCCCAGTTTTTGTGACCTTTCACAATGACAATGAGCAATCTAACTGTGACATTGACCACCTTTGTCAGAACCTTTGAGTGTACGTGGGCTGGCCTCTGCAATTTCTTTGTGTTGAGTTCTTGTAAGTTATTCCAGACTGAATCCTCACCCACTGCTAGCAATTGTTGTCCTTTGGAGCCATTTTGCTGATTGTAGAGGGTTGGGATGAGACATTGTCAGGGAAGACTGAGGCAAAAAAGGCGTTGATCATGGTAACCTTCTCTGTCTGCTGTTGATAAAACAGCTGTTTTGTGTAGGAGCCTGTCCATGTTTTCTTTCCTGTCTCAACAGAGTGGTAAAATCTCTTCTTCTTACCTTTTTCATATTTTACAAACATAAATTCTAGATGACTTTCCTGACACCATCTCTACATACTCAGTCAATTCTTCTAAATTTTTCCTTGGATTCCTGTCCCTGGCTGTGTCTCCTATATGCTGTTGTTGGCCTTGTAGTTTTCTCATGAGTTGCCTTTTTATCCATGCCAGGCTTTCTGTATGTGTGTTTTCCTGAGTACCAGGAGGACTGATACAGTACAAGAGCTCTTTGAAAATTTGTATGGTCTGCTTTTGAAGTTATGCCATTCCGAGGAAGTTTGTCATGGTTTAGGAACGGTGCTCCCCAATTTAGTCTTCCCACTGAAATATTCCAAACCACGTGTCACTTGATCATTCCCCCTTCTGACCCCCTGCTTCACCCTCTGATGGGCTGAAGAGAAGAATTGGAGGCAGAAATGGTAAAGCTCATGGATTAAGATAACAATTTACTGGAAACAGCAATGAAAGAAGACAACAAACTAACAGCATCAATACTAATGACAGAGTATACAAGAAAGAAAGAAGTGAATGATTGACATGCTCACTGCAGAAACCCCTGACCATACCAAACCGTCCCCCCCGCCACACAAGGGAGCCCTTCCCTGTTCCCAGAAAATGAGGTGTGGGGGGGTATAGAACAGCCTTCAGGCTACTGCAAAAATTAACTCTGTCCTGACCTGAACTAGGACAAGAATATAGTCAGGTACATGGCAACTTCAGGAGCAAGCTTTGTAGTTGAAATCAGTTGATGATGCAAGATGTGACATGGTCTTTCTGAAGAGACCTAAAGTATTAATTAAAATATGATGACTTCTGTATATTATTTGTAATTTGGAGGCCATATACAAATGTTTGATTTATGACTGGAAGTCTAACACAAGCTTTGGTAATGGAAAAGAATGTACTGTAACTCAAGAGTCTTTCTTAGAAGGAATATGTAAGATTCTCCAATTAAAAAAGAAAAAAGGGTGAGGAGCTTCAGAAGCCATGTGCTAACCTGACATGTATGATACCCACAGACTATCTTTTAAAAGTATATAGTATACTTGACAAAAGTATTTGTGATAAAAATGTTCTCGTGTTGAAACTTTCCAGATTAGAAAGAGAGTGTTTCACCTCAAACAATGAAATGAAAGAAGTGATTGAGGAAAAGAAGAAGGTAATTAAAGACCTCTCTGAGAGACTAGGGAATGCTGAAAAAACCTGCAGAGAATTACAGGAGGAACTTGCAATGGTAAGACAAAAGGCCTGTGGCACTCCTTGTTTAGGGTTTTTTAAGGATACTGTGAACATAATCTGCCTTTGTTGTCTTGAGTTGTGGAATAAATCTGCCTTTATGTTAACTCTGATTTCATGTATGTTACTTTGTTTTGTAAAACATGAGCAAATATAGCTAATACACTGGAGAAGCCAATTCAAAATGCATTTTAAGTGATACACTATGTACTTAACTGAAGAGTTATTTGCAGAACACAATTATTTTAAAAGTATTGCTGTGAGTCAAGAGTAACTTGTGTTTGCATACCTAATGAAGAAGGCAATTTGTAGGTATGGATTCTGATTTTCAGTGAAGAATATTTTCTTTTTCTATCCAGCCTTTTTTTTCTGAAGCTTGATTAGCTACCATTATAGGCTTGTTTATTTTTATTTCACACAATGTTTTTAGTGCAAGCATTTGACTGCAAAAATTGTTTGAACATGGCTTGTCTGAAGATGACAGAGCAGAGGGATTTTTTTTTGTTTGGTTCTTTTTTTTTGTTTTGGTTTGGCATGCATTTGGCATGTTGGATGTATTTTACAGGATTATTTTCTGAAATATTTCTCCTTTTATATGACCTGTTGGGGCCTCCACACAGTCTCTACCCACCTCAACTCTGAATAACAGTTTTGCTGTCCTGTTTCATAGCAGTAACATCAAAGCAAAAATGTTAGTATGTTTTCATTAATGATGTAAGTGAAGGGATCGAGTGCAGTCTCAGCAAATTTGCAGGTGACACAAAGTTCAGGGGTGCAGTTGACACACCTGAAGGAAGGGATGCTGTCCAGAGGGATCTGGACAAGCTTGAGAAGTGGGCCCATTGGAAGTCTCATGAGGTGTAACAAGATCAAGAGCAAGGTGATGCACCTGGGTCAGGGCAATCGAAAGCAGCCCTGCTGAGAAGGACTTGTGGGTGCTGGTGGATGAGAGGCTGGATGTGATCTGTCAGTGTGCACTTGCAGCCCAGACAGCCAGTTGTGTCCTGGACTGCATCAAAAGCAGCATGATGAGCAGGTTGAGGGAGGTGATTCTGCCCCTCTACTTTGCTTTGGTGAGAACCCACCTGGAATGCTGCATCCAGCGTTGGGGTCCCCAGCACAGGAAGAACATCAGCCTGTTGGAGTGAGTCCAGAGAAGACTACTAAGATAGTCAGAGGAATGGAGCACTTCTCATATGAGGAAAGGCTGAGAGAATTGGGATTGTTCAGACTGAAGAAGAGAAGGCTTTGGGGTGACTTAATTGTGGCCTTCCAGTACCTGAAGGGAGCCTCCAGGGAAGATGGAGAGGAACTATTTACAAGGGCATGTAGGGGCAGGACGTGGAGGAATTGTTGCAAACAGAAAGAAAGTTTAGATTAGGTATTAGGAAAAAAGTATCTATTGTTGGGGTGGTGAGCCACTGGCACAGGTTGTTTTCACAACAGA
Source organism: Margarornis squamiger (assembly GCA_035222235.1). Taxonomy (NCBI): domain Eukaryota; kingdom Metazoa; phylum Chordata; class Aves; order Passeriformes; family Furnariidae; genus Margarornis; species Margarornis squamiger. The sequence continues at coordinate 41,540,710 of JAWWTY010000088.1, read as the reverse complement.
GAAGTTGTGGATATCCCATTCCTAGAAGTGTGCAAGGCCAAGTTGGATGTGGCTCTGGGTCTAGTGGAAGCTGTCCCCACTCACCACAGGGGTGTTAGAACTAGATGATCTTTAACGTTCCTTCCAGCTTGGGCCATTCTGTGATTCTGCATTGTGATGATTCTGTGAGCTAGAAAACCTTTTCTCTTTTCATTGTGCAGGAGCATTTGCAATATTTCTATAATAGCCAGTGTATGCTTGCAAATGTCTCCTTTTCTTTCTCTTAGAGCTGTGAGTATTGGAGGTAATTTTGGTCTGTTCCCTGCTGCTGACAGGCATTGTGCTAATCAGTGAGTAAGAGCAGAAACCTGCATCAGAGATTGTAAGACCCCAGGCCCTGAGCCATGAGCTCACCTAGGGGTTTTACTTTAGAAATATACCAGACTCCAACGGTATCTGCCTTCTAGATTATTAGAAGAGCCTTCGGTTCTTTCAATACCTTAAGAGAGAGCGCAAAGCAGAAGTTGCTGCACATGTTTTCTCAGGACATACTTTACCAGTACACTTTAGAAAATAAGAGATCTTGGAAAAAGTTTAAAGGGTAACATTCAACCAAAATAAAGCATTCCAGAAGGCATAGACTTAGCGTGTGCTAACTCTTACAATTTAGAAAAATCCCACCCATTTTGTCTCAGGTTACCCAAAACAACAAGAAAGAAGATAAAGAGAAGAAGAAGTAAAGAAATAGAAATAGAGAAAAATTATAGTTTCCCCTGGAGAGTCCCATGTAAATCCAGCTCCCATGTGTCCAGGTGGCAGGGTTCGAACAACATGGAGAGCACAGGCTACTGCCTTTATTGCTCTGGCCCCCTGTAGCCGCACCCTGCTGGTGGGACTTCCAGTGTGCCCATGTCTGACTGAGAGTCTTCAGATTTGTTGGTATCTTCTCTTCAGTTGATGGAGATATTCTATTCCATACATTGTCTTAGTGTTATCCACTTCCCAGGTAGATTTGTAATTAAAAAATTGAAGAAAAATAAAAAGCTGTTTTCCTTTTGAGAGATGTTACCTAAAATCAGAGAAATAATTCTCTGGACCATTTTGATTATAGAAAGGCAAAAAGCAGTTCTTTAGTGGAGGTGCTGTAAGTGCACAAAAAATATATTTCACCCCCAACAATATAGGCCTTTACAATTTTATAATACCATGTAATTACAATATCTGGACATTACCTCATCGGTTGCACCCATCCCAAAAACCGTCCCTCTCATTGTCCCACCCTTGCCACACCTCCCTAATTTGTCTCAAAACAACTACCCCTTCCTCTTCACCTTCATCTTCCATGTCCTCTGTGTCCTCCTTGGAATGGCTTCAAGGCCTCTGAGTAGTTTTGACTGGTTATATCAAATAGTGTGACCTTGTTATGTCTCATTCTGAGTACATTCCTACAGATAGAGTGTTTTTCACCTTGCTAAAATCTTTGTTGAATTTCTGGACAAGAAATGTTAAACAGCATTTTAGGAATCTAGTATAAAGGTACTTAGCCAACTGAAGTACTAGGGAGTTATCCCAAAATTTTGTATAATATAGATTTGAAGACATCAGAGAACATAGTTTTTTCAATGAAAGCATTAAAATATTAAAACACATTTGCTGCCCTAAGTCAATCTGGAAAAGTAATTTTATCAGGCACAAAAGGAATAAAAAAGAAGAATTTCTGACAAGAGTTCAGAACAGAATTCTGTTCATATTCAAGGCTTCTGGTAATGTCAACAGTATTAAATGGTGTATTAATATTACTGTGTATAACAGTATTAAATGGTGCATTATATTATTGAAAGGTAAAAGCAGGCTAGATTGTCTCAGTTGAAAACTGTCATATTTGTAGGGCCTGTTGTTTTAATTGTTTTACTGCAATGATTTTAAATCACAAGACTGTCTTGAACAGGTAATAATAATACTCATTTTCTGAGAAGTTGTATAAGTTGTCCGCTATGTAATTAGATTTTTATCATCTTGGATGGCTTTGTATATTTCCTGAAGACTTTTGCATTTATTTGGGAAAGAAGAGTGCCTGTGTGTGGTC
>JAWWTY010000088.1:41499527-41538545 GCA_035222235.1 Margarornis squamiger | reverse complement strand
TTGTTTTGGAAGCAGGAGTGCCTGTTTGTGGTCTTGTTTACTTGGTCTGAATGGCTTTTTCCTTATTTTTCTTCCCAAAATCAAAACTCAGAATACTAGAGCAGCAACTAAGTACAAATAACTTTCAATATACTGTTATTAGGCTTCCCTATACCCATACTAAAATTGTGTGAAAATGTCAGTGTGTTCTGGTTCCTTAATTTCCCCCTCCTGATTTCTTGATCTGTTAATTACTTTCTTATATTTTGTAATATTATTAGACATCCTGAACATGTCCTTTGCACTTCAGTCTGATAATCTTAAATTGGTTTCTTACAGTACTGTTCCCATGCAAGTTAATGTTTTTGTTTGTAAAATATTTTGAAGATATACCAAATGTATTATTTTGAAACTTTATATAAAAAAGTCCTTTTTTTTTTTCTTAATGGATCAGTTAAATGTAGAGTAAAGTAGTCCTGCTGCTTGTAGTTTTAAATATCAGCATGTGGCAGAAGTTTGCCAGCAATTTGCATGGGTCAAATATGATAGGAGTGTTCAACATGAGCAGGCTTTCAAGTTTTTCATTAAGTTTTTTCTGAGGAAACTGGTCTCAAGCTTGTCATTATTACTAGCTAGGGTTTTTAGAATTTTAGCTTCAAAAATAAGAATTTGGAAGAGTGGCCATTGTGATTCATTGTTTTAAATTGAAACAGCCCCAGCTGTATTCCTGCCCCATAGGAAAGAATAATAGGTGTCTTTAGGAGTTTTAAATTGCTCAGGATATTTATATTTCCGGGACGTACTAGTGAATGATCTTAGTACCCACTAAGCAGGAGATGTGAAACCTTTATTTTATGAGAAATGCATATTGAAATTTGAGGAACTTGGCAGTTCATCAGAGTGCATATTAGGAAAGTGAAATAATTAAAATATTGTATTTTAGTAAATTCTGTTGATTTGAAAGAAGTGTGTATTCATTTCTTCCCCTTTTTATAGACTCTATCAGAACTAGCATAATTTATGTTTGGGTGGTGTAATAGATTACACAGAGCCTGTCTTTTTCCTTGTGGTATATAAATCTTTCTCCTATAGCCATGCCTGCATTCATGTACTGTTTATGTCTCAGCTGTCTGTAAAAGCCTCGTAGGTTATCATAAGCTGAACGTCAGAACAGAAGCGTATGAGAATATAGTTCCTGGACATGAGCATTAACAATTGTTCTTTAACAGGAGTGCCTTAAGTATTGACACAATGAATCACCCTGAAGATTATGATTCTGTTCTACAAATTCTATGGAATAGAATCTGGTACATGATGGCAAAGATGTAAATGTCAGTTATTGTAAATAATTACGAAAATGATTATTTATTGTGGACAGAGCTTTTTCTTTCAAACAAAAAAACCAAGCTCAATACACAGTCCTCCTTAATTTTGTATTAATGACTGTTAAGTGTTGTGTTACCTTTATTCTTGTTTTTCTTGCCTTAATATAGGGGTAGAGTGTTCCTACCCAGATACTACTTCTGTTATTGTCCTAATTTAAGAGGATAAGTCAGTCCGAAGCATATGCTTAAATGATCTGCAAAGAAACCAATTTTGTGATTTATTCTGCAAGTGCGGAGCTCACTCAAGCTGTGATGTCCCAGTGTTGGAAGACAGGCTCTAAAATTGCCTTTAAAGTTTTAAATTTTTTTCTGCTTTGAGAAAAACCCAAACCTCCAAAGAGATACTTCATAACATTCTTTTCCACCAAAAGGTTGTTACAAATCTCTTTTCAGGAGACAAGAATAGTTCCAATATAACTTGGGCATTTTGATTAATTTTATTTCAGGTGATTGAGATACTAAATTTCTTGAAAGATTGTATTTAATTTACATGTAGACAGACCTCTCTATATAATTTAGAATATTCTAGCTAATAAAGTAAAAAACTCTATTAAGTATTCAATAGTTAGATAACTTGACGAAAAATAAATAGTAGCCCAAGGAGGCAGATTGTCAGTGAGGGTTTTCTTTTGTTTTGGTATGATTTTCATACTACAATTTATGCCTGGTTGCTTAACATTTGTGCCACTATTCTGCTTTACTGAACATCACTTGAGTAAACCCCATTTTTTGTGAATTGTGGAGCAGTCATTGGAACCTACTTCTGTAAATGCTTTGATTTGCTGTCCCCAAGGTTAGGCCTGGTAAATGTTCTGATACTTTTGTAAAGAATTTATGTAAGTGCTTTTCAAGTATCTGAACATACTGCTCCTTGGTGGCTGTGTGGATAATACTGGCTTTGGCACTTGCTCTGCCATCACCATGTGAGATTTGTACGGTAAAGTGAGTGGGTGAATGAATCCATGTGCAAGAGAGCCCCACAGGAGGACCTCTACCTGTAAACAAAGTAGAGAAACTTCCTGAGGAATAATGGAATAATGGCAGTTCGTTGTAGGACTGAACCCCAATTCCCTGCATGCTACTGCTGGGGTTTTGTTAAGTTAAAGTAATTTGGAATATTTTGTGAAGGAGGAAATTGTCTTCAGGGAGTATAAGAAACATTCCTAGTATATTTTGAGAACTTTAAATTCCCAATTGTATATGGAAACTTCACAAGAATAATTTACCACTGGGCTCAGGGACCTGGGATTTCTGAAGACAGGTTCTAACAGTAAAGACTGCGGTGAAAAAGACATTGAAAAAGCTTTTTCTGCACTGTAGTCACTAGATTGCTGCCTCATTAGCAGTGAGCCCCCATTTTGCCTAGTTTTCATTTTGCTGGTGATGTACATCAGGAAGTTTTTCTTGCTGCTCCTCACATCCCAAGCCAGATTCAACTTTAGGTGGATTTTGGCGTTCCTAAGCATACCCCTCTAGGATTGAACACCACCTATTTATTTCTCCCAGGTCACTTTGTCTGATTGACCTTTTTTATGCTTCCTATTAATATTTGAATTTAGTTAGAAGCTTCCTGCATATGTTTACAGACCTCCTGGCTTTGATTTTCAAAATAGTTTTCAAGGATCACTTCCAAGGTCAATGGTCCATTCTGCAGGAAGTCAAGCCAAGTCAGCGGAAGTCTAACTTCACAATTGTTCTTTCACCTGTTTATACTAATGTGGTCTGTGAAGCCAACTCTATTTAAGTAAAGGCTTTAGCATTTTTGTTACCTGATTTCCCTTTTGAAGTAATCTAGGAAACACACCTGTACTTTTCTAGTAGTTCTACAGGAATAGCATCCCCACAAGCATGTTGATGGATAGAATTATTGAGAAAGATGCAATTGCATCTCCCGGAATGGTTGAATCTGGCAGCTGCAACTGATTATGACTCTAAACTGGTGGACTCCATTTTCCTTTTCAACGTGAAGCATTATGCATGCTCCCTGTGCTTGTTCAGACTGAAGAAGACTAAGAAGATAAATACTGCTGTGAACTGTCAAGTAGGTGCCTATGGAGAAGGTGGAGCTATGCTCTTCTTAGGTCTGTATAGTGGAAGGATGACAGGAAACAGAAATTCTAATTACCTATAAGAGGGAAATAAAAACTTACAGTAAGGATTGTGAGATATTTGAAGCAGGTTGGCTGGAGGGCCATCTTTGAGGATACTCAAAACTTGACTGGGCAAGGCTCAGAGCAACTTAAGCTAACTTTCAGCACACTCGGAATAGGGGGCAGGACCAAATGACCTCCATAGGTCCTATCAGCTTAAATTGCTCCATGATTTTATGACTCTATACATTCTTATTAAATACCTTTCAGTGAGACATGAGATATCAGATCAATATTAGACCCTTTTGGACTCTTAAGCTGTGTCTGAACTTTCAGCACTGTTGTGTACAGCATTTTTTCTTCAATGTTTGAAAATGGGGACAGTGATTGAAAATGGAAGTCAGAAAGGAAAGATGCTAAATATTCTGCATCTCAAGTGTAGAGAAACTATGGAATTTCCTTTTGGTCTTTAATGCTGTTGAGAAAGAGACTAAAATTGCCTTAGGTAGTATAGCAGCAGTTAGCAAATAAAGCACAGAGAAGTGGTGAAGGCTGAGTAGATTGGAATACATGAACTACATTATGATAACTAAACAAAATGAAAAATTGAATGAAGAGATGGAAAAAAATTCTCACATTTGATTTTTCCATGGCAAAATATTTTTCTGTGAAGATTTACTCTGACCTTCTCTGTGCTGGAGTGGTTCATGTAAAGAGTATTTATTTTATTGTGATATATTGTTATATATTATTATATTTGCTTAGTTTTAATATGTGGGGTCTTTAGGATGATGTCAGTACAAGAGAGCAAATGAATGTGCTTGTATCCCATAAAATATTGTTACTGGATCTCAGCATTTAAATACTCTATTTATATATATAATTTTATGGAGTAAGAATTAAACTTAGTTATTTTTCAATATATAGAAGTGGTTTGGAAATTCTTTATGAAGTGTAGTACAAGCTCTCACACAAGGAAAGGCATGTAAATGCTACAGGGGACCTAACACTGAAATACACATATGAATAATATATTAGTTGATATACAGTACATATAATTAAAATTGAAAGAGTAAAGCAAATTTATAAAATATTTAAACTGAATAGTGAAGAACACTGCAGAGAATTAAATAAATTTCTTGGGTTTTTATCTTGACAGTTATATGCTACCAGTATGTAACATTTTTCCTGGGGAGGATGTTTCCCACATGTGAGAAAGTGCTTGGATCCTTTGACATGCAGTGAAGCATAACTAAAGCAGTAGTTTACAGGTATAATAGAAAACAGTAGGATTTTTCTCAATAAAAAAGGTTAATCTTCCATTACTAAGTAGAAATGGAAATTACTCACATAGGTCTTAGAATTTAAAATGTAAATAAATGGAGCAATTAAAAGTCATGAGACATCTTTGAACATAACCTTTGTCATAATAAAATTGTGAAGTTATTTAAATCTAATTTTCTCTTGAGTTGGGGGGAGGAGTGGTTGGTTTTAATGTTGTTGCTGTTTTTTGGGTTTGTTTTTTAAATTGCTGAGATATATTACTTTTTGTCAGTTAGCAGCTGAACTTGGACATTTCTTTGAGAAGTCAAAATTACATATACCCAAAAGGACCTTGGTCTTGTCTGGAATTACGGATGCATGTCTTTGAAAAGTGCGAGTTATAACCTTGGATATAAATTGAAGGAATGATTTGGTATAGTCTTTCTATTATAGCGATTAAAAAAATCTGCTATAGTACCTTTCTGCCCTTAGAATCAAGTCAGTGTCTTGATTTGAACAATAGGCTCCACTTAGTAGACTGCTTTCTTTTAGAAATTCAGTATAAGGAGCTGAAGAACTCTGCTGCTTTGTATTCCATGCATAAGGATGAGTTTTTTGTATTGAAGAAATCACTGTTTAGCATGGAAGGTATTAGCAATTGAAGTAGGGAGGTTTGCAATGGTGATAGGTGTGGGATTTGACTGAGTGCCAAATCATGGATTTCTAGTCTGTCTGCCAGTAGTTTGGTGTCTTTCTGGATGCCCTTGTAGGGTGTAACAATAGATTTCATTGCTTGCATAGATGGGTGGAATTTAATGCTCATTAAGATATTTTTGAAGCAGAAGATGATCAAGAAGAAGTTTTCATAAAACCATCGTTTCTTTTTCTTTTGAGTATCTGAAGCCTTTAATTTTATTTTAAGTGTGTTTCAGGGTTATGTATTAATTATTTGTTATGTCATGTTAGGTCCCTTGGCTCAAGAAAAGGTGTACTAAGAAGTAAATCAGGAATTTAAATTTAAACCGGAACAAATAGACCATTGTGATGTGTATTTCTTCTGTTTATTGTTTTAATGTGTTTCTTTCCCTGCCCCCCTCTTGTCTTGTCTGTATCTCCTGTCAAATAAAGGCCAAGAAACACCAGGTCTTTCTAACAGAGACGTATGAAAACAACATGAGAGAGCTGGAGTTACTCTTGGACAGCTTTGCTATGTCAGGCCAGCGGACAGCAGGTTAGTTGAAGGTATAAAATGACAGATGCATCTGTCAATGTTCCAAAGTCACTACATTGTGGGAATTCTGCAGATGCCTCTTGCATTCCCTCCTCTCAACATGCTTTGATTTGATGACATGATAAGAGCAGTTCTCACAGCAGTCAAATGGCCTTGCTAGCTGAGAAAGGGTGACGGAATGTGGACCTGCTGTTGTCAGCCCAGAGCTTGATATACAAATGCTGGGCTGTATATGATCGGTCAGAAAAGGGCTCACTTGCTGTGCTCTAAATCCAACTGAGAAAAAAGTCCTTACAGTATACCTGCAAAGGGAACAGATGTTTTGCTTGAACTGAGCCAAATTCTCAGGCAACCTTCAGCAACTTAAAGGTCATATATTCAAAAAGGTTGTGTAGGACACATGATATAACACAATACTTTTTACAGTTGATTGTGGACCAGTGCTATATTGCATTCATTTCATCTAATACAGAATAAATATTTCTCTGTTTTCATTAAAATTAATTGTAAGTCAGTGGTTTTCACTCTGCTACTTGGCTTTGTATATAATTTTTGTAGCAAACTTAGAAACTGCTGCCCGGTTAGACATTTGAAATAGTGGCTAACAAACAAGTTGAACTTTAACATCAAGCTAGTAATTTTTTAAAGGTGAAAGTTGGACACTTTTTAAAAATCTTAATTTAAAACTATGTATAAATGATATCTCTATGTAATTCCTATTAGAAAATCACATACTAGACACAAAATGCTTCCAACTTACAGTGAAAGTAAACTGCAATAAAACAGGCAAAATGTGACTTAAAGAGCAAATGGGTTTATTTTATGTAAATCATAATGATATGTTTTTGCACTTTTTAGCAACAGTAGACATAAATGGGTTTATAACACCAATAAATGAAGATGCATTTTTTTGTATCTTCACAAAATAATTTTTTTTTCGGGGCCTGGTACTGTTAAATTTCAATAAAGAAACAACTTGTTGAGATTACTGTTGTTCTTAAAAGTCTAGCCATGAATTCTGTGATGCATTGATTTCCTCATATGGGCTATGTGATTTTTTTTATTTGGGAACTGGTATCAGTTTTATTCTGTAATTATAAATGTAATTCCTCTGGGTAATACCTGTAGTTTTACTGTAGATACATCAGTCTATAAAGCTCTTTAAGACTGCATGTTTTCCACAATCTTGCAAAGTTCCACATGCTCAGAGAGACTTAGGCTGTTCTGGGGGTAGACGGATTCTGCTGCCAAAGTGCAGTTTCCAAAGCAGTAATTGTCTTTTGGGCAGATTTCTGTTCTCTCTGGTGGTAAACCTTGCAGAGAACAGCTTTGACCTGTTTCTGTAACAGTAAGTTCAGTATTAATTTGCTTTGTTTGAAGTAAACTTTGGAAAAATCTTATTTAAAGAGATCTTTTTTTTGAGCTTTAGCATCTCTGCAGAGGCTCTGTTGAGGCAGATAGTAAAATTTAGCTCTGCTGTGGATTGAGTCTTTATAGCTAATATTAAAATAGATATTGACTAAGACATTTGTTCTACATATTAACTCTGTGTCTAAGTGTGAAACCTAATTTTTAATGCTTTTTCATGATTATATTATTATTTTGGCGTACTTTTGAACTTATTATGTAACAATACTTCTTCAAATTAAAAAAAATATTTATTGTACTTATATTTGAAATGGGAATTCTTAGGTACCAATAAAAGTAAAAAACTTAAAAAAATCTTGGTAGTCTAATTAGCAGGTAAGGGGTGACATGAGCTTCATCTGACTGGATGATCCTTCTTGTTCTTGTTTCCAGCTTTGAACTCAAGGGCTTGAGAGATCTACTTAAAAATCTGTTGGTATTAAAGATCCAGCCCCTTGATTTAAGTGCTGATTGGACTGTGATTACTGGGCTAAAACCCAAAGAATTTTAGGAAGCTTTTTTTCTTTATGTGTCCTGAAATAACAAGCATAAATCCTTGTCTTCCTCTTTTTTTAGTGACCTTTATAAATTTTCACAGCACTGTTATTCTTACTGGGCCATTTGCGTGATTTCCCTTTGTATCTGCTCAGTTTCACATTTTGCAGTTATTTAGCAACAGGGCTTGTTCTTAGGTAAGTTTGTCTTCAGTTCAGGAAAAAAACATTTGTGGTTGTAGTAATACAAAAAAACAGTGAAGTGGTTTTAAAATTCTAAGTATTAGTTGCTTTCAGTTACCCTCACAATTTAATGCTGGTGACCTGTACTGTTTTAGTAAAAAATGAGCTGCCATGAAGAAAATTACCTCTATCCTAGTCAGGCCCAATGCTGCTAGGAAAAAGTGTGAAGCAGCAGGTTTAAGAGTTTACTCACTTGTATGCTTCCTCCTAGATGGCTATTGAACTTGGCATTTTCTCAAAATTTTTCCCTCAAACTCCTCGGCAATACTGGGTATATGCGTCAAGTTCTGGGTTTTTTTGCTCATTCCAGACATAGTGCTTCTGCAGCAGCAGAGTGCTGTTTAGATTATGTTGCGCGTCTCCTGCATAGTTGTATGAAGACAGACAACATTTAGCCAGTGTTAAAAGCCATAGGCTTGTTTTCAGCTCTTGCAGGAAGATTGAATCTGGTATTTCTGTTGGCAGACTGAGCTACCTAGAAATAGGGTTGCAGCAAAGGCAAGGAATGACGGCGCAGAAAGTTTACTGGCACAAGTCTAGTTTTGATGTAAATTAATGTTTATTTGACAGTGTTGCAGGTTGGGACTTAAGAAATGATGATACATTATTTAGACACCTTGATAAAAACTATGGGATGGAAGATAACTTCTAGATTGGCTGAATAGGTATTATCTTAAACTAAATGAGAATTGTGAGTTACCACTTCTAGGGCTACAAGTATGGGCAGAATGGTAGTTTATTTTTTCTGTGCAACAAGATCACTGCAAAATGTTCCTACAATGGGTAGTAGCAAGAAGTTGACCTTGTAATTGAGGAGACTGGACTGGAGCCCTGTGCATAGCTGTAGCTAAGTGTCTTCAATATGCGATCTACCCTTCTCACAGAAGGTCAGATTTTATGAATTCTTAGGTTGATTCTAAGTGTAACATTGCTTTTTGGGACATCTCTAGGATTCAGAGGACTGTGTAGTCTCGTTAAAAAGGTTCTGCTTTTCCTTGACTCTGTAGACTTTTAGAAACTGTGGTAAATAGGTGTCCAATGCAGTGGCTGATAGGACAGAGCAGAAGTCTGTCACTGATTTGTGCATTCTTTTTAAATGTGTTCTCTAGAGCAGATCTTGCATATGTTAATGAAACCAACTTGCAAGTATGTATTGCTTTGACTAGGTGTGACTTTAACAGTTACACCCAGTCAACCTGAACAGCACTCTGTGCTGCATGGTATTATCAAAAGATTGGGTGAGAAGAGGCTAATTGTAAGAATTTTCAGAAGGGCTGTTGGCAGTACTTTATGAACTGTGCATATATCTAAGTTTTCCACTGATTCCTATTGGTACATTATGTGTAGCCTACAGGTGAAATCTTGTCTTTTTTATACAATGCTTTAAGTAGAATATCATGCGTATTGGATAGCATTAATCATAGGATCCCTAAAAAACCCCAACCTGAAAGTGCATCTCATCGAGTTTTATGGAGAGCCAAAGAAAAGGTTCAGAGTCTAGTATTTGATTTGACTTTATGAGCCACTCTGTGGTAATTGCTTAGTGACACTGGTGATAAACACCTGTGTCATTTTTTAGTTCTGCTGGGACTTATGGTTGTTTGGCCTTTCTGAGTTTCAGATACCACAGATTATTTAACTTCTTATAATAATAAGAAGGAAAGTCTTATAAGAAGAAGTCTTATAAGAATAAGACTGCTGTCAGAGTTGGTAAAGTTCGTTTTGCTTATAGAACATATTAAGACTTGTGAAAAAGTTGATGCTATAATTTGTTACAAAATAAGTTTATACATGCTGCACAATAATATAAATACTGAGAAGAGTGATCTGTCAATAATCTGGTATTGATGTGTAACAGCAGAAAAAAAAAAGTTTGTTCTTGGAGGCTGAGTATCAGCTAATGTTGTGACCTCTTGATCAATACAGTGTTGTTTTGCTTTCCTGGCACATTGTAGTATCATCTCTGGAATGCTCAGACTTGTTCATATGTCTTTAATTAAGGCAACCAGATCAGAAGTCTCCATCTAAAGGTTTAATAAATAAGTGTAGTGTGTATGTAATGGGTATATCAGATTTATAATTGAAAAGCTATGTCAGAATCTGCAGACAGATAATAATTTTTTTTTATTATTTCCTTTGGAATGAAATTCAATATAATGTAAAATGTTTTTAAGTTCTCTCCAAGTATAATATAATCATGTGATCTTTGGCTCAGTAAAGGTTTTAAGTAAATGAAGTATTGCATTGTAATGTGCATGCTTAGTCACAACAGCAAAATAATGTCAGGAAAAGTGTAACATATTTAATTTTCAGACAACATGTTTTTCAAAGTGTGTAATTGTGTGGTTTTGAAGTTGTTTTGTCTGACTGAACAACCCAGGCTTGACCACAGTAGGAATTATATGTGAGACTGCATACCAAATACATGAAGTATAAATGCAATCCAGAATTTACAGGTCTATATTTTGTATTAAAGCTTTTATACTAGTGTCTTTCAGCTCTATTTACTGTAAAAATGTGGCTATTGAGCTGCATCTCTTGTGGCAAACAAGACTGGTGTTCAGTGTTTTGTATTGTCACTGAAGCCCTGACTAATTTTAATACTTCTCATCCAGACTGAGTAGTTTTTTCTCTGTGGCTTTAAGGCTTAATTTTCATTCTGTGTTTTCCTTCAGGCACTTGTAAGGACAAAGATAAACCTCTGAGCTGGTCTGTCGTTGAGACTTTGAGGTGTACCTTGACAGCTTACCAGAAAAAGCTGGAAGATACCTCTAATGAGGTAACACTTGCAATGTTTGGCTCTCTATGTATCACATTTGGCCTGCAGCAGTACATACACTTTGCTTGTAAAAAAGGGGCAGAAGAGTGGGAATGTTGAGTTGACAGCTTCAAGTATACCCAAAGAAATAATTTCTTGTCACTACTGTTTCTCTAAGCTTATCTACAGTGAAGTTTCACTTACATTTGTGGGGACCAGAAGAAAAGATTTTGTCTTTCTAGTTTAATTTGGCTTTGTTTTCTTGTTAAACATCTTTGGGGTTATTTTCAATAAACATTTAGGATAACAAGTCATTCACATCTAGGATTTATTTATTTCTAAATACAGAATGCTTGAGTCTCAATAGTCACTGCTATCAGTTATGCAAACAATCATGCCCCTCTACTTTTAAAAAACTGGTATTTTCTGAGAAGAGTGTGTTTTCAATGGAATGTCATCTGGAGCTATTTTGCTGTCTTTTCAATTAAAATAGGACCATTACAATACTTTAAGATACCTGAGAGAATAAGGGAAATGTTTCAGTTTTGGGACTCTTACCCTTGAAAAAGATAAGATGTTTTCCATGCAGTCCTACTGTCCTTTTATTTCACTGTCTGAGAAGTCACAGTCTTGCATTTATTTTGTTGTTTGTATTGCTAGTGTGACTCCTCCTGGGTGTAAATGATTTATAAATTTGTGGCTTTAAATGCTGTAGAGAGTAGTTAATTCATTACCCTGTTAAAACTTTTTGTACAAACTTGTAATTAGCTTATCTTTGAATAAAATTGGCATATACATAAAGGCAAGATGTGATAAGATTGTAAAAATGCCAGTACTATATTTCGTTTCTAGGTTTTGTGTTTTGTTCTGACCATTGCATAGTCTAGGTAATCACTCACATTAAAAAAAAAAAAAAAGAGAAAAAGAAAAGTTAAAAAAGGGTATATCAGCCTTGCCCCTTTTATTATGAAAAGAACTGTCTGCCGCAAGACCTCTGAGTGTGGTCAACAGGCAAAAAAATAAGTGACCATGGAAACAATTATACTTTTTAAACAGCAAGCACTGTTAAGTCTCTCCCAGTGAGATAAGAGAACTGATGTGTGTAGTCATTATGAAACTCTTCTGAGACCCAAGTCTGGAAGCTGAAAAGTAACTAGGAACATATTACCCACAGCGAATTGTTATTTGGGAGGAGGAATGTCACGTGATAGGCAGCACAGTTGAAAAGTCGACTCAGCAGGCTTTGGCTTAGTAATGTGCTTTGTTGTGAAACTGTGCCAGAGACAGCAGTGGGGAGACCAAGGGGGTGGCTTCTAAGAAAGCAAAGAGAGTGTTCTGACAGAAAGAAGAATGGACTGTCAAGGAAAATAAATCGCAAGCAGAGCAGGACCAACAGATGACCTGCCACAAGACTTCCCAGTAGGACTGTGTGTGACTGACCCTGAAGTTGTCATACAGAGCCAGAGATCACTGAGCACCTTCATGGTGCACTGAAAGGGCAATGCTCTGTCCTTTTTGATTACCCCCGCCCCTACAGAGAATTCGGCTTTTGGGTTTTTATATCTAGATATGTTTAATAATAAAACTTTTTAATAATACAATAATGGACAAGGGGACTATGAAGGGCACTGTGCAATAAAAACAGGATGTTTTAATACACAACAGTAGGGGTTTAGTTTTGAACAATTATTGTTCTCTGTATAGAGAGATTTTCAACAAGACTCCAAATACTGACGAATTTGTTAACATATATGTACACCTGTATGTATACATGAAATATGCTAGTAAACTTGTCATGTGTCATCTTTAACTTATTGTGTTAAACTTTAGGTTAAATAGTCTAGTTCATTTGTGTGACTGAAAGGTGTATAAGTGTTTTGGTTTTCGTAGAGAAATAGCTTCTGATTTTTTGTATAGTGCAGACACTAGAATATATTTGGGAAGAACAAAAAGACTAGAAAACCAACAAAAAAACTGGAAATATTCCAGTAGCATTCTGTAATTTACTGTAGTTATTTGTAAGGGTTCTGCCACATCTGCTGACATCAAAATATAAAAATAAACAAAAATATAATTTCCAAAGTAATTTGTAAATTTTATAAGTGGGGTACTTTACTTCTGAATTGCTTCTTGAATCTCAGATGCTTGCAGTAACCTTTACTAGAATACATTTCTATCAATGCTTTCTTTCATACATTTGTATTACTAATCTCATCATCATGTTAAACAAAAAGGCATATTGTTTTGATTTGTTGTTATCTTTTTTGAAAGAGAAAAGTACACATTATAGTCATGAGCCACCTCTAAAACAGTTGCTTGTAACCCTACCAAGCATTCAGCATTCACTGTGCCTCTGGGGAACGTTGCTGCTTTTTACAGTATGTGAGTACTATCCAGTGTTTAGTAAAGAATTGTCCAGCTTGTAGTTGGACAATTTCTGCAAATGGCCACTGAGTGGAAATTTGTTTTCTCAAACCACTCCCCAGATCATAATCTGAATTTATTACACTTTCAAGTGCATTTCAGAGTCTGTGTTCTTGTCAGATATTTTGAGAGTTATTAACATAGTTAATAGTGGACTCAGTTTGGGATTCTGCCACTACTCTATTTTAAATCATTATAAAAAGTTATTCACTGCTTTTGTAATGGCACATTATTTAGATTGTATGGGGTACAAAAACTGTAAAAGGAATTGAAATAAATTTTGGGTTTTTACTTCTATATACAAAATTCTTCCTTATATTGAAGGGATGGTGCAACCTTTCTGTAAAAGCCTGTTTGACTTCCGTATTTTTCACAGTTTGAGAAAACGAAGGCTTTGTGTGAAAAGATGACAAAAGAACTTGAGATATCTGAAGAGAAAATGTGTTCTTTAAGACAAGACCTTAAGGTATGTTTAATGAATTTAACATACAGTTTGAAAGTTCTGGAAAAAGTATCTTTCTGGATTTAAGGCATCTTTTTTTTCTTGTCAGAATAAGTCTCTATATCATTGTATTCTCTTGAGCAGACTAGTTTACCTTTCAAGCTTGTATGAAGCCTCACTGCTTTATTCTGGTTACCACTGTAGACTGCACAACTGGTCATTTCAATGATTGTACTTCTGAAATAATTTGAAATACATTTATCAAATACATTTTCCAAAGTAATGTATTGTATTGAAATTAGCATCAGTAATGTTTTTCTTTTAAGTGTTTTTCTCAAGAAAAAGAGAATTTAATTACCTCTGTCCATAATAAGGTGTATTTTCTTAAAGATATCCATTCCTTTGTTAATTTTTTTGTTTGTTTGTGTTTATCAGAAAGGTAATGCATGTAATGCAAGTTGTCTTTAACAGCTGTACAATATGCAGCCTAAGATTTCTTAGGGTAAAATCTACCTGAGAACAGATAAAAACACTTGAGAACATTCTTCTGTAGTTTCTGAACAGGAATTTTTTTTCTCTCTGTTTTTGACAGATGGCACTTCTGTAGTGTCGTACCTAGTTACAGCAATGACCAAGGGAGAGAGGAAGTCCTGAGATCATGGTTAAATTTAGTCTCCCAACTGGCAGTGTACTGTATTACTGTATTACTGCTAAAATGGCATGTCTCTAAATCTAAATCTTTTTCAGACTCTTGCTGAATATATGCTGCTTTATGTTTTTATGCAGTGTTTATCTGCAGCATTCATTGAATCTTCATATCAATGGCTGCTTACACATGATGTCATCTGATCTGAACTTCACTACTTTATGTTCAGACGATATAAGACTTCTGCTTATTACAACACCTTTGTAAGACACCTAAAATTTCTGCCCACTGCAAGAGATATCTCTATTCTTCATGAAAACACTGAGTTTGCTACACACAAATGGTGCTGGATTTTATGCAGTATGCCAGTTTCCAATCTCTTTAAATTTTTGGTAGGTAATAAAACTGTATAGATGAGCAAAAGCTAGGTACAGTCTGAAAACATTTGTGTTAGAAATTTAGCATTGCCTTAATATTTTAATATTTTCATGAAGAAGAATAAAAGTGGTCATTATCTGACGAATTTGGGAGTATCTTTTCTATTATATTTTCTATATAAGAAGTATGATTTTATGGAAAATATACAATGCTTTCAGTTTGACCATTTGCAAACTTTAGCAGTGCTGGAAATGCAGTCCTTATAGGAGAAAAAAGCATGTGTATCTGCCCACTCTGTCTCAGCAATATTTTAGCTGAAAAGGGGTAGAGTATTAAGTTCTTTGTTTACCTGGTGAGATTTGGTGCTGATAACAAGGGTTGTGTTTATGACTATTTCTGATTATTAGTTACTTCCCATGGTCAAGCCTCCAAAGAGGATCCTCACATTTTGTTATGATGCAGATAAAGAATACAGTGAGCAACAGCAGCTGTGTTGCTTATGGACTCAACTGTAGCAGATGAGAGATTTACTTAAGAAAATAATATATCTTTTCATTAGCTCTGAGAGTTTTTCGCTCTGCACAGGGTAAGTTACATCCCTGCATTCTGCACCTCATTTGTGGGGATTGAGAGGATTCCAAAGGTCACTGCATCATGGAGCTTTTACCAGTCAGAGATGCTGATACTGTCTATTTGCAAGCTTTGGAAAGGATCTATTGTCAGTTTTGAAATTCAAGTATTGAAAGATACAGTCCACTTAGCCTGGAATCTTGCATGTGGCTATATGACTTTACTTCCTCAGATGATGACCGCTGGGCTAAAGTAACATTTTACAGAGTAAAATTCTTATCACCCTTTCTATTCCATGCCTCTGTTTTACAGGAAGCTCAGGATACCATGGCTGATGCCAATAAAGAGTTAAGTCATCTGCGCACTAAGTGTACAGACAGAGAGACTTTAATAGAAACTTTAAGAATGAAACTACAGGATGTTCAGCAATGCTGGGAGAAGGAGAAAGTGCGTGCCACAGAATCTGCAAATGAAATTCAGAAGCTTACCAGGGCTTACCAGAAGGATATGGAGGTATTACTAGAGACAGGATAACTGTCAAAGAGTCTTTATTTAATCTCAGCTTTATACATTTACATACATCAGATGGTTACTCTTAGTCTTAACAGACTTATCCCTAAAATATGATTTTAAGATACTTATTTTGAAATATGCCTTTAATATCTACAAGCTGTCAGGACATACTTGTTCTCCTTTCTTCTGTATCAGAGCTAGTAGCTTAACCATTCCAGTGTTTTGAATTTTTGAACTACTGAGTATATTTGAGAACTATGCCTGATGAGCAATTACTTCTTTCTTTCAAACTGAAAGTTAACAAAAATGTTTTACAATTGGAACATACAATAGTGTCATTATTGTGTATTAATTTGCATGGCATTGAGATAGTTTTGCGTGCATGCCACAAAACCTAGAAATTCTTATTTGTTATCTGTTAGCTCATTGTGGTGTACTATTTGTGGGAATGAGTTCACAATGTCTTATTTCAGAACTATTATCTCCTTATATGAACTGAGGTGTTAATTTTGTTGTTTTCCCCCCGCCCCAGTAGAGCGGTTCTGTACTAGCAATGGCAATGATATACTTTTAGTTGTGCATATTGAGCTCATTACTTTCACAAATTTGGACATGGATGCCAACTGAGTGAAAAGAAAACATTCTTTCCATCACTCTTACAGTCTGGTATTTAAATAGGGTCCACATGAAGCAGCTGGAATTGTTACATACATCAGATAATGATTAAAGTGAAGGAAACTAGAAGTCTGGCTATATTGTAAAGTCAGCATGTCTACAACACTGTGGTTGCGTTCAACATGTGTGAATTGATTTAGGGTCTTGGAATCCCCATTTTCATGCCAAATGGGTAATTATCATCCTAGGTTTATCACAGCCAAGCAAAATGTAATGATGGTGGCATACTGGATTTTCCTTGGGGAATTTGCAGATCTATTAGAAACAAAGTTTAACTAAACCAAACTACAATTTCTTTTTAATTGCCTAAAATACCATGAAATAATTGTGAGAAAATGCACCTAAGTGTAAAGGAAAGGGCTTAGAAAAGCCCTAGTTCCCCTTTTCTGTTATCCACAATTTCTTAATGTAAAACCTCATTGAAGTCCCTTGAAAAACAATGTGAACATTTACAATGGTTTACAGCTTTTGTTCTTGTGACTTTTGAGGTACATCTTTGTATTGTTGTCTTAATCAAAGTTGCTAAGTTTACTAAAAGCCTGAAGGCTGGAATTTCTATTGCATATTATTGTTGCTAAAGTTTATTTATAATTTGCATCAATTTATTATACTACTGACTAAAATCAGTATAAATGAATGAGACATGGCTTGTGGAATTCAACTGTTGAAGCCATAAGCCTATTTTGTCTGGGCATTTAGTCTCATATATGATCCATACAAAAACAATTTTAAAAAGCCTTTAGAGTGATAGTTGTATAAATGGTGTGTTGTGCTGCCAAGCCAATCAGACAATTTTCTGCATGCTGTGCAGATGTTGGAAGTGGGTACAGCTTGAATGTAACTGAAAGTTTTAACATGAATAAATAAATTGCACGTACTAATAGCATGTAGATTCTTATCTGTATCAGGTCCTGGTTGTGGCCACTGCAGGACTGGTCTTTATTTATATACTATGTCTAATCAGACAAATTTTGTAAAACCTGTTTCTTACACTTGTTTCAATATGTATGACTGCAAATAGTAGCAATTGAAAAATTTTGTGAAAGGTTTGAGAGTGAGCTTTGTGGGCTTTTTTTCACCTTCGTACAGCTCATACTGCTGTCCATGTGATGCATGTATTTTTGTTCTAATGCTGTTCAGATACAACAGTAAATTTTTCTTTTTGTTTCAGGAGAAACTAACCTTTCTCCACAGCTTATATCAGCACTTGGTAGCAGGCTGTGTGCTTATAAAACAACCAGAAGGCATCATAGATAGATTCTCTTGGTCTGAGCTTTGTGTAGTCTTGCAGGAGAATGTTGATGCCCTGATCTTAGACCTCAACAGGGCTAATGAGAAGGTAAGTGTCCTTAGGCACCAGCTACCTCTATTTAATTCAGTGACATTTGTCCACATCACAGTATCATTAAAAAGGACTGACATTCATCTTATTTCAAAAAGAATTTGGACGTTAATAATTCAATACCATTAATTATGGCTTGTCTACAACTCAGTTTGATGCCATTGCTGTGGGCATGTAAATGTGACTGAAGTCTGTATGAAGTCTCTAAGCTCCACTTTCAGTGCAGGACATGCTAATAGTACTAGCCAATATTAGCCACAGGGACCTAATTAAAAGAAAATAAATTAATCTTACTGATGAAGCAATTCAAAGAACTTAGTCATTTACACTAATAAAGCAAGTCTTTATTTTACCATAAAACAGAAACAAAATGCACTTACTCTAGGAATATCATCTTTAAATTATATGTTTAAGATTGAGAGGTACTATGTGAAAGAATGGCAGTGTATTTTTTTCATTTAATTATAACATGGATTATTAAATTTGTATTCAGAAGCACAAATAGAAAATAATGATTTTTATAAAACATGTCAGTATTTGTTATAGGGAGAAGCTGTACTTTTCTGAATTGTTTTGATATAACTAAGCTTTTGTGGCCTTCCTCTGCAGAAATCCCTGCATTTTTACAAAAGAAAAGACCTCACTTTAATGAGTTAAACTGATTTCACAGACTAGCATATGCCAGTCTTTAGAATTTCAATTCATTTTCTGGCTCCACTGATCAGTCCAGTCCTAAGTCTAGTAGAGTGACTCCAGAATTTGGCTGCCCTGACATTTTGTTTTTGAGTCATAGGAAAGGAAAAGCTCTTTTGGACAATTATCATCTTCTAGAATCATCACTTTTCTAGCCAAGTAAGGTACAGGGCTGGTTATGGTGAATTCTTTTAACTCTGCACATCATTTAATAAATACCCCAGCAGTCAATTGAAATTACAAGAGAGAGATAGGATAAAATCTGGATTATGCAGCTTTGATGTACATTTCTATTTTCCTTTTGAAGTAAAGGAGGAAAGGGAGTGGAAGCGAAGGGAGTAAATGTTGGGAGTGTTTGGGGGTGTTGTGTCTTATTCTTTCTTGCTTTTTAATTTAGTATGGTTATTGATATTGACTGTGAGGTCTCTAGGGCTCTTTTCATGTACTTATCAGTTTTCAGGGATTTTGAACAGTATTTTTATCTGTGTTGTACCTGCTTTCTTAGAACAAAATTTTTCTCTTGCATTTCTGTGGGACATGTTTGGAAGGTATCTTTCTGATATTCCCTAGTAATAAAGTGTATAGGTGTGTGTATTTAAAGATCATTGTTACCTTGATTCATTCCTCCATTTAGTTTACATGGAGTTGCACAGCGAATCCATTCACACTTGTTGAAAACACATCAGAAACTAATGAGCTACTTGTGAGAAAAACATTCTGTACGCTAAAATTTCCTGAAATTCTTTTAATACTTAAAGTGTCTAAAATGTCTTGACTTTCCGCTAAAACAAAAATTAAATCAAGGGCTGTTTTTTAAATTATTGTTTACAATTCTTGCAAACTGATAAAGGACATATATACTCAGATTATTACTTTAGCAACACAAGATTTAATGTTCTTATTAAAAAAAAAAATAAAATATGTGAAGCGTCCAGTTCAGGTTTGCAACAAAGAAAGCAACAAATACCTGCAAGGTGGTATAAGGATGGCAGAACTGAAACCAAACTCTTGTTCATTTGTTGCACAATTCAAGTAAATAATCTGTCACGAAAGACTTAGTTTTAATGACTGTGTTGAAGAAATTATAGGTTAGATTTTATGCTGGAATAATCTGTGGTTAAATTAATATGTACAAGAAAGTAAAATAGTGTTTAGAGAGGTTAAAGAATTTATTTTTAAATGCTTGTGACACAGATATCTCACCTAGAATATGTTTGTAAGAATAAATCCAATACCATGAAGGAGCTTCAGCAGAGCCACGAAGATGCTTTTAACAAAATGGCTGAACAGATGAAAGCACAAGCAAGCTGTTGGCAGAAAGAAAAAACGTATCTGGAACAGCAGTACTCAGGCCTCCTTGGGGAAGTTCATGCAAGGGCACAGGTATGGTGCTGTAAACTTCTGCTGTTTTTTTTCTTCTTGTAAATATTTAATGGATTATTTCAGTAGTTTAAGCCCCTAACCAGTTCAAGGTTGTTAAAAGTTTAAAAAAAACCCAAAAAACAAACGAGAAGCAAAAACCCTGTGCTAGTATTAACTTAATTTATAATAAGAAATAAATGACTTTGTTAAAACATTCCAGAAGTGACTTGCCTAATTTGGCCTACAGTTGCTAGTGATTTTTTGTTTTGATAAGGTTGCAAGATTTAAGTTGCTTGTTTTAAGAATTATATAGGGCAGCATTTATTTTTTCAGTGTCAAACTTTGCAAAGACTGCGTAGAGTAATAGTAATGTGGTGCCATCAGAAAGGGGGATAAATTCTGACCCTAAGAACCAACTCGCATTTTCAGTGGTAGATTTCAACAGTATTGAAGGACTCTGTTACATAGATGAGTGTGAAAAAAGTGTCAGAAGTGTGTAAATGTTGTCACTGATTGTTTGAAAGGTTATTTACAATTTAGAACATTCACTGTTATTCTGCAGCCACTGTTCACTGTATTTTCAATGGCATTCCTTTACATGTATTTCAATTAAAAGTGTTGTAAAATAGACTAAATAAGATACTTGTGACTGCCACCTGAAACCTATTTCATCAGAATAATGCTGTATTTGACTCAGATTTGAGGTTTGAAAATCTTTGCATGATGAAAAATATATTTATGAAGTATTCTTTCAACAGAATAGTTTATGGTAGTTTCTTCGGAATGAGTTATAATTGTGTTGGTATTATTTGCTTGATATTTACTTTTTACATTGCAGATTGGCAATGCTAAAAGCATCCCTATGAGTGGCATCCAGATTTACATTAAACTTCCCTAACATCCAGTAGTTTCATCTTTTGAAATCATTGCCAGCAAAAAGACTAGTGAAACGAAGAAGCTTAATTTTAATTTTAAAAATGAGATTCCTTTCCTAAAGAAACAGTGGATTTACTCAATATAGATTTCTTCCTCTCATGGATGCTGTGTGAAAGAAAGGTCTGAGTCATGTCTTTTAGAACTCTACTGTTTTGTGAAAAATTGGTGCTCTGCAGTTTAGTGTGCCATTCTTTGGGTTGGTGCCAAACCTGCCAGTCTTCCCAGCTGAATTGTGTAGACAGCTTGCAGAGCATGTACTGAAAACATGTCCCTCTTTTGTGGAGCATGCATTAGGCATGTCTTTTGGAAAAAACTTTATGTGTCAACTTGCTGTACAGGACTACTGAGTTTCTAAAAGGGAAATGTTTCCCCTTAGAAATGTCTGTGTGTGTTTTCTAACACAGGTGGAGTACAAGCTGGTAGTATGTAATCTGGGTAGTGCAATGTCTATATACTCACAGATGATTCAACAGTCTCTGTTCCATCCTGTGTTTGTCTTCCTTACCATTCAGTGTCAAACTGTCAAGAAGACAATCTGATTTCTTCTGGATTTCTAATTTGTGACTGACTTTGGATTTGCAAATACCAGATTAAGATTTTCCTTCCCTGGGATCCATAGGGTCCATGGATCTCTGTTGTCAGCGCTGTCCTAATCCTGTGTCTGTTTTTCCGAAGACTTAACTGTGTTTTAACTATTGCATTTTGAGTCTGTTAGCCATATTTGTCTGCAAGATCACGGTTCTGTTTGATCAGAGGTGTGCAAGACAGACTGTCATAGCCTTATTTCCAAAGGAAACAAGGAAAAATGTGCCACAAGTTGCAGAATGTCTTCAAAGGATCTTTGAGATTTACTGATTTGTCAGTGTTTGCATAAAGATAGAGAATGCACTATTTAAATTTATTAATTAAGTTTTATTAGAAACATAATCAGTGCAAGTGAAATGTAATTTTCCAGTATTTCATTGTACAACTGTAGGTCTCCTCACTCTAGGATACTTATTCTAGCACTACAGGGAAACTACTGCAATTTGTTGCATTTTCCATCCAAAGGTCTCATTGTTAATTACCAGCACTTTAGTGAACTAGCCCCTTGTAGGGTTTAGTTCCTTTCTGAAACGGGAAGATGAGTGATTTTTGCTGTTCTGCACCAAGCTAATGGTACGTCATAGGATGCTTCCTTTTATTTGTAATTTTGTCTTCAGCCAGTGTTCCATGTTTACTTCTAGATGTTTTCTCCTCTGAGATCCTGTGTTGCAATTCTTTAGTTTTTTGAATTGTTGCTACATATGTGAAAGCAAACTGAAGTGTATTGATTCATACTATCAAGAGCTAACAGAGAGCTCTAACTGCACAGTAGTATGAGTAAAGTATCTTGAAAATTACTGTTTTGGTTTATTAGAGCTCCAGTAGAGAGCTAGGGCTTTTCAGAATGGTCTCCTTGTAACTGAAGTGTAATACTGCAAAATCTACGTGTTTTAGTAGCAGTGACACCTACGACTGTTTCTGTCCCCAGCCAGTACTGTTCAGAGTTCCTGGTTCCAAGATGGGGGTCTATGAATAGGTACTGCTTCACTACTGGTACTGTAGGTCAGGTGGGTGGTGTAATCTGAAGGCAGTTTCACTGTTTTCTGTAGGGCAGAAATTCCCAGAGTACCCTTATCAAAGATGATCAACAAACAAGGCCCTCTATAGATACCACTCTTTGTCAGTAGTCTTTATGTTTGGAGAGTCAATGGAGCTTAAAATGCATTTCCTTTTTCCCCTGCCTTTTGCAGCAGGAGTCCAGTACTTTGATTTGATAGTGTGCCATTTTGAAAATGTTACTGTGCCTGTTCCTTATCCTCACACAAATTATTTATTCAGGCTGTTCATGGTCTCATAGGAAATGTCCTCTGAATTTTAACTACGGGTTGTTGTTTGTTTATTATATATTTATTAATCTCTCCCCATTTTTTGTGGCAACCACTTAAAATAGAAGGGTTTTGTTCTGATATGCAAAAACATGTTGTAAGAGAAAAAAATCTGTAACTACTTTAAAAATGTTAATTTCAACAGAAAAATAAAAAGGTTTGCTAAATAAGAAAGTGAGTAAGTCTCCTAGGGAGAAAAAAAGTTTTTACTGGCTTTTTTCCCCCCTTTGTTTGAAGGCCTTGTTTTTACAGCAAGGCGGGTGAATTAGGTAAAGAATGCGATATACTGCAATTGTATCAAAAGTCCTTGCAATCACTGCAAAAGGAGGAGAAGGAGGAGAAGTATGCATAACTATACTGGTTCTGACCCACCAGGTGTCTTTGGTGGATGTGTCTGGCCCTTGTACTTAGGCCACAGGAAAGGGAGGACAGGACTCTTGTTTATTTATACATATAGTTGTATATATTTGGAAAAATGAAACAGCAGAAATACTGGAATCACAGACTCACAGAATGACAGAACGGATCAGGTTGGAAGGGACCAGAGTGGGTTGTCTGATCTGACCTCCCTGCTCCACCAGGGTCATCTTAGAGCACATGGCACAGGATTGCATCCAGACAATTCTTGAATATCTCTGGTGAGGGAGATTCCACAATCTCTGTGCAGTCTGTTCCACTGCACCGTCACTCGCACAGAAAAGAAGTTCTTCCTCATATTCAGGTGGAAGTTCCTGTGTATCAGTTTCTGCCCATTGCTACTTGTCCTGTTGCTGGGCACCCCTGGGAAGAGCCTGGCTCTACCTTCTTGATACCCTCCCTTCAGATACTTATGGACACTGATGAGAATCACAGAGTCACGGAATACTTAGGGTTGGAACGGACCTCAGAAGATCATCTAGTCCAAACCTCCTGGCAAGGCAGAGTCACTTAGAGCAGGTTACACAGGAATGTATCCACGTGGATTTTTAATGTCTCTGGAGAGGAGACCATCTGACACCACCAATGTAATGTTCTTCCTCATGTTACAGCGGAACTTCTTGTGTTTAGTTTATGGCCATTGTTCCTCATCCTGTTGTTGGGCACCACTGAAAAGAGTCTGGCTCTGTCCTCTTGACATCCACCTTTGAGATATTCATATGCACTAATCCCCTGTCAGTCTTCTCTTCTCTAGACTAAACAGGCTCAGCTCCTGCAGTCTGTCCTCATAAGAGAGATGCTCCAAACCTCTGATCATCTTTGTGGCTCTCCACTGGACCTTCTCTAGTAGCTCCTGGTCTCTCTGGTACTGAGGAGCCCAGAACCGGACACAGCACTCCAGATGTGGCCTCACTAGGGCTGAGTAGAGGGGCAGAATCATTTCCCACACCTGCTGAACGAACTCCCGGGTACCATTGGCCTTTTTTGCTGCAAAGGCACACTGCTGACTCATAGTCAATTTGTCATCCACCAAGATTCCCAGGTCCTTCTCTGCAGGCCTGCTCTTTAGTAGGTCAGCCCCAGCCTGTACTGATATTTGGGGTTATTTCTCCCCAGGCGCAAGACCCTACACTTGCCCTTGTTGAACATTATTAGGTTTCTCTCTGTCCAACTCTCCAGCCTATCAAGGTCCCACTGAATGGCAGCACAGCCTTCAGGTTTATCAGCCATTGCCCTCAGTTTAGTGTCATCAGCAAACTTTCTGAGGGTGCATTCAATCCCCTTGTCCAGGTTGTTTATCAACAAGTTGAGTAAGACTGGATACAGTATTGATCCTTGGGGAACATCACTGACAACAGGCCTCCAACTGGATTCTGCTCTGCTGATCATAATCCCCCTTGAGCTTTGCCATTCAGCCGATTCTTTGTCCACCTCACTGTCCATTCATCTAACCTACATTTCCTGAGGGTACCTTTGAGGATGTTATGGGTGACAGCATATGAGGTCCCCTCTCAGTCATCTCTTATCAAAGCTGTGAATGGGCCCACCTCCCTAATTCTATCCTCATAACAGAGATGCTCTAGTCCCTTTGTTATCCTCTGCTGGACCCACTCTAGGACCCATGTCTCTCTTACTGAAGAGCCCAGAACTGGAAAAAGCACTCCAGATGTGGCCTCAGCAAGGTTGAATAGAGTGGCAGGATCACCTCCCTTGATGCTCTTGGTATGCTGGGGCACATTTAATTCTGGATGGGCCTGGACCTTCCTTGTCTTACTTCTGCTTACTCTGACAACCTCTCTATAATCATTCCAAGTGCCCTGACCCTGCTTCCATCTCCTCTGTATTTGCCACGTATGCTTGAATAGTAACAGGAGTTCTTCATTCATTAATACAGGTCTCTTGTCCACTTTGTCCGATTTCTTCAGGATACATCATTTTTGAGGAGGAACTGATCTTTAAATATCACCAGCTCTTTTGGACCCCTCTTTCCTGCAGGACCTGTTTCCATGGGATTCTTCCAAGATCCCTAAAGAGGCTAAAATTAGCTCTCCTGAAGTCCATCAGTCTTACTTTCTGCTTTGCTTCCTCCTCGCTCAATACAGAACTCCGCAATGTCATGATCACTGAAGCCAAGGCCACCCCCAAAGTTTGCATCACCAGAAAGGTGTTCTCTGATTGGAAGTATGAGCATTCCCTGTTGGATCCTCTACTTCCTGTGATAGGAAGTTGTCATCATTGCTTTCCAGGAACGTTCTGGAATGTTTGTGTTTCACTGTGCTGTTTCTCCAGCTGATTTCAAGGTAGTTACAAAATCCCCCACATGAACCAGTGCCTGCGACTTTGAGGCAGCTTCAAGCTACCCATAAAAGGCCTCATCCACTTCCTCCACCTGGTCAGGCAGCCTGTACCAAACACCCACAACAGTGTCACCTTTACTAGCCAGCCCATTTATCCTAACCCATAAGGTCTCAACTTGCTCATCATCCAGCCCTAGACAAAGCTCCATACATTGCAAGTGTTGCCTCACACAGAGGGGAACTCCACCACTGCATCTTCTTGGTCTGCCTCTCCTAAAGAGTGTGTAGCCCTTCCTGACAACATTCTGGTCATGCGAGCTATGCCAGCACATCTCCATAACTGCAATGATGTCAAAGCCCTGTGGCTGCACACAGATCTCGTGTTCCTCCTGTTTGATGCCCCTACTGTGTGCACTGGTGTACAGGCACTTTATAGAAGTATTTGATTGTGTCGATATCCCAGTGGGTGTGCAAAGGGATGCCCCCATAGTCCTGTCTCATGGTTACATCTTTGGATGCTTGTACTCACTGGAGGTATACCCTCTTAATCCTCCTTTTGCTTCTTGGGTGCTCTCTGTGGGTCTCCCCTTCCCACATCTTACCTCTGTCAAGCCTGGCCCTGTCCCCATCCCCCTTCAAATCTAGTTTAAAACTCTCTCAATGTGTCCTGCTAGCTCCTAAGCTAACATCCCTTTCCTCTTCGAGACAGGAGGATCTTATTTGTTGTCAGCAGACTCAGTGTCATATAAACTGACCCATGACCAAAAGCCCCCAAATTCTGCTGGTAATGCCAGTCTTGAAGCCATGTGTTCATATGCATGATTTTCCCGTCTTTTGCCCCATTGTTCCCTGCAACTAGTGGGATAGAAGCTAATACAACCTGTGCTCCGGATCCCTTGATCAGTTGTCCCAAGGCCCTGAGGTCCCTCTTGATCCTCTGCAGCCTTTTTATTGGGACTTTGTTGCTACCTACCTGGAAAATCAGTAATGGGGAATAATCAGTGGGCCATATCAGGCTGGGAAGTTTCTCAGTGATGTCTCTTACCCAGGCCACAGGAAGGCAACACACCTCCCAGTGGGTTGGGTCTGTCGGCATACGGGCCCTCCCTTCCTTTCAAAAGGGAGCCACCAATTACTTCTACCTTTCTTTTTTTCTTGGTTCAGGAGGTCATGATGGGGGAGGTAGGCTGCCCTGCCCTTGGTTCAGGAGGTCATGATGGGGGAGGTAGGCTGCCCTGTCCTGCCCAACCCAGATGGACTTTCATTTGCATTCTCATTTTCCTGGTTCTAAGATTCCAGGGCCTTATACCTATTGTATAAGGGCACCTGAGAAGGTGAGGTAGTTTGGGAGGGGGTTCACCTGCCACCCCAAGCAGAAACGTGTTTCCACTCACCTCTGTCTCTAAGGTCCCCTCCTTCTGTCTGGTGCTGAGAGGGTGGGAGATCCATTGATCATGTGAAGCGGTTGCATTTGTCTAAAGCATGGTGGAGTGTGGCTCCATCTCTTCCTCAGAGTCTGTTACACTTCTTCGTCTTTCTAGTTCATCTCTCAGTTTTGCCATTAGGCGGAGCAGATCACTGACCTGATTGCACCTCTCACAGCTGTTCTCTCTGCTGCCCTCTGAGAGCAGTGCCAGGCTCTGGCACTTCCTGCAGCCTGAGACCTGGATCCCTGCATGGTTTCATGGGTGCTCCGTCTGGGTCACCCCATGCTTTCTGGTGTGTGCACAGGAAGCAACTTTTGTCCGAGTGGACACCACACCTGGGCTCTCTCAGGGAGGGGAATGACTCCCAACTGAGGGAAGTGCTTGAGTTGGCAGTGCCTCAGTGGCCTGCCCACACAAGCTGCTGTGCAAATGGCATTGTGGTGCCCTGGCTGATGTCCCACACCCCATTTACCTGCTCTGTTCATTGCACTCCTGGTTGCTTGCTGTCCCTGGGGCCAGCTTTAGTACATGGCGGGATGGGCGCTGTCCCTGCTGGTGCCATCCATTCTGAGTGAGAGCTGCAAAAGGAAAACCTTTTTAAGTCTCTGTGTCATTATATTTCTAGTTTCCAGTTCTATTTCCATGCCAGATTAAAGGGTAAGGGCACAGTAAGAAGTAGGATAAAATAGTTTTGCTAGTAGAACCTGATTTTTTATTGAGGTTTCTTGGAGCTGACAAAGCTCTGCAACCTAGTCAGGTGCCCTTCAAAGATCAAATACCAAAGGAAAAGAGCTTGCTAGTATTTAGGAAGAAAAGTATATGTGCCTTTCAAAAACTGTCAAAAACTGTTAAACTGTGCTTTTAAACTTTAAAGGAAACACTAGAAACAGTGTTTGGTAAGACAAAAGAAATTATTAGCCAGTAAAAGCAAGAAGGTATATTTTCTTACAAAACGTTTACTTTTCTGAAGTCAGAGATTGTCTTATTTAGTTTTGCATATTACCATAGCACCGTAAGCACAAAAACAAGCTTTCATTAGCCAGAGCACTGAATGTTGGTATTGCTGCCAAAGAGCCCTGTAGGGATCACAGTCTGTTTACTTAGATATTGGCCTTTCACCTGTGATGGCCAGAAACCTAAGCTGTTTTCTAAATTCGGTATGCCTTTTCAATTCCTTCCAGTCATGCTATCAGGGCTTTTATCTATGAAAATCAAACACTGTAAATAATGTAGTAGCACTGAAAGTATTGTACATGTTCATACTTAATTTTAGCATTAAGTGACATATGTGGCCTGTAAATTGCATTTTGAAATTATTAGATCTTTTAGTGGCCTACTCTATTTTTGTATCACTTGAAGTATTTTAATAGCATTACAAATTCTTTCCCCTCCAAAAAAATAATAAAATATTAATTTGGTCAAAGACATCTTGAACTGACATTTTGACTAGGGCATAGTGTGGAAGTTTCTATTTTCATTCTAGGTATAGCTATGTATCTTTTCATCCTCTTGTACTTGCAAGATGGAGGAGGGAAAAAAACCTAGGATGCCTCCTCTCACCACTTGCTTGAGATCTATCCCAAGAGAATGATGCGTTGGATGATACCATTTTACTCTCTTTAGACCACTGCTAGCAGGAATAATGTCACCCCATTTTTAACAAAATTGTTTGTAGCTCTAAAAGAGGTACCTAAAACTTAGCATAATTCTCAATTTTCTTCATCATATGGACTTGTCATTCCATCCATGTCTGCCTTTTTGTGACCATGTGTTGCAGCTGGAGCATGTGCATTTAATTGGATCTTGTGGGGTATTTGTCAACAGTGTCTAAAGTTTATTATCACCTAATACCAATTTAGGTATCCTGTTTAAATGTAGTCACCATTCCAATTACAGAGGGCTCTTAGGTGTCAGGAAGCCAGTCTAAGTCTCTGAGGTGACTTAGAACTCCCAGCACAGTGTCTTGATTCCTGTACAAGAACTATGGTTTGCATAGTCTAACCTTAGTCCTGGCATTCCTTGACTTGTTAGCATCTTCTTTTTGCTATACCTGTTTGCTATTTTAAATCTCCCATTTTCCCTATTTCAGGCCATATAGAAGGAAATAAAAAATGATTTGTAACTCAAAAAATTCTGTAATGGCACTAGTCAAAATAAAAATATCTATATTACACTGTTCTTTTGAAAACTCAGTTCTGTATGAGACCTAATTAATCTGTGAATATATAAGTAGGGGGTTGATTACAAAGTAATTAAGAGATCACCTTTACTTCCCCTTTTCCAGCTGCTGCCAATCTGTCTAGGTTTATGTTCCAGAGTCTTCCTTAATTTTTCCTCTCCCTTACACTAACTTTCTGTGTGCTTTGTAGAGGAATCTTCTTTCTGAAATTGGAGCACATAATTGCTAAGCTTTAAGTCAACTCATAAAACTGTATTGTGGGCAACCAGCTGCTGTTGGACCTTGTGTAAGCTATTGCAGTACTAGTGGGTTATCATCAGAAACCAGGAATCCATTTGTAGCTGAAGACTGTGTAAACTTTCCCAGTACTATTGATTTGTTTTCATATATCTGGTTCTGTAACTGTTTTACTAGAAGAGATACTGTCATCATCATTACCGATAATTTTTGTTCTTTAATGTGTTATTTGATGTGAAAAAAAAGCAATTTTTTTTCCCTTTTTTTTTAGCTAGGTAAAAATGATTTTGTTGCTTAAAAAAAATCTCATTAATCATTCTTCTGGTTTTGTTTGTTTGTTTTTTTTTTCCTCCTCTAATCCCAGGAATATCAAGAAACAACAGAGAAAAATAAGGAAAAAATGTATGTCCTTGAAAAAAGTCAGGAGAAATTGGCTCTTGAAAGTGTTTCTGTGAAAAATACGTTAACACAGTTTCAGAAGGAGCATTCATCTCTCCTGGCAGCCTGTGCACTATTGGCAGGTGCCCTGCATCCTCTCTATGGCCAATTGTGTGCTATGTCTTCCCAAAGAGACCTTCTCCAGAATCAGGTCAACATTTATGAGTTAGTGAACCAGAAGATTAGGACCCTAGTTCATGCTCTCTCTGATGATGAAGAAAACAGTCAACATGAAGTAAAAATAAAGAAAAGAAAATTCCAAGGCCTGATTTATGTAT
Source organism: Margarornis squamiger (assembly GCA_035222235.1). Taxonomy (NCBI): domain Eukaryota; kingdom Metazoa; phylum Chordata; class Aves; order Passeriformes; family Furnariidae; genus Margarornis; species Margarornis squamiger. The sequence goes on along the minus strand of JAWWTY010000088.1, from coordinate 41,508,531 downwards.
TCCGAAGAGCTGTGATTGCAGTTTTGGCAGCTAACAGACTTAAAATTTTAGCCCAGTCTTCTAGTTCCCTCTTCACCTGGACAAATGCCTTAAAAGAAGGCATTGGAATTCGAGTTTGTGTAGGAGAATCCAAAGGCAAGCGTAATCTGTCAAGTAAGCTAATTGTTTTCTTCTTTCATAAATGTTGTGTCAAATCACACAGTTAGTGAATAACATATAGTAATATTACAATTAATAGAGTGTAGAGACAAATTTAATGACATTTTGACAAATGTAATTTCTGGATTTGTGATTTTTAGATTGCTTGACAAATGTGATTTCCCCTAAAAGGAAATGCTTATTCTGTTAAGTATTACAAATTAAGTTGCAACTACAGACGTGAACTCACACTGTTTGATATCCTAAATATTTGCCTTATGGATTTTAGAACTAGGTACTACTGCATGTCCTCTATGTGGTAAATATTTTGAAATGTTCCTACATTATTGATCGTCAGTAGATTTTTTGAAAAGGTATCTCCTTTATTAATAACTTGCAATATTTATTTCCTTCTGAAAAATGCAGGAAAGTTGCTTAGTGATTCAGGTAAAATACTAGTATAAGATTTCTAAATTTTCTTTAGAGATTATTTAGTCTTCTTATCCGTTTCTGTTACCAGATCAGCTCATGCTTCCCCCTACAAGGAAAAACGGCATAAAATATATTTTCCAGACTAGAAGATTGATCTACTTTTCTGTTATAGTTGTTCTGGAAGCATATTTAATATGATCTAGATTGTTCCCAAAGAAGAATTAGTCTGTGACTTATATATTTAATGTTAGTCATTTTCTGAAAGTGCTGGAGATAGTAGTGTGTCTTATCTAAGTTATTCAGTTATATTTTTGCTAGCTACAATTCTGTTTCACAGGTTGTGAAGGGGAAGAGCTTGACTGTGTTGAAGCACTCAGCTGGTTTACTAGTTCTAACCTCCTTGCTGCAATAATTGGTTCTGTCACTGAGTTGCGGGATATTGTTAACAAACCAGGTAATTTTAAAAGTGTATTATTGTAGTAGAAGATTAAAAAGCATCACTGCCATCTTTAAGATTTTATCTAAACTGTTATGGATCAAGTCTCCTGAGACCTATATTGTTGGAACAGGTCAATTTTCTTTAATTGGTGATATAGTACTTTATCCTTTTGGTATATAGTGTCATGGGAGCAGAAGTCTGGAGACTGCTTTTAGAAGCCTCAATTTACACAACATATAGCAGTCCTTATTTTATGTCTCTGTTTTGTTCCCTCTCTAAGTTTACATTTAGTTAGACTTGTAGCTAGATTCCCTAATTTTCTCAGTATCTTCTTGTATAGAATTCTACTGATTCCCAGCTGTCAACTATTTTCCTTAATATGTTTGAAGTGAGGACTGATGTAAGATTTTACTTGGTTCATCTGCATTGCTGCCATCTTTAGCTCTTTTATAACTTGTAGATCTAAAGTACCAACATTTCTGTTGCAGAATAAAGGATATTAATGGAGGGGTAATTTACATGAATAAACGGGAGTAACAGGATAGTGATAAAGTGATGTGTTTCACAGAAGCCTAGACTGGTACCAGAAGACTGTCTGAATCAAAAGTGATTTGGTTTCACTTCATTTACTCTCTTCTTTGATCATTCTGTTCTCAGTAACTTAAATTTGCATCCTTACAGAGCAAAGTTTGAACCCTGTTTCACAATATTTACAAGGTTCATAATGTAAGTGTGCCTGTGTATAGAGTGTTGTGTAGGAACAGCAAATTGAAAAAGAATTAAGAGAAACTCAGCAACAGCAGAGATGTGCTGAAGTGACTAGTTAGAATACCCTAAACGTCATGATATTTTGCCAGTTTGAAGTAAATGAGAGTTCTGGTGGGCTCGATTTACTAGATAACTCTGCACTCAACTTAGGCTTGATTTTGAGAATTAGGAAGAGCCATGCTGAGAATGTTATGGTCACAGTCAGTTTGGTGATTCTTTTGTATCTTATCTCTATTTCAAATCATTTTCACAGAACCTCAAGGTCTAACTGTTCGTGTATTACTTGGAATTCTATTCCTCATGAGATCAAAAGTCTCCCAAGAACCTTTGGTTCAAAAAATGGTAATAAATAATTTAAAGTTCAACATGAAATTTCCAGAAGTATTGAAGTAATTAGGCTCTGAAGGAATATATTTGAAAGAAAGCTTCCACACTTAGAAAATTATTTTATGTTCTGTAAGTAATATTTTAAGTGGGACTTAAACCTTCGAGCTGATGTAAATGAATCTTAATTTTTTTTAAAAACTGTAAATAGGCAATTGGAGAGGCATCTACTCTCTTCAGTTCTTTAAATAATGGCAGTTCCAGATTAAACTGCCATCACAGGAAACAGTAAGTACAAGAAGGGGCTATCTGTATCAACAAGGTTCAGTGTCTTAAAAATTATGTTTAAAGATGTCTAGGTTCTGAGGAACTACTTGAGGCAGTTGAAAGAAACCAAATTCAGATCACTTGCTGGAATATCTAGGCTTGTGCACCCTGGTGATTTGAGTCACTTTAAAAAACCATTTTTAAATAAGTGGGTTTGACATTGATGATCATTTCCCTTCATACTGTTTGTTCATTTTGTTCTTACCCCAGCGCATCTTGGAATGATCTCTTAGCTTCAGTTTCAATACAAGTTCATTACAGTGTTGAAGTTTTTTCGTTTTCTTTGCATCTTTGTAAGGTTTGTTTTCCAGGTTTGTTAGAACAGAATCTGTATTGTGATAAACAATAGAAAGTAGAGGCCAAGCTTTTTCAATACAAATATCATCAACTGTTACATATACAAAACTTTTGAAGCTTGACATGAACAGTCTTGCGGAGTACTAAGTTAATTTTGCTGATGTTCAATTTCACCAAAAGAGTAAACAAGAATTGGTTTTTCATCTATCAATGAAGTAAGATTTGAGACTTTTCAGTGTCTTTTTCTTCATTTATTTAATATAAGACTTAATTGCTCTTCATGATATACATGTGTTTGTGTTAATTATTTCCAATACACATCATAATGTGTATCATTTAACACTTTTATTGTAATTTCTTGATCCTTGGTGGCAGTACTTAAAATGTGTATACTTTGTATATATAAACTGTATATTCTCTTCCCAGTTATTATAGATACAGTTCCTTGTGGAACTGAATTATATTCTCATTTTGTCTTTAGAAGCATTTGGTAATGTACTTCAGCATATTTCTGTGTATTTACTCCCAGCTACTCTTCATAAAAAAAGTAGAGGAGATGACTATTAGTCCTTATTCCAAGAAGTGGCCTTAGGTTGTGGATGCTGAACTGTAATGAATAATGGGAGTCTGGCTGTGAAGTGGAATGATAATGTCAAAATGCTACAACACAATTGTCAGAACTATTATTTTTAATCTATTTTTAATACAGTTAAAGGTGAGATTTTAGAAACAGGGAAAGGGGCCACCATGCTATGTACTGCACATATGGAGAAATACTGCATTTTCTGACAGGCAAACAAACGAATTAACTGAGATAGCAAGTGGAAATACTAGGAAAAATGAAGGAACAGTAGCTCATTGATGGTATGCTTGTATTGACATTTACCAAAAGTCATAGCAATATTTTTAAGAAGGTTTTAGTGTCATCTTACATGAAAGGCCATATAAATGTTCTAGTTTTAATTTGGACCTAATTTGATTAAATGTTCAAACTAATGAATGTGTCATGACTGGAGAAAAGAGAGGGTCTTTGAAGCCGACCAACAACTAGGACAGGATAACATGTGATAAGAGTTAAATTGAGAAAGGTAGCTTTTTCTTTTATTTGGTCAGTAATAAAGAACAAGCATAAGGAAGAGGTAGACCAGGTATACAGAGGACTACAATGGCATTTTTTTCTGGGTATGAAAACAATAGGTTTGTATTTTTTTTATTTCAAAGGATGTATTGTTAGTTGAAATAAAGATAAAAATGCCACATAGGATTTTTAACTTTAAAGATGAAGAGAAAGAATGCAATCTTAGTCATGCAGAAAAGTCAGCTCTACTAGTAGCTGGGGTTATGGAAAGCATGTGTTCAAAAATGATACTCCATTTGAGCACTGGAATCATTGGAATGGTAGTATTTCAAAACCAAGCAGGAGAATGGCTCTGAAAATAAAGCATTTAACTTTATAATGTGATTTTAAAAAAAAGTAAAATTATTTGCTTACAGGTAAATGTCTTGTGTATATGCTAAAATTGTAATATAAAAATGTTAATAAGCATGTTTTGTTTGCTTTGTGTCTTTGGCTTTTTTCTTTAAATTGGTAAAAAGAATTTGTTTAACTTAAGTTATGGGATTTTTTCTGCTTGTACTTTTGAGTAAATATTTTAGTTCACTGCAACAACAGGAGATCTGCTGTAATACTGAATGTAAATAAGCTCTTCCATGCTTGTCATCTTACACTGATAGTATCATAAGACAAGTAATGACAGATTAAGACCTGCCTAGCAGAGGGAAAACTAAATTACAAGACTTTTATTAAGGCATAAATAAACCTATTAACTGTTATCTGGAATACCAATTAGTGGAAGGAGCACTGACAATTTTATTTATCAACATTAAACACAATTATTAATTACAGACCTGACGAATCTAGCAGTAAGCAGGACATGTTGGGTGTGCTGGGGCCTTAAGTCCATTATATGAGAAGGATGATTACCAAACTCCTGTGGGGAAATAAGTAATTGTAGCTGTAAAATTTTAATTGCCTTGGAATAAGGTAAATTATATTCTCTTGTCTCAGAATATAAATAGTATGGCATTAAGGTACCAAGCCTCACTAATTTTGAACAGCAAATGATTTAGACATCTACAGAGGGGAGGGAAGAGTCAGGAAACCCTCAGAAATTTGCATTGTAAATATTGCGATAAAGTGATTTACCATGTGCTATCACATCTGACTTGACCTGAGTTGCATTTGCTTGCTTCTGTCTTGTGTGTTTTCTGAATTACAAAATTAGAATACCAAAGAAAGTCTTAAGAAAATACAGTATTGGGAAAGACCATGGTAACAACTGAAAAAAAATAGTCTTTGGCAACAAATCCTTTTCTTTAGAATCCTATTCTACCCTTTCATTCAAAAATTGATATGAGTAAAATTTTCATTGCTAAATACAATTTGTCCTAAAGCTCTCTGAGACATTTCTCAGTCTTCCAATCTTTAATGAAAACCTCCGACTGGGTTGGACAAATGATCCTATTTGTAGTTGCCTTTTTTTTTTTTTCACTGAAAGATCTGAAAACTTGATGTTTCTTTTCTGTTGTTTTTTTTTTTTTCTTAAAGATACAAAGTCCGGGCTTTCTGGAAAGTTACTTTTAAGTGCAGCGAGAAACTCCTTTTCAAACCTTATGGACAAACTCAATGTAATGATGGAGATGGTTCCATTAAACCACAGCAAGTGTGTTACTTATCAGGAGAAAGACTCTTTGATACACAGCCTGGCTCATGGACTTCATAAAATAAATACTCAGGCCCCGGAAGCTGGATTGTGCAACAGACTATCCAGTATGGTATGCATAATTCTAATGTTACTTATGTAAGCAGTAGGTTCAGAAAAAGTCTTGTGATGAAGCTCCTTTGATAGTACCATTAATTTTGTTTCAGATTGTTTATGAGTCTGTTACTTTGAAGCCAACTATGTAGACATCAGAAGCCGATTCTTAACATCCAGAAACATGGCATGAATCTTTTATTGTCAAAAAATTTTAAGAAAATATTTGATGTATCCAAGAAAAAGGTTTTTCTTAAAAAATTCTATCAAAGTTGTATTTGCTTTATAAGAACAAAATTGCTTTTGATTTTAAATAAATGTTAGAATTTTCTTTTTTTTTTGTTTTGTTTGGTTCTTTTTGTTTATTTGTGCTCTCCTGCCTAGTGTTCTGTCTTTCAGTAAAGATAACCTTCTTCCCTTTGACCAAAATGAAAGGATGAACTTTCTCAAATAATCAGGTTTTTATTGTGAGCCATACATGAAAATGGTTCTCCCTTGAAAATACAATTTTCAGTAAACCCCAAGAGTAGGTGAAACAGATTCACATTTTTGTACTTAGGCATGTCTTTTAGAGATAGAGGACAAAATGAGAACTTTGTCTACTTTGCTTGGGTATTATATGTGACTTATGGCTAAAGTACATGACATGTTGAAGCATGTGACTTTGTTTCTGTTACTCACAGAAAAACATAGAATCCTTGCAGAAGCAAATATTTGAATTTACACAAAGACTCCATACAGCAGAGGTGGAGCGCCGTTCACTGCGTCTACAGCTTGCAGAATTCAAATGGAATTTCTGTGAGATGAAAAAAGAAACTGACAAAACCCAGAGCCTGCAAGAGCAATTAAATATTCTTAAGCAAGTAAGTGTATTTGATTTAGAGGAGAAATCCTTCTTTTTACACTTTTTTTCAGGGGGGTGGGGAGTATGGGTTCTTTCGAAAAAAATGTATAAAATCATTCTCTATTAAAAGAATTTTCCAGGAGACTTCCAGAAAAAAGTCACTAAACTAGAAGTCAGATGTATTTAGAAATATCTCCCTTCCACAAGAGTTTCTTTTTGATTTGTTTAATGTGGTATTCTGTGTAAATTACATGTCTAGTTGTCAGCAGCCCAGATTTTCTTCCATATGTTGAAAATGTTGATCGGATTTATATGCCCAAAAAGGATTTATAGATTTCACTTCAACAGAATAAAGTCAGCTGAAATGTCTGTATTCAATAAGTATATTCATGAGAAGTTCATGAAATATAAACTCTGCATCGATATTGCTGAATGTTATGATAGACATTTTACCGTGTCTTTGACTCTCAGTTATATCCTAAGCTAGTCAATAGAAATTTTAGTGTGTCTGTTTTCCTGAAGGATTAAGTTTATGGCAGGGAAAAAAAGGCCCTCTTCTACATTCCTGGTAGCGTATCTGCACTGAGTTCCTTTGACTCTTTGCTGTCACTGATCACTTTACTTAACCATGATGGGTTCACTGACTGACAGGAAAGAGAAGACATGACAAAAAGCTTCCTTAATCACTTGAAACCGCAGTACAGTGAGCAATGGATGCAATGTTTGAGGGATTGATGCTATTTGGTGGAGGGATTGATGCTATTCGGTGGCTTGTCAGTTTGATCCTTGTCATACTTCTAGAACTGTGCCTTTAGCCCTTGGAGGGAAAGAAACTTGGCTTGCTTTAGCATGCTGGAGGTTCACTAAGTGCTTTTCCTACTATACTTATTTCTTATATGTTGTGCTCAGAATTGAGCTCACACTGGAACTATCTGAGAAAGTGAATGGATAAGGATTCTTACACATGCTCTACAGGTGGACAGTATAACTGAAATAGTTGTGTCCCAGGATGGGCAGTGTTCTCTGTAGCTGTGCCCAGCATTGATACTGAAGCCTAGTTAGCAGACTTGATAGTGTGTCCCAATCAAAACGCTTCCAAGCAGAGAGTATTTAACAGATGATGTCACATCCATTCTATTTCCTTTTCTGAGCCAGTAAAAGGGTTTTTTTTCCCACTCAAACAAGCAAGATTATACAGTTTTGCTTATAATGGGTTTTATTTGCTTAGTTCTGGGCAGTGAGAGAAAATTGTCACAGTTTATTGTCATTCAAATGTAGACAACAATTTCTTTGAAGAACTATTTTGTCTTTCTGGAACGTTTTTGGGAGGGCAGAAGGAGTCCAGGAAGATATTTACAAGACCTAACAAGATCTGCACTGGAACGTGGGATGTTGATCTGCATATTTCCTGCTAAATATTGTTTCTTTACAACCTAGAGTGCTGATTTGAATAGAATAATAAATGCATACTGTTTACAGTAGCCTGAATGCTATTTTGAAAAAATGTAGTGGAAAAAGTTGTCTGCCCTTTTATTGCTCAGTGATCTGTCTTTGAGTTAAAAAAATCTTACCTAAATAATAATCTTTAGCATGCTTTTGTTTTAGAATTTGATATGTTTGCAGGTGGAACTTGGAAAGTCAAGCTTGCAAACAAGTGAATATAGTTACACAATCAAACACAATTTATTTCTCTTAACAGAAATTGATCACCCATGAGAGGTTTGAAAGTGTGTGTGAAGAATTAAATAATGCATTGCATCGGGAGCATCAGGCACAATTGCTTTTGAATGAACAAGCGCAACAGCTACAGGAGTTAAATAATAAACTAGAATTGCACTCCAGTGAAGAAGCAGATAAAACCCAAGTGTTAAGTGAATCTGTAAAGGTAAGACAATTATTCATCTGAATTAGGCACCTGAAATTTACTCTTTGGTAAATATGCCAAATGTTGCAGTTCTTGTGCAAATAAAATTATAGGAATAAGTACTCAAATACTACTTAGTCCATTGGAATTTCAGGGTACTCAGAAAACACTTTCAAAATGATACTTCAAGGTATCGCATCACTTTCCTTGTTTTGGAACTGGGTGGTGTACACCATCATATGTAATCTGTGAAGTCTCTGAAATTTATAGGAGGCATAAGAGATAGCAGTTCTAGCTATCATGAGGTATTTGCAATTTATAGGAAAAATTGATGAACAAATACAGGGATACTTTGATTTTTGATAGAGATAATAATAATATTTTAAAAACTGAATTAACTGTTTTCTCAATATAATCTTAGGGTAGAGAATGCATTTGTCAGTTTGGAATATGCTAGATGACAATGGAGAGAAATCATTTTCCATCAGGATTTAGAATTTTCTACAGACATAATGAGTAATGAGGGAAAAGATGTTATCAGAATCTGATAGCAAATGCAAGAACAGAAAGATTGTTAAGGGTTTGAGATCAAGTAAATATCTAACATAGGAAGAGAAGAATCGTTTTGTTGGCAGGCCAATAATATCTGGTGACCTGAGCTGTGCAGCTTTTATTTATTTTTTATTTAAAACAGGCTTTGCTGCCTGTGGCTGCTCTTCAGTGTTACAACTTTCCATCTGCCAGTATTCTGTGAA
>JAWWTY010000088.1:41484459-41499427 GCA_035222235.1 Margarornis squamiger | reverse complement strand
CAGAGAAAGGATATAGATACTATAAAGGGGGTAAAATGGAGATATGTGGATTACTGTGACAAGGATCGATTGAATTTGTTGCATATTAGTCAGATTTTGGACAAATTGCTGTTGTTTGACCTCCCAATGTTGTATTGCTATGAAGAATCCATAGGTTACTTTAAGACTTGATTATGACTGGTTTGTAGTGATAATGATATTGTAACTATGTGCAGTTGGATTCGAAGGTTTAAAGTAATAGAATTATATGTTGAGAGAAGAAAGGAAAAATAAATTATTAAAAGTCACCTGAATTTAAAAAGCTAGAGGCAAAGAAATATTTAGTTGTGTTAGAAGAACTGAAGATGATTATGTACAACCAGTTAAACAGAGAATTGTTAAAAGAGGGAAAAAGGTCATACCTTCGTTGGAATGGTATGGTAACATTGATTTGCTTTGATTGATTGAGGAACATATATAGAAAAGTACTTGAGAAATAGAAGCACTTGTGATTCTGAAGAAGATTTAGGGAGGAAGTGATAAGAAATGTCAGGAAACAGGAGAACAAAACAAGATTCAAGCTATGAAACTAGTAGAAATATCAGAAAATGTTGAAAATATAACAATGAAAATGGATGTCAAGAAGGATGACTTTCAACACAGTTGAGATTTGAAGTGATGTACAGCAGAGGATGCTGTAGCACGTTAAATGTATTTAGGGTTTTCATTATTGAGGTGTTATTTATTAAAAATGTCTTACTTCACTAAGAATGAAAGACACTGTACATTTTCTATTTACCTGTTGGATTTTGTGGGTTTTTTTCTTCCTCGTGATCCTCTAACTTTAGGTGTTTCACTTCAAGGGAAGAATGAACTTGTCTAATGTTTTTTGTCAGCTTGCTTTTTAGTACTATTGCTATTTGTTTCTGATATAACTGCAGTATATATAAGCCATTAGTCTTGTGTTTGATTTCTTTGAGACATACTTGACACAAGATTTTTAAGTGGACACAAGGATCATAAAGAAGGAAAGGAATAGAAGACAGATATTATTTGAAATCTTCATTGCGGTCTACTTTTTATACATTAATACGTGGTATTTCACCATATTTTACTTTATTTAAAATACACCTTTTCATTTGTTCAGAGTAAATTAAACAAAAAGTCAATTATAGGCAATTAAAATACAGTATGAAATTTTAAACAAATATGTTACACGGATTACTGTAGATTGAATTAGATTTCACAGAATCTGTTATTTATTAATTAAAGGCTAGATACAAACTTTTGAAGCAGTCATGACCCTAAAATGCATCCTAATTCTGCAATCCTATAGGAGTTGTTCGCTACTGGTACAATTTGATTTAGTGTAAAATACTTGATATTGCTGAGAGCTTTCCATGCAATACAATGTAATAAAATAGCTGTTTTGATAGGATGGGGGCTAAGAAAGTTGGCAAAATAAACCTTAGATCTGAAATTTACCACTTACAGGTGTACCGATTTGGTTTATTACTTTATAATTCTCCATCCTTTCCAAGGAGAACTTTTAAACCAAGTTCCAGCTGTAAACTCATGTACCATCCCTTAACTTAGAAGGTTGATTGATGTCTTTTGATTTCTTCGTGATGGTTATTACAATAGTTAGTACAAAATTGCATTGTAGTTGTAGCAGCCTGTATCTCTGACTGTATCAACAAGGGATACAGTATCAGTTATGGCAGCATGGCAGTCGTGCATATGATTTTATAATGTATACATCCTAAATCTTCATCTCACCTTCAATTTTTATAGTTGTTTTCTACAGTTCCAAATCTGTGCTGAATAAGTACTTTTGAAATTCAAGTAGCAGTCTAACATAAACTACTTTAATACCAAGCAGTAAAAGGACCTTTTATTTTTTAGTTTTGAGATCTATATGTTTTGGGTTTTAAAATTTAAGAAAAAATCTTTCTTTCTCTCCTAGTTTATCACAATCCAACTTCATTCATATCTTTATTTATGACAGGCAAAAATGGTCTCTGTCTTTGCCTTGGCATTTTAACTGACAGCCTCCTTTCTCTTAGCTAGTTGGTTTTTGTGACTTCAAATGTTTTAGTTTTCTGTGGAGGTTTTTGTAGCTCTCATTTTGCAGTACAATGAAACAGTCTCATCTTTGTAATAATCAACTTTGACCTTGTAAAACAGTGTTTTTACAACTGTGTAGGTTTTAAGCTCTTACTTGATACAGAAGTATGAAAAAAAAAGAACTGTTGCACTGAAAAAGTAAAATAGGAAGAGTATGCCTCCATTTCCATCTTAAAATACAAAATAAACTATTGATTTAGACTAAATGCATATAAAAATTTAGTGACTCTGGTGTTATATAAGTGAGTTCAGGTGGAGTAGACTGTCATGGACTAAAAATAATTTGCTTTGAATTCTTTATTCATAGTTCTTAAACAGGTAAGATGGGGAAAATTAAAATATTAGATACTTTAACTTTTGATAGTTTATTTTTAAACTCACTGACACTTCAACAGCAATCAGTAAGGAGATATTTTGGTATTCATGTACTTTCGTAAAATAGGCTTATTAAAGGAGTAATACTTAATTTCTTAGCTTTATCAGTTCAGATTTTAATCCTGTATATTTTTATCTTCTTAATGGCATATACCATAGAGACATCCAAAGAAGCCAATTACATTCAAGGTCAGCTGGAACTAAGCAACTCTTTTATACTTTTTTTTTTTTCATTAAACTGTGAAGTGAATCAGTAGGTCTGATTCCTCAGTCTTTGAAGCGAAACTTTTACACAAATACTAACAGGTATCAGTAACAGACATAATTTTTATTCCTGATACAAGCTGTTCTTAATCCAGTAGAGGTATTTTTTCTTTCTGTTGACAGGCACTGTGTGTACATTTACGTCCTCTTAGGTATGTTAGTACCTGTAATAAAATTAATATATTTTTAAAGTTCTATTTATGGATTAAGTCCCATGAATTGTTAATTAACAGCTCAAGTGCAATATGTGTTAAATCATGTAACTTGCCACTGATATGCCTCAAAATAGCCTTCAATACATGTTTTAGAAGAAGGTGCCCTACATATTTGGTTTGTTTAATTTGCTGAATTTAGTGAAGCTGCCATTTATTTATGACAGTGTGAGAAAAAAATCTCATCGAAAAGCACTGATAATACTCACAGAAAAATGTTTTCTGATGGGAAGGTTGTGAGTGTTTATTTTCAGTAGCTGTGTCCTGCAAATCATTGTATGCATATTTTCTGTTCAGAAAGTGTAGTATACTTCACTAAACAGACATATCCAAATTCAGTAGATTCAGAGGAAGACTGGTATTTCTGTTTGTCTAAAATGTGTGTTTTCCCTGAACAGGCTCTCAGTTGTAGGGTGGATTTTGGGTGAAGGTGATACACAATTTTCTGCTTTTCATTGTTTCCCTCTTCATACATTTATAGCCACATATTTTCCCTGAAAAACCATTTCGAATGTTTATACAATTTCCTGTATTAATACTGTTACACACACTTTGTAAGTCAGTTTTATAGTTTTATAGCATTTCTGAAAATGCTACAGTATGCTAATTTACAGAAAGGTTAAAAGGCTTCACTTACATGAGGAAGACCAAGTGATTTTTGTGTTTCTCAGGTAGAAGAGAAGACTCTAAGAACACTCTAGAACTGTAAGAAAAACTAAGAGCTGAAAGAGGATTTGTTTCTTTCTTTTAAATATGACATCTTGAATTGGAAAGATTGTTAGGACTTGGATGCACTGAGGGATACTGTTGATTCCAAAACCTTTTTTGTCACTTTGTCAAGAAACTGCACTTCTGTGCATTGCCTGGTTAAATATAATGCTGTTCTTTAAAGAAAGGAGTGGAGCAGATTAGCATTAGTATCTAACTTAACAGAGAATTTTTATTAATGAAGTTTAGCATATTGTAGAGAAGCTAGATCCCCTCTGAATGGATTAGGAACTAAAATCATAATTTATTAATTAAATGTGTGTGGGGTGGGGGTTGTTTTTGTTTTTGGTTTTTTCTTTTTCTTTTTTTAGTTTCTTTGTTGTCTATGTTTTGAACACCTAAATCATTTGTAAAGTGGATAAGGATGGATTAGTATTGTCATCTGCCCTGTTCTTAGTCAAAAGAAGCAATGTGTTTTCTTTATACAATAAATTACAGGTTAGAGAAGTTCGTCAGATATTTCAGTTTGCATTAACACTATTTGTAAAATAAGTAGGCCTGTTCATTCTCCTTCTCTCTTACATTACTTGCATTACTGATGACTTAATAGGCTCCCTTCTAGCAGCTGCTGTCTTTACGTAATAGGAAGACACAGAGATAGCATTCAGTTGTGTACTGGACCTGAGAGCTTTTCTTCACAAAAGGAAAGAGAAGACAACTGTGATAAAGTCTGCTTGGTACTACTCAATTTGTATTTCAGATATCTGAACTTGAATTTCACGTTAAATTTTGCTTTCCTACGGTTTGTCTATCTAGAATCGTAGAATATCCTGAATTTAAAGGGACTCACTAGAATCATCAAGTCCAATTCCTGGCCCTGCACAGGATCATCCCCAAGAGACACACCATGTGCCTGAGAGTATCATCCAAATTCTTCTTCAGCTCTGTCAGGCTTGGTGCTGTGACCACTCACCTGAGGAGGCTGTTCCAGTGCCGAACAATGCTCTGGGTGAAGAGCCTTTTTGTAACATCCAACCTAAACCTCCCCTGACACAACTTCAGGCCATTCCGTTGGGTCCTGTCACTGGTCACCACAGAGAAGAGATCAGTGCCTGCCCCTCCTCTTCCCCTCACAAGGAAGTTGTAACTGCAGTGAGATGCCCCGCCCCAGTCTCCTCTTCTCCAGGCTGAACTTGCCAAGTACCCTCAGCCACTCCTCACAGGGCTTCCTCTCGAGGCCCTTCACCATTACTTAGTTTGGTTTACTGTCTACTTTATTATTTTACTTGTTTTAAAATCACAAACTTGTGCATTAAATCTTCTCTAGGAAGTAAATAATTATACTCTTTTCTGTTTAGCACTTGAAAGCAGATATTTATGTATTGCACAGCTTTTCTTGCTTTGCTTCTCTGATTAGTCTCTAAGATTCAGGGTCCAAGGGTTGCCCTGTTCTTTTTCCACTTTAGACATCACCTCATTAGTAATATTGATCCTTGTGTTTCCTCCCTGAACTAACTTATTTCTAGACAGGTTGTTAGGTCTGTGTATTTCCTTTGTTCTGTGCCTAGAACATTCATCAGTATTAGCATGAGTAGTCTGGAGGGACTGAAGTCAGTACATGGCCTTTAGAATTGTTATTTGTGCCATAGTCAATGAAGCAGCCAAGCAACTATCAACCAACCTGTTGAAGGTCTGCCTTAACTTTTCTGAGTCAAGCTTTCTGGAAAATGCGTAAGTAATGAGCAGGATGAGGAAGGAATAAAGTTAAAATTTGTGGCTACAAACTCTTTATGAGTTTGCATTAACATGAAGGTCAATACAACAATTCAAAATGTTGCAGTGTAAGTCACACAAACATAATTTAATTGGAAGCTCTTATTTTGAAAGGATGTTGCCAAGTTAGTGTTGTGTTAATATTTCATTCCTCTGCATTTCTTCTTTTGTCCTGATTTACAAGTTGAATGTTATTAAGAGTTCATTTTAATTTGAGCAGTGTTAAGGTTTTCCATTGGAGTTAGAACACATATTCATACCACACGAACATTTTTTGTATTTTGTTTATTTTTAGATTATGCTATTACACAATATTTTACTGGCTGTTAGCAAGACTATTATTCAGGCAAATTATTTACTATCTTTGTATAGCAAGAAAATAATAAAATAATATCCAAATTCCTTCTATTTTACATTGGAAGAAGAATGAAAGGAAATGGCAGTTCAATACATTTATGTTGAATCTAGTTCAGATGTAAACATCACAATCATAGATTATGTTGAGTTGGAAGGAAATTACAGGGATCATCGAGTTCAGCCCTTAGCCTTGCATGGGACAGCCCCAAGAGTCACACCATGTGCCTGAGAATACCATCCAAACGCTTCTTGAGCTCTGTCAGGCTTGGTGCTATGACCACTTCCCTGGGGAGCCTGTTCCAGCGCCCAACCACTCTCTGGGTGAAGAAACTCTTTCTAATACCCAACTTAACTTACCCTGACTCAACTTCAGGCCATTCCTTTGGCTCCTGTCAGTGGACACCACAGAGAAGAAATCAGTGCCTGCCCCTCCTCTTCCCGTCACAAGGAAGTTGTAATTGCAATGAGGTCTCCCCTCAGTCCCCTCCAGGATGAACACACCAAGTGCCCTCAGCCGCTCCTCATGCGGCTTCCCCTCAAGGCCCTTCACCATCTTTGTTGCCCTCCCTTGGGCACTCTCTAACAGCTTAATATCTTTCCTATACTGCAGTGCCCAAAACTGCCCACAATATCCAAGGTGAGGCTGCCCCAATGCAGAGCTGAGCAGGGCAATCCCCTCCCTCGACCAGCTGGTGATGCTTTGCCTGATGCCCCCAGGACAGGGTTGGCCCTCCTGGCTGCCAGGGCACT
The DNA here is from genome assembly GCA_035222235.1 of Margarornis squamiger. Lineage (NCBI taxonomy): Eukaryota > Metazoa > Chordata > Aves > Passeriformes > Furnariidae > Margarornis > Margarornis squamiger. The sequence goes on along the minus strand of JAWWTY010000088.1, from coordinate 41,492,882 downwards.
GCTGACTCACATTCAACTTGCCATCCACCAGGACCCCCAGGGCCCTTTCCATGGCACTGCTTTCCAGCATCTCATTCCCCAGACTGTACAAATATCCGGAGTTGTCCCATCCCAGGTGCAGAATCCGGCACTTCCCCATGTTGGTGGTCCCCACTTCACATGGTTGGTGACTGCCCAGCCCTCTGATCTGTCAAGGTCTCCCTGCAGGGCCTCCCTGCCTTCCAGGGAGTCAACAGCTCCTCCCAGTTTTGTGTCATCTGCAAACTTATTTTTTTCTTTTCTGTTATGCAACTATGTGAATATTCACTTCTCCCTAGCCTTAGCTAGAACTATGTTAAAAATTATTCAAAAAAAAATGGTGGCTAAGAATTTTAAATTCCAGGCCCACAGGAGTGATAATTTAAAATCACTGTGGATTTAAAACTTTCCAGACATTATAGCAATATGAAAGCTTCTAAGAATATTATTCAAGGGTACCAAACAGCAACATGCTCTCTCTCCCCCTAGTTGAGTTGACTGAACTGAGAACTGCTACCAGGGGCCGGAAAATATGAAAATTGCTAGAATAGCTCAGAGCTACTGTCACAGCAAGTAACAGGAAACAGAAAGATTTCAGTTACCATAAACTGGTTAATGTGGCACTAATCTCAAGTAAAACCAAACAAAAACAAAACCGAAACCTACCACCAAACAAAACAAACCTATGAAAATTAAATTTAATTTAGGATGAGAGCACAGTTGACACTGTTGAAAAAAAAATGGTGATCTGAAAACAGTGAAAATCTCTCTTGGTTGAAGGCAGTGTAAAAACCAACACTTCAGACATGACAAGCCATTTTTACTTGCTACACCCATTTAATTATTGAGAGGTACCTGATAAAACGTACACCATTTTAAAAAGTAGCTGAGTAAACAGGAGGAAAAGCAGTTGTTGGTACAAGTCCATATTTAAATTATTTCTAACAGAATTTCTCCGAGGTTTCTTTCCTTTCAACACAATTTTTTGTCGATACTCTCACACACACAATGCTAGCAAAATGTTCAGCCATAAAGAATTTGTGAAATACAAATCAGAATACACTCCTTTTAAGTAAAGGATCATGGAGTAAATCAACCTCAAATGAGGACATGCACATGTAAACTCAAAGAAATCATACACACAGGTCAAGGCTGTATGGAAAGCAACAATACTAAGACTGAAAGATCACTTTCATAAGAAATTCAATGCAAATTCATGCTGTTAAAGCAATCCTTACCTTGCTATCTTCTAGTTTTTGCAATTAATTTTTAATGTCCGACATCAAGATGATGAAAACTGTAAAATTTTGTACTTTCCTAGAGTTGTTTTCTTGAATGTTGATAAATATGTAAGAAAACAGGAAAAATTCCATGAAAATAGTGCAAGAGCTACAACACAGGACATTGTAAGAGCTTTCACTCGCTCTCCAAACCAGCCCACTTGTTGCAAAATGTGTAATGTTATCAAGATTATCTAAGTTAGGATGTTCTTTGATGTTTAATCACTATATTTTCAAGACTAATCAGCAGGAAAGACAACAAACAGACAGCAGCTAACATCCCTTAGTCCAGCTGAAGACCCTTCCCGAGCATGTGGTAGGAGTTAGTTGGGATTGTGTAAATTGTATAGAAATTATTAATCAATCATAATAGAAGGGCTGTACTTGGGAGGTTACTAACACTGAACTTCTGTGTATAAATAGTGGCATGGAAGTCCACACCCAGGAGGAGTGTGCTTGATTTGTGGAATGCCACCGAGCACCCAGGGTTGTACAACTCTGAAATAACTAAGTAATCAGTGTCTCCCTTGACTGTGTAATTATCGGCTTGTTGCATATTAGGTAACAAATCTGATTTTTGTGGACAACACTCTGAAGCATTAAATATCAGAAATGACTACTTCACAAAAAAGAATGATAGAGATGAGCAACAGTGTGAGCTCACTGGTTCAAAATTGTGAAAGTTTAGTTTGCAATACTGCACAGTTCAAAATAAATATATTCAGCTAAGAATTTTTTTTTTTCATCTGCAGTAACAGAAGCACAGTAGCACACCTACACTCATCTACAAACTTCAGATAGTACCTGCACAAACTCAAAAAAAGAAAAGCAATTCTGAAAGCTTGACTTATGAAACATAATCTGTTGTGGACACCTTTCCTGCGTGCTAACAATCAGATGACAGTGTCACACAAGGACAGAATTCAACTGTTCCTTACATGGGCAATGGCATGAGAAAACACTGCCTAGGACCGCAGAGTTTTCCAGATGTTAAGAGAGAAGGCAATTCTGAGCATTACAGCATGACCCAGAAGCCAATGTGTCACATATCTTGATCTAATTGATAAAGTATTGATTTAAAGAATTAGTATTTTGATAAGGCAAATAACACTTAAATTTCATTTCAAAAATATAGATGTTTTTCCCTTCCTAATGTTTACGCAGAACTGAGAATACTTTGCATTATGAAGAGCTTAAAATTCCCAAGTTTTTAGCTACCACTTCACTAGACTTGAATAGTAATTTCTTATAGGAGAGAGCTGTCAACTTTATAAACTAACGGAAAAGTAACCTGAGAATTAAACTACATCTTAATGCTTACTGTCAAAAAAAACCCCAAACATGAGCTAAACATCATTTTGATGTTGTCTTGGCAGAGAAACAACTTGAGGGAGTAGACGAAGGAAAAGATATCCCTAACTCTTCATCTCTGCCACCTACATATGCTTTATTTGACACTTTGACACCAGATCCTGGTATTAACAATTAATAGCCTAGGAACAGAAACACATGAAAAACGCTAGGTTCGAAGGGGAAGGAGATGATGAAGCTCTTACAAAACAGGAAAATTATTTCCCCTTGCCAGAGACAGAAACAGCCCTGAGGCAACAAGAACGGAATGGAAATGCACAAATTCTGTTCCACATAGTAGAACCAATTTTCATATGAAAAATAAAGACTGAAATTCATTTCACTAAAGAAAAAAAAATGCACATATTTTTGCACTTAATATTATTTCTAACTTACCGGTTTGAACTACAAACATAACCCATCTGCTTTATAAAACTTGTTTCAAGATTATTTGCTTAAAATATCAGTGTTTCTCCACAGACCTGAGTGGACAGACAGTGGTAACTGTTTTGGAGGAGCTGTGTCTTGCTAGATGCTTTCCACTGCAGATGAGGAACTTCTGTAGTCAGAAGTCAAAGATCAGGCTTGGTAATTCAGATTCACTTATTCAATCACATCTACATAGAACATGCCACATTCAAGACATCTACTAATACTAATAACTTGGTTGGGGGTCATGCTTTAACAAAAAAACCAAACAAAACAAAAACAAAAAAGACATCAAAAAATGTCAATCCCAAAATCACACCCACATACCAAAAAGAAACCAGGAGTTGGTAAGGTAGAACCCAGCTTTGCTAGTAGTTTGGTTAACTAAAGAGTTGCTGAACTGTTAGAAAGCAAAACAAAATTCAGTGTCATTTAGCTCAAAAAATTCAGTAACCAGAAGAACAGAGGTTGCCTCATTATAGTCTGGAAAACAGTGGCTTTTCAATGCAGCTGGTCACCCAAAGATTCACTGAAGATACAGAAAACTGCGTCATAAAAAATCTGCCCTCCATTTTTTACAGAGAAGAGATATTTGCAATGAAATCAACTGCTATAATTAAGTGCAGCTAATCAGCATGTTTTAAAAAGTGGACATTTCCTACTCTCCCTTCAGCTGCATGCATGGCGGACAATTCTTACACAGCCATTCTGTACAAACTGGGGCAGGACTGAGAACAAACCTCCACTGAAGGAATTGCAGTCAGCAATGTCAGACTTTGTTGATCAGGCCAGTTACATACCAGAGGCAGTCACAAGACAAAGGTTTTTCTGAACCTGCCTGCAAAGATGGGACACAAGGCAGTCACACTTCAGTAAACTGACATCAGCCTCACACCAAATAACTGGCTGATCTTCTACTGTTTTAAACAACACCTATCCCTCACAACTAAAAAGTCGAAATAAGCAGGTGCAGTTACACAGCAAGTAAAGCATCATGACATGCTGTACTTTAATAGACGTGCAAAGGGATGTTGTCAACAGGTATTCATGTTCATATCCAACATGCTACAAATAAAAGCAAGAGTACAGTTTCAGTTAAAGTCAACTAAAACACCAAGCCAGCTTTCCTTACTGTTTACACTCCTACCTTCCTTCTATTTGACTTGCAGTCGCTTTTGCACAAAAAGCACTGCTAACAGGCAGAGGGAGAGGGTAGTAGCATAGAACTTCATTGCTGCAATAAAGCTTTGTTCTTCTTAGTTGACCACCTTTCCGGTCTGTCTCACCCACACCTCCTTGAACATCCCTGAAGTCAAAGGAGTGTCATGTAAGTTCCCATTTGTTTGCAATAGGTATCAGGAAAAAAACAAACAAACAAACAACAAAAAAAAAAAAATCAAAAAATGCAGAAGAACAAACAAACCACATATGCAATCACAAGTTCAACATTCACTACAATTGCACCAAAGTACCTTCCTCTGAAAATCCCTACAGCCATTGCATATGTCACTATTCTTGGGTCAACTTCAGGAGATAAAACTGATCACAGAGCAATTCTAAACTGAATGGCAAATACAAACAGAAAACACCTTGTCTGAATACATCTTCCTTTTCAGACTGTAAGAAGACAGAACTGAGAAGAATGTGAAGGCAACTACAGAGCACTAGAAAGTAGAGAAAATACATAATCAGTCTTCTCAAAAGTCATCAGCCTCCCTGAAACTCAAATCAAGAAGCTTGGTCTCACCAATTCTGCCAAGGTTAATATTTCACAGCCAGTAACTTATTCGAATTCAGAACTGGTCACCTCTCATCAAGTTTAACTTTCCATGACTGGATACCCATCACAGAAACTTCAGTTCAGTCTAATCAAAGAATCACTAGACAGTTTGCTGGTAACAAAATGGTATCACTTCAAGAGATACTATATTACTGCATAAGAAGCCAAGATGCTTGTTTACATTCACTTGATTCAACGCAACCTAAAAAACAAAATAAAAGTTACTGTGAAGGGGAAAGAATTACATGGTTGGAAGATCCATTTGACAAACACCAGACAACACAGATCTTTTTGGAACTGAAGAATCATGAGAGCTACAAGAGTAGCTCTATTTAGCAGTCTCATGTAACCTTCCTACCTCCATTCCCATATTTCAGTGCTCCTAATGTGGCTGATGAGGCAGAACCTGACAGTTTTTATTTACACACATCTCATACATATCAGCATGGATCAAACAGAAAGATATGGTGAGTTGAGCTGCAGTTACAAATTGAGAGACAGTCTTGACCCAACATAAAAAATAGACACAGTGGAGTCCACTTCCCAGTAAAGGAAAAAGGGTTAAACATAGATAGTTAAGAGGAAGAGCACATTGTGTTGTCCTGAACTTCAGTAGGCAATTTCATATGAAGATGCTTGATACTGCTTCCAGAGGTATCTTAAGCTACCAGGAAAAACTGCAGTTATGGTTCACCATGCACTTACTAGAGACTTATCCAGACAAAAGCAAATTACAGCTCCCCCTAGAGAGATACTTTGACAGTGTTCCACAATACTTACTAATTACAGCGTAATCAACAATCAATACATGTCATTACAGACACATTACTTTGCAACTGCTGATAGCAATACTTTCCAGAGATGACCTCAAGCTGGGAAACAGAACATGTTCACCTCATATTAAGAATTATTTAGTGCCAGCTTTGCCTATAACTAACAAAAACAACAACAACAACATGAAAAGGGCATTAATATGAGCATCTTGGGCTTTAAGCTCACCATTTCTTCCTGAGGTTAAATACCCTCTTGACTATGCACCTGGTTACTCATTCATAAAGAATGCAACAGCAGCTGCTGCATAGTTAGTACCACAAAATTCTATTCATAGTGAAAAGCAATTTAAGTGATTTTTCTTAACTGGTTCATTTCCTTTAAAAGAAGGCCTTGCTGCAGTAACAGTAATTCCAGCAACTCTATTTGTCATAACGTGGTTCTCACTTTGGAACTTCAAAGTTTCTACAGATATTTTCTGATCTATTAGCAGTAGTAACTGCAATAACAAAAGAGACCTTTGAAAGTCAACATTATCAAGAGTTAAACGTGTCTGTAAGACAGGATTAAAGCCATGACTTCTGTTCAAAATATAGCTTGTTCACAACATTTTTTTTTCGTTAATAGAAAAGCATTCTCTTAAGGACACAGCAACTCAATTTCATTACTAGTATAAAATTAATTATTAACTGATTTATAAATGTGTTCTAAAGTGTGTGTTCTTTCCACCAGAAAAAAAAACTCAGCCGGACAAATACTTAACACAGAAATACAGTATCACATTCAGAACAAGTGTCACATTAAATTGCACTAAGCAGAATCAGATCTTGACTTAACCAGTCAGTAAGCTAAAGTGTTAGTTCTTTCTAGGCCCCTTACAGGCAAACATCCTCATTTGAAGCTATGAGGATAACCCTTACCAGGAAAAAAACTGAAAAACTCCCCAGGTGACACAAATTTCACTAACATAAGAATTAACCTATTGACGTCCCCCTTAAATTTTGGTAATGTGTGAAGTGCCCATAGGAGTCTGTGGGTTTCCTTCTTCAGTCAAGACTCCCCACCTCCAATTCTTCATCCAGTCTATCCCCAGGCAGAGCAAGGAATTTATTCAGGCATTGCAGGACAGCTGCAGGATCCAGAAGAGCAACACCAGAGAGACTACACCAGTGCACTGAAAGCAGCACATAGAAGTCATAAAATTTACTTACATATTGAACCTTGTCAGAAGGGTGCGGTTCCACCCCCCAACACGCGCACTCCCCCATACAGCTTACTGATGCCATGGGGAATTCATAGCCTTTGAAAATTCTAGCTGAAATGTAATAACAAGGGTAGAGTAAATACACAGTTATTACCAGATTTGTCACTTCTGCCCAAACCTAAGGTTACAGTATGTCAGTGCCTCCAGGCAACTGCTTGTGTACACACACTCACTCCTCCTCAGCCTCCTCTGGCACTTTGCATTATGTACTCAAGGGCAATCACAGCACTGGTTCCTTTACAGTAATGGAAATCCCACATGACCACATGATGGTCCAGTCTAAAGCACTGAACCTCCGTGTGCATGCCTCTTCCTTCCATCAGTACCCAGACATACAAAACACAAAAGCCAAATATGTTACATGAGCCATAGAGAAGTTTTTTTAATTATACAAAGAGAAGCATCAGCCAGACAATTGTTCCAGGCTACCAGGAAACTATTTATGTGATAACTGATCACTGCCTGTTGCTGGCATCCTTACCCATTTTCATTATAACTCATAGTCATTATATATTAGAAAGTTTATATCAATTTGTGTAAACTGTTGTAAAATGCTTTGAAATGTCGGACGGATTTTTTAATTACTCTTCAGACAATGCAAACACTTATCAAAGGGTGACTATCTTTCAGTGTAAGAAAGACACTTTTTATTAGTTGAAGAAATGGGCCTAAATGGTCAGTTCAGTAGCTTCCAGACCTCACTACACATAAAAACACCAAGTGCTACACTAAAGTATGATCTACACAGATAAAAACCACAGAATTCATAGAGTTTACCTTTCCAGCACAAACCTGCTCTACTTTCCCTACAGCATAGACCAGAGCCAAAACAAACATCAAAGACCAGAGTTGTAACTCTTAAAATTAAGCACAGAAGCCCTTTCCTTTTTTCTTTTTTTTATTTTTTTACTTCTCCTTCAATTGTGCCCATACACAACTCCCTGTGGTGACACATCTGTAAGCTGAGTATTTTGGCTGATTCAGCACAAAACCCCAAAAGCAAGGCACCATGGGCACAGAGCTGCAGAGTCTGTTCAGTAATTACTTGCTTACTTTCCCTTAGAGACAGGAACATCCTCCCCTTCAGTCACACACATTATTTACAGCTAAAAGTTCACTTTTTGACTGCTCCAGTGTACAAACTCACAACAAGCACTAACTGAGAAAGCAGTTAAGAGGAGTCTTCCATAGTGGAACTTTGAACTGCAGAAGAGAATAAATAGAGCATGATTTCCAGGAAGACCCTCCTACCTGAGACCTGATTTGTGACATTGGCATGACTCTTACTTCTGTTTCCAGTTCACAAAAAAAGAACAAAGTTGAGAAAACCTGCAGCTAGTTTACACTTCCACTTCAAGCATATAACTTAATCTACTCAAACAGCAACTAAAATCCCACTGTTCAAATAACAGAAATGGACTTTTAAATAGCCTACCATAATTTTTTTTTTTTAATTGGACTTTTAAGAGTCACTTGATGTCACTTGCTGAGAAATATGTTCGCTCTGAAGCTTAACTATACAACTTTGGCT
>JAWWTY010000088.1:41445011-41484359 GCA_035222235.1 Margarornis squamiger | reverse complement strand
AGTCAACAGCTCCTCCCAGTTTTGTGTCATCTGCAGACTTGCTCAGTGTCCCTTCCAGTCCTGCATCCAAGTCATTGATGAAGATGTTGAAGAGCACAGAGCCCAAGAGGGAGCCCTGTGTAATCCCACCAGTGACAGGTCACCAGTCTGATGTCACACCATTGACTGTTACCCTCTGTGTTCAACCCTTGAGCCAACTGTTCACCCACCACATGATGTGTTTATCCAGCTGTGAGCTGGACATTTTGGTCAGAAGGATCCTGTGAGAGGCAGCCTGGAGAAGAGGAGGCTGAGGGGAGACCTCATTGCAGTTACAACTTTCTCAAGAAGAGGAGGGGCAGGCACAGATCTCTTCTCTGTGGTGACCAGTGACAGGATCCGAGGGAATGGCCTGAAATTGTGTCGGGGAAGGTTTAGGTTGGATATTAGAGAAAGGTTCTTCACCCAGAGGGTGGTTGGCACTGAACAGGCTCCGCAGGGAAGTGGTCACAGCACCAAGCCTGGCAGAGTTCAGTAATTGGATGATACTCTTGTGCACCGGGTGTGTCTCTTGGGAATAGTCCTGTGCTGGGCCAGGAGGTGGACTCCATCACCCTTGTGGGTCCCTTCCAACTCGACCTACTCTGATTTTATTTTGAATGTGTTGAAGCGCTTAACATATCTGAGGGCAGTGCTTTCACTATTAAAGTGGAGTGTAATTTAGACACTGAGATAGAGCACTGGAATAAGTCATGGTTACATAACATCACTTTAGTTAATCTTTGAAAAGTAATTATGGCCTGGAGTTAATTTCCAGGTAAGAATATGTTTACCCTTCAGTACAAATAGGTTGATCAGGCTAGTCTGATTCAGTAGACATGTTAATCTGATTACAGTAGTCATTTCAGTATCATACACTCAAGTGGCCTTCAGGTGTTTCACAGAATATGTCAAGTAACAAAGACAGGTAGAACAGTGCCCAGGAGTAATGAAATTAGTGTGGAAAGAAGTCAATAATTTGGGCTGCAAGTTAATTCTCAACAGATGGCTAAGACCTTGGTTTTTTTGGTCTCACTATTTTACTTATTCGCACAAGGTGAAAAATAGAATGCTTTACCCTTTGTAGTATAGTAATTTCAGAAAATAGTTTTTATCCTGAGTCTGTTTGCTGCACTGTGCTATTAAAAAAAAAATAAAAAAAAAAATCTGTCAAAGTTTGGATAGAGAAAAAGGGAAACTTTAATAAAGTAATTGTATGAACCAGAGCATTTTTACAGTCTTTTAAAAGCAACTTTCAATATTGTCTGGGTATTCCATTTGTAGGAACCATTTGCCTCCCTTGGGAGAAGGGGAGAATAAATGGAACAATATTGGGATCTAAAAGCTTAATGGTTTTATTGCTGCATTGTAATTATACTAATAAATACCTCTGTCCCTGACCTTGGAATTTATAGTGCAGTGAGAAAGATTTATTGACAAGTAATTTGGAAGAAAAATGGGATTATTTTGTAATTACAGTGTGTGGTTATTAAGCATATGTACTTACATACCATTTATCCCTGTTATTTCAAGACCTTCAACTGTGTTGCAATTTTCACTCAAAAATACCGAAAGGCTTCTTGGTAAATCCAGTGCCTGGGAGACCTTTGCTATATTATTGGGTCAACTACAAAGTAACTTTGTTACCTTGAGATGTGCACAAGGGATCAATAGATCTTTAAAACAGCATGTGATTTTTAAAGGGAATGTTCTAAACCCTATTTCTTCTAGTAGCATAGATATCAATGTGTAGGACTTTCTACTGTACATGTTCTTGATATACGAGTCCTTATACATAGATTTGCTTCTTGATGCTGTTCATCAAAGATCTGTCCAGGGCTTCATAATTTTTTCTTTCTAGTCATGCTTTCCCATGATCTCTCTTTCTGTTTGTGTAAAGCTAACTTTGCGAAGATTTTTATATCTTCTTGTGAAGCCATAAAACACAATCTTTCAAATACCTATTGGAAGATAATTAAACTATTGGCATATAATTAACTACGTATGTAACTGGCATAAAGCTAAAAACAAGAGATGCATTTCTTTGCACTTGGGTCCCCTTGGCTACATACAATGACAGCAGCCATGCCTATCTTTCATATAATTTGATCTTTTAATTTAATTTGACACTCCATTAGATATTCAATGATTTTCAAGGGGAAGGTTTTTCAAAATTTATACCACTTTCAGCTTCCAAAATCTGCAACTCTGCTATCTTCTTTTAATCATGACAAACATGAGAGCTCTTAAAGACTATAGCAGGACAGCAAACTCAAAGCAGAAATTAGTTTATTATGTTGCCGAATTTTTTGTGTTGAATTTTACAATATGTGTTTATGAAAAATCCAGTGGGGTTCATATTGCTATATCTTTTTACTTTCTCAGTTAAAAAGACTTTTAAAAATGTTTTTAAATCTTTCATTTTAAGTAAACCCACCTTAACTGTTACTTGGCTGTGAGGTTTTTCTTAGTTTGCTTTCTTGGTGGGTTGTTTTTGCTTTTTTGTCTGTGGACTTTGCAATAAGTAATTAAGTGATTTTAAAATTATGAATTTAAGATTCTCAGTTGTAAGTAGCAGTCCCAAGATTTTATTTATAGATAGTACTTCATTGTCCTACAAGAAATTTCTGAGATGAGAGAATGACAAAACAAGGGTTCTTAAAAAAAGCTAATAATAATTTACTGAAATGATTTGTTGTGTGGTATCATCCAATGTGTTTGATGATAAGGCATATTTATTACTCTGGCTTCTACAGGTGAGTGAAGCAGGTAACTTTCCAAGTTTTGTACCATCATGCTGCCATTTTATCCTACAGTTAGAAAACATACAAAAAGAGAAAAGTATACATAGTAATTCAGTTTAACAATTGCAGTGATTTATCACTGTCAGTTTCACATGCCTCCTTCAGGATCTCTGTGTGCCGTGCTCAGGGAAACTTATTTCTTGTTTAAGCTTTGTGTTCTCAGTTGGCACTTGGTATGACTCAAAGCATATCCAGAGAGAAGTGCAACACCTAATCAATATGTCTTTATAGCACTTTGATCTCCTTGCTGAATATTGGAATATAATACATCTTTGATGCTTTTTCAATAGAATGATTTAGAAGTTGCCTTTTATATAAGTTAAATTTTGTTTTACTTTATCCATTCTCTCTGTTAAGAAGACTACTCTACAGTTTTTAATGACTGGAAAGATAGGGGTGACCTGTATTTAAAAATAGATCTTTGGTATGAAATTACATATTTATCAATTCTTTCTTATTTTATTGAGGTTTAAAAAGTAAAAAGGATGAAGAGAATCAAGTACACATGTTTTACCCCTGCAGATAAGTCATGCAGCAGGATGTGGCTGGCCTGATATTAAAATAAATCATGGAAACACACATACCTCTGTGTATGGCTTGGTCAGAACTTTTCTGAAGGAGAATGCAGTATTTGAATGTAAACTGTATGAAGTGATAAATCTTGTGAAGCCCACATTAATGTTAGTGCCATGTTAAATAAAGATTTGTCTTATTCATAATTGAAAGAAAATAAAAAACTCTTGACAAAGCATGCTTAATACTTTGTGTGGCACAAATTGACATGCTTGGCACTGTCCCTAACTTCTTAACGTGATGGCTCACATTAATGCACTGGTGTCAGGTGGAATTGTGCAGCAGCCTTTTCCAAGGAATGGCTGCAGAATAACCTGCAACAGTAAAAAAAACATAACTGGGACCACCAGTATATTGAGGTCACAGACAGTATATTTTCTTACTCAGAACTAACTGAACCTTAAGTTCCATTTAGAAATTTACTTGAAACTGTTCTGAAGACTCCTAGAAGTCCCATTTTTTGAACCAAAATCTGAAAAGAAGATATATAGCCAGGGTACCATAATACTTGTTTCTTAAATATAGTTCTGAAGCACAGTGTTGTGTGATTTAGTGATCTGATGAATTTTGCTCTGTGTCCAGATGCCCTCTAACTTCAGATTGTATGCTTTTTAAATAAACCGTGAAAATGAAATTGCAGTTATTTAATTTGTAGGTAGCATTTTGTTGTCATTGTTAATATTTTTTTTCTGGTTTTTTTTTTTTTTCTTCTTCCTGAATTATTTTAACTGACTGTTACTATTTACAAATATTCCAAACAAATTGAGTGATACAGGTCTAATGGAAGACTGTTTCTTGAGAACTGAAAATAATCTCTTCCAGGGCTTAGAAATGTCCCTAGTAATACAAGATCATTAAGACCAGTAGGACATCATGGGAGACAGATGGTTTGAGGATATGACAGACAACAGAGGCTATAATGAAATGCGATAAATTGGTGCAATATATTGTGTTCTGATAGATATCCAGCTAAATACTTCTGTGTATGTACATCTGATATAATAGCAATTGTAAAGTGAAGATACAGTCTAAGTGCTGTTTATGCTTTTGTCTTGTATGCTGTGTGCTAATGTGCACAATTAGGTAATATATAGCAAAATTAAGCAATCCTGCTGCAGAGAGCAGTGTTACAGAGCAGCATCAGAGTTTGCTTGTAAAGTTAGTGCCTCACTTACAGGTACATGACTGTTATGAAAAGTCATCTTTTGCAGTACCAGGTGTAAACCATCTTTTTGAAATCTTGGAACTGTAACAATTACAGGGATGGTGGTCTACCAGGGTGTAAAAAAATGTGTATCAATGAAAAAAATTAAGATTATTCCTTTTCTGTGGCACTTAAGTATCTGAATTAAAGGCATGACACAGCCAAAGCACAGAAAATGTGCTGCTTCTGCAAGGCTGGGTCTTTTTGAGTTAAGTATTGTGATGGGAGAGGAATTTACATTTCTAGGGAGAAAAAAGAAATATCAATCCTGAGGTAGCATGTCAGAAATTGAATAAAGAGTGAATGATCATGTACTCATGCCAACATGCATATGATTCCAAAAATTTATTCTCATTTAACTTCAAGGGTTATTCTTAAAACTTACAGTGATAAAGCCTGAGTTTTTCTAGAATTGTTTTTGTTCTATTAAGGTGGTATAATCCCTCTCTGCAGCTTTCAAGTAATGCTAACATAATTCACTTAGCTTAGGAGATTATAAAAATTTCTAAATTGTCATGTGCATTACTTTTATCATGTACTTTAACATTTTCCAAAACAGAGTTTAAAAGTAGGTCTTAATTATTATCTCAGTTTGGATTACTGTATGTCTAAAAGGCCCAGTGCCTCTTGGTATATATATACAATTACTGCAGTTAAATTAACAAGCTGGTTTAATTCACAACAACTTTAAAACATAGCTTAATGACTTCATAAAAGCATTTTTGGTCATAGTTTGCTAAACATCTTGAACTAACACTTTGAAAGATGTATTCCTTTCTTGTTGATCAGAATAGATTTTCTCTCTAGAAATGTTTGCATTGTAGAGAAAGAAATTAAACCTAGCTATAAGTCTTTGAGGCACTGTAATCCAGCCTGAACCACTGCAGGCAAAATGCTTGCAGTTCCTTGGATGTCCGAGAGCTATCTTTCAGTCAATAAATGAACTGTTGTCTAGACATACACAGGTAATGCTATTTGCTTTCACAATATGAGTGCTTCAAATTTCAAGTGCCTTTTGTAAGAAAAATTTCTTGCAAAATGAAAATGTGTGCATTTTCTTCATCCTGTCCGTTCAGTCACTCTCAAATAAATTTTTATTTAAATGTTTCATAATACTTAGACTCTAAATCTTGTACAGTAGCTGCATATCACAACTGCTTTTAAAGCTACCTGTACTGTCATTTAATTCATAATTGTCTTTGGATGATTGCTTGACATTTTTATGATACTGATTTGGCAAAACCGTACTTTGTGCTCCAATATTATGAGGGTTTCTTATAAGAAACAGTGAAAAGCTATTGTATTTGACATTGTTTTAGAAATGTGAAAATATGTCTGCAAGGATCCCTTCATTTACCAGTATTTTGTTGGTTATTTATTAAAATGATCGTGCATGTTGGTATTTGTTTTGCTTAGTAGACCCACTTGTGCTGTGTAACCTCATAACACAAGGCACTTTCAAAGACATGAAGAGCCGTTTTGCACCTGGTTAGATACACTGTAAGCTATTTTTAACTGCTTCCATGCTGCTTCACAGGGTTCAGAGAAGAGTCATCAGGTATGTACTTTCTCTCAATGACAGCATATGAAAAGATTGCTGCTGTCAGGAAGGGGGTCCAGTAACAAAGAGGTTAAAAAAATCACTGCTTTTTTCTGCAAAGCAGATACAGTGCATTCAAGTGTCCTTTTGAGCACTCATATTTCTTTTCCTAGAGAAGCTTAAAGGGCATATGAAAGCATTTGTTATTGAAGGATGTCATGGGTGGTCAGCCTCAGGTTAGCTGTACTTGCATGAGTGGATCAGCCACATGGAGTTCATTTCAAACTGTTTTAAGACCCTACTGCAGCCACTCCAGATACAGTATGTTGATATTGCAGTTTAGTTTCCATTTGAGAAGTATAAATTAATCTTTTTCCTCACATAGGTCTAAATATATGTCTTGGATGTGGGTTTTTTCTTTTTTTTTTCTCCCAAGAGAATTTTTTCCCTGAAATTTTTAATCCCCTCTTTTGGTAGAAGAAGCTTTTTTTTAGTTCTTGTCAAGAATTCTTTTCAGAAAATGTTGTTTGGAAATTCAGCTGTATAGTTTGAGCTAACATATTTGGTTTGCATTGCAATCGTGCAAGCTAAAAATATGTTTAAACATTAAATAATAATGTAGCTTGTTGTACCTTTTGGATTTGAAACTTTTGAAGGTGCAGACTTCTCTAGGTTTACCTGTAGATTGTCTTTTGAGGGGCACTCAGAGACCATCCTGAAAATTGTACTCGCTAACAAGGATAATGGGAAGTCTATTTAAACTGGTGAAGGAACAGATGCTGACTAAATTTTCTGTACGTTTTTTCTAGCTTTAGGTGATCTTGGAAAATACACTCTCAGTATAAGTATGTCACACATGGCTTGCACGAATTTAAACTGTATGGCTGTCATCATTCATCTAGAGTGATTGTCCATCTATTATCTTTTGAATAGAGTGCTTTCTTGTGTGTAAAGAATAAGTGTTAAACTTTGATTTATTTTTGTAACTGATTTTGAATAAAAAGATTGCTCACTGCAAAACCTAAACTTGTTAAAGGAATCATGTGGAAGGACCAAACCAACAGAGATCCAGTGAGATTTTTCTTCAGTGCTATCAGTTGCTTAATGTTCTTTCCATCAAATGTTTTTTCATGTTTAAAAACATGGGGGGGAAAAAGCCTAAATCTAAAATGTCTCCAAAGGAAACTCCTTCTAGGGATTCTGATGAAAGCTGAACTGATCTACGACATTTTGGTGGATGATAGAGGAAGGAGCACAGTGGTGTCTGAATTAGCACCTCTATGCATAAACATCTGAATTAAGCAGATAACTGGCATTTTACAGAATGTTAATAAATTGGAGTTTGGCTTCTAAGTTGGTTCTGAATCACTTGTGCTTGAAAGTGAAAGCTCAGCATCTTCATGGAACTATGTGCAGACATAGTAGGTTTTTAAAACCTTCATTCTTCTTATCGTATTTAGCCTCAACTTTCTAACAGTTGTAATTGTCCACAGAAAACATTTCAAGATAAATGCATTATCAGGTTTTGAAATTTTCTTATTTTTGTAAATACTAAAACCTGGGGGGCAAAATAAGGGCTATATTGTGGATTAAGTGAAATATCTCAAGGCTGTGCTTTTCTGATAACTGAACCTGAAGTGACCTTTCTCAGACACAATTACAGAGCTGTATGTTTTTCCTTTAATTTCATCAGGGGTTTAATTAGTATACAAATAAAACTTCCCTTATCTTCCTTTCTACCTAATTGGCTTGTCTTTGCTTATATATGAAGAATGTGAAAATGGGCTGTAATTAGGGTGACCGTGTTAACCTTTTTTTCTCAAATGTACTGTTGCCTAAAGGCCTCAAGGCCTAAAACCAGTGCTTTGGATTATTGCTTTGCAATCACTATGGCTCTCCCATAGGTTTTCTCATGAGCAGAAGGGCTTTGGGTGCTGCAAGTTCCCACTGCTTAACGGGATCTTCATTCTTCTCCCCACTAAATGTTTATTGATTATCTCACTGCTCCACACTCAGCCTCCAACAACTTAATATCAGGTGACAGTCAGGAGAGTTCTCCAAGTAATTAGAGTGGAGCATTGAGGGAACAATTAGGAGCAGAGTTATTAAACTTGATTTATCCTATTCTCTCCTGAACACTTTCTTGGATATCAGAACATCACACTTTCACAATCTACCCTGGCTGAGAAATTAGTGGCTAACCTGCTGCTTATCATTGTTGCCTTGCTGCCTTGAGGCACACCCTCTTGGTTTCAGTCACTCAGCTGGAAATATTAGAGTCCATAAAGTTTATCAAGGGTTTTAATTAGATCAATCTGAAGAAGGAAAAAAAGAGGCTTACCAGCCATTATTTTATAATACTCCACACTGTATTTGAGCATTTCCAAGGCTTGACTTTAACCCACAGTAGCAAGAAGCCCCAAGTAATTGCTGAAACTCCTTTTGGAGTGCTAAAATCAGTTTTCATTTTGCTTGGATACAGCAGTATTTTGATAGGTAAAGTCCTAATCCTTTGGAGGTTTCTGTAAATAATGGTGTTCTTTTTGAATATAATAAAGTCACTGCTCAGTGAGATACTTAATTTAACTATTACTACATTGCTTCATCACCAGTTAGTGCTGTGCCCCCTAACAGAGTTAGGCTTCATGCTTCCATCGCTGCTATTGCCTCATTAATAGGCCAATGCTTGCAATGGGTCACCTAGATTAGTTAGCAGCTCTCAGAAGATTTTGATATCTAGTGGGTCTCTTCAGTATTAGTGGTCAGTGATGAAAGCTTTGTGTGAGAGCTCTTCAACTCCTGTAGAAGAATAGCTATCTAATAAAAATTAAATCAATGTGCATAATGTTCCTATTATCCTGTCTTTCTCCACTCTTTTAGACCACTAAGATCTCGGAGCCAAAATCTGTTCCAATAGCCTCTACATCAAATATTTCTTGCATCACAATATTAGCAGAATTGTTTATTCTGCAGCGTTCAAAGCTCAGTCTTTGGCTGCATCTTTAAAAGCTTTTTCAATCAGGTGGGAAAGTGGGTTGGGAAAAGCATTGGCACCAGAAATCTTGTTTGCTGTTCAGTAAATTCTGTTTGTCAAAAGGTGTGGGGGGAGGGGGAAGACTTGACTTGACTTGGTTTTCACAGCTCTTTACTCAGTGCTCACTTAACCAAGCGAACAGTAAACACAATAAATTAAAGAACACAATATTCTTTGTTTTTAAAATAAAGATGGCTTCCTTTATCAATGCTAATCCACATGTGGTTCCTTAGAAGTAAAATTTCTGAAAGTCTGATAATTCACAAATTCAGCTGTTCAGACAGGGCTTTGATAGCTGATAGTGGCATTAGGGTGGAATTTCTGAAAGCAACACTTTCTGGTTTTGGGTATCTTTGTGGCGTTGATGAATGATATCTCTGTGTTTGTCTTTTTAGGGTTAAAAATATTAATTGTTCTTTGAAAATAATGACCTAAAATTCAAAATAGAGTTATTCAAACTGCAGTCATTTGAGCAAGACAAATATTAGCATTTCTGGGGTTAGATTTTCTTAAATAAACTTCTGATTTTTTTTTTTCCTATTACAGCTGTGATTAATTTCACCCTAGATTTTGTAAATTGCTGAACAGACAGTTTAGGAAATGGTGCTGCACTGTCAAAATGCAGTGTTGAAACAACTGGATGCTTTCTTATCTTTAGAAATGTTTGAAGAAAACTTAAAACAATCCATAGATTTCAGTTTATTTTGCTGGATTATTCAGTCTCATGCTATACTTTGTTATTGTATAGAAATTTTATCTAACATATAGTTTTTTATAGTGACCTTTGACTCTTAGAGAGGTCTGTAACATTTTCTGATTGGTTAAGTTTTCAGTGCCCTCCAAATTGTTACCAGCCTTTTGTATATACTGTTCTTGATACATGTCCGTGGCATAGTACATCTTCTCCATGTTCCACAGTCCAAGACAAGTACTCCCAAGTACAAATTATGAAGAGCATTCTTAGAACTGAAGCAGAAAACATATCCATAAATTTTGAAAACAAGGTGCGAGAGCTTAGTCTTGCAACTATGCAGCCTTCTCTATTCTTCTGTACTGGTTTAAAATATGTCAGGAAATATTCCTTTCATAAAAGAATGGTTATAACCACCTACTATAATTCCTTTCTAAAAAGGAAATTAACAGCTTTAAATAAAATGGAGCATTTAGCAATTTATGAAATCAAATTATTAATACTCCCATCTATAATATATTGACTTATCCCAGCAGAGGGGAGTAGCAACTAGTCAGTTTCTGTAATAATTAGTCCTGTGTGCTATTTTTCATTTATTGGATTAATTTGAATTGATTAAAGCATGTTGTGTTAATTCTAAGTCAGAGAGAAATGTTAAAAAAATACACATACTGCTTTGCATACAATATTAAAATAGTGAAAGCCCCACAAAATACTGATTAGCAGGAATTGTGCAAAATTTTACTTGATGCACTGAGAGAATACTAGAAGTTTTTTCTATCCTGAAATTTCTGGATAGTGCAGAATATTTAAATAAATGCTTCTTTGTTTCTTCCCTTTCTTTGTGTATTCTTTTCTTGAATATTAATTTTAAATTAAATTTTGAGAATATTCTGTGCTCTTTAAAGCTATGCTCTTGATTATTTCTATTGTGTTTAGATCTGTTATTTGTAAATATGGTACCTGTAGCATAGTATATATACCTGCTAAATCAAAAAAATCACTTAACTTTATAAACATTTTAGTACATAGGCAGTGTACTAAAAAGTGAGGGGTTCTGAGCCAATAATGTTTTTGCTAGAGAATTCATAAAACCTTAGTATGCAATGGTCCAAACCTACTTCACAGTCAGTCTGTTTTCCACTTTGTTTAATAGCCTATGGCATAAACTGAAGTTAATTATTTGGGCTGACAAGTAACTGCTTTCTGTCTGCTTGCAGAGCCTCTCTGAGGCAACAATGGAGCTGAGAAGAAGAGATCGATTTCTGCGTCAGCAAAATAGACTTCTTACCCAGCTGGAGCAGGACAAGCGTCGGCTGAGTGAGAGCATCCGTGATGCAGAGAGTGCCCTCTGCACGGCAGCAAAGTGAGCGCTGGGACCTTGGGGAGATCACTTAAAACGGACAAAAGATCAATTCTTACTTTCATGCACAGGGTTTTAGCCTTGGCTAATGTAATGCTAGAAAACAAAAGTACATCTGTCTCTCTTTGAAATTCAAGGATAGTCTTTGAAAAAGAAAACTGTTAGTTCACGATACTAGATGTAAAGTTTTCTGTAGTTATCCCATAACAGTGCTCCAAATTCTTGGTCTTGGAATACCGTAAGCATCTTGTATACCAATGATCTTACTGATTTCACAATATGTTTTTGGCAGATCCTTAATATTCTGTTTATTTAAGAAATTTTTGTTTATTCTCTCTATTTCCATATCATCTTTTCATAGAGAGATGTAATTTATTTATAATAAATGCAGAAACATCAGCTAAGTGACAGGGCTTAGCTGCCAAAGGAGCTGAAACCCATTTTTGAACTAGCCTAATCTGTGGAACAGGACAGATATTTCTGCTGATTTCAGAGAGTTTTGGACTTAGAAATAAACCCCATGCTTTTTTTATACTGTAACTTGAAGAGTGGAAGGAAATGTTCAGGGACCAATCTGGAAAAGATTGGTAGTCAAAAGGTGTTCCATTGACTTGAATGAGATTATTACTAACCTCTTACAGTTATATAGTCAGATAAAATTATAAATCCTTTCAGACTTTGTTATCTATTACTCTTATGGTAGTATGGACTTTGAATATTGTTGGTCCATGGCTAAGATTTACAAAAAGTTCAATTTAAAATTAAAATTTCTCCTTCTTTGTGGAATACATTTGACCTCTGAAAAACAATAGCTTAGAAGCTTTAAGGGTTTTGTGCACCAGTGAAATAATGTAATTAATATAGTTACCAATGAAATGTTTAGCAACCTGATTAAAATGACAAATATTATTTGATATGAGTGTATCGAAGCACATACGACCCAAAGAAGGATTTGTTCTCAAAAGCTTGCCCCTTTTCACCCTGCCCCAACTGATTTTATGCATTTTAGTACAGAACATTCCCTGTGGTCATTTGTATACTCAGAAAAGGTTTTTTTAATGTGAAGTGCTTTTAAAATTGACTTTGTTTCTGTATATAGCAGTTGAATATTGATAAAGAAAGCCTCCACACCATTCATTGTTCTACAACACTTTGTAACAGATACCTTTTTCCCCTTTGGAACATAAATGAAGTAGGTGAAAGAGACTTTTATGCAGAAAATCTTATTTTAATACCTATTCTGTAACCTGAGTGATTGTAAGCAATGCATGGGTGTCTTTCAACTTCTTTCCTGAAGTTTTGTAGAGCTTTAAAGGGGACAGTAAGATGCCTAGCTCATTCTGAGAATGGATATCTCGGTTTTCTTGAAGTGGTGACCAGCAGTTCTTTCCATTTTCCTGCAGAGTAGGGAGCAGTATTAATTAATGTGTCTGATATCAGTGAAGTGGACAGAAATTCAGTAGCTTTTTGGTAATTTCTCTGTGTCATGGTTTAACCCCAGCTAGAAACCAAGTACCCTGTCAATCTAGTCCAAAGAAAGACAGGATCCTGAGAAGGGAATACCTTGTGACAGCTTTGTTTGGAGTGTAAAAGCCAGTCCTACTCTTCTGGCCACCTTTCTGTATTTGCTTTCAAGATATGAATCAAGAAATGAGAAAGCAGCAGTCCTTCCATGGAGAAGAATGCCATGATTTTGATGGGATAAAAGAAGGCTGGGGGAAGACCTCATCCCTCTCTGTAGCTACTTGGTGAAAGGAGGTTAGAGTGAGGTGGGGGTCAGTCTCTTCTCCCAAGGAGCAAGTGATTGGACAAGAGGAAATGGCCTCAAGTTGTGCCAAGAGAGGTTTAGCTTGGATATTAGGAAAAAATGGTTCCCTGAAAGGGTTCTCAAACAGTGGAACAGGGTGTCCAGGGAAGTGGTGCAGTCCCCATACCTGGAGGTATTTAAAAGACATGTGGATGTGGGGCCAGAGGACATGGTTTAGTAGTGGACTTGGCAGATCTGGGTTAATGGTTGGACTCAATGATCTGAAGGGTTTTTTCCAACCAAAATGATTCTGATTCTATGACTTCTGGCCTAGCTACTTTAGAAGCTCAAACAAAATATTCACATAGCTGGTAAAATAAAAGACAGTCCTGGAATATTAAGGTGTATCAGCTTTTCTGGTATGGATCCCATTTGACTTCCTGTGGTGTTTTGTTGGTCATGCTGTCCTTTCTCCTTAGTCATATGGTATTGTGCAACTTCAATTCCATTCCTGTCAATCATCATTTGAGGCCATGGCGTTTTTATGGCAAAATAATTGATGAAAGCATCTTCCTTACCTTATCTACAAAAAGGTGTAAGAGTGTTGTTTCATTCTCCAAACTTCCCTTTTGGATCTTTTGCTGGACTTCTTTTGGAAATGTATGAGAATGTATTCCCTTCTTGATAGAGCCTGACCTCCTTCCAACATGGCCCTTATATCTAAAATGGCAGATTTCTTCTCCAAGTTGGTAGCTTTTCATTTGTATGCCTATAATTACAGCTGGCTTAAATGGTAATTCAGAACAGAAGCACCTTTCATATGGAAACATGCCAAACTGTGGTGCATGAACTATTTTTTGGCATTTGCATTAGAGAAGTAAAAAGGAGAGACAAAAACGAATAGTTTGAGCTACCAGCAATTGTTTGGAAAGATGCGATAGTTAAAAAGTAACAGAAGATGAATTCAAAGTCCGTAGAGCTTCAGTTCTAAAAGCTACCTTGTTTTGTTTTTTCTCTTAATAGAGACAAAGAATTGATTATTAGTCATATGAAAGCTGTGGAAGCCACTCTTCATAAGGTAAGAGTCTGAATTGATCCCTCTGATTTGTATTTCCAAACACATCAAAGTTTTACAACTGTTTATTCTGAGGGAATGAGGGGAATAAAAATTGTTGTAAGGCAACTTCCTTTCCTTAGACTTTGCTTCCACCTTCAACTTCTTTTATCTTAAAAAACTATTCAGAGTTAATGAAATAAAATGCTACCCTGTAGTACACAAACTTATTATTTTTAAAACAAAGCTTACTGCAAAATCCATTACCCTTCCCTTATTCGCTGAGAACACAATTTCTAGTTACCAGCTGAAAAGTATTGAACATCCAAGCAATTGACAATTGCTGTGAAGTTAAGTCTCTGCTGTGTAAGGCAGAGTTAATTTGCTGAGGTCTCATACATGATGGTCACAAAACATTGGGCTTTGTGCATGCTGGTTTAATCTTTGGTACATAACTTAAAAAATAAGAAAAGGACAGTAAGTTTTAACCTGCAGTCAAAAACTTTTAGGACTTTTAAAAAATATTTTAAAGTAATAAGTAGTCTCTCTGACTTGCACTATTCTACCCTGGTTTAGTATTATTTGAAAGTCCAAAAAAGCTGTATATATTAATTACTTGGGAGAAATGGCTGTTTTTAACTGTAGCTCTAAACATTAATTTTTTTATAACTGTTTTTAATCTAGAGCAACACAGAGCAAAATAAGTGTTTTTATTACCTTGGAGTATTAATTTCCCTTATCACATCTTGAATTCTCAGCAACATGGGAATCTATTCCTTATGTTAGTTTCTGTGTTCATCAAAACCGTTGCTAATTTATTTTTCAGATACTTTTTTCAAGTCTCTCCTTTAATGTTCACAGAAGGTGACAGAACCTAAAACTGTTTTAGCTGCAGCAAACTGTGCTGGTAGAGACTGTCTTGCATTATCCCCCCTTCTTTTTCATACTGGCTTCTTATAAGCCTAGAAACATATGTCATGCAGAAAGTGCTGTGTTTTTGCAGTAACAAGTGCAGTCCTTGGCATGGAGAAGCTATTGTTCTGGATTGCAAGGTTATATTTTTATTTTGAAAGCCATGATGTTATATACATAATGACTGACGTGTTCTGGGAGAAGGTTATAGATAAGGTCACATGCTTAATACTGATTGTCCTGATGCAGTGAACTGATCAAGCAACAGTGATATTTTTGTGAAAATTTTAGTTATCACATCTGCTTCTTAATTCCTGATTTACATAGTTGTTCGTCCCAAATAACATACTATTGAGTACCAGAATAATTTATCCTTTCTGGTTTGTCAACCTAAAGAATGAAAAAAACTAAGAATTAGAAATGTTAGGATTCTCCTTTCAGCAGGAACTAAAAAAAATGATTGTAAATCATTCATAATTTGACATACCATTTCTCCTAGAAGAACAAAGGGGAAAATAATTGATCTTTGTTCAGGAAATATCTGAAATGTAAACCCTACATCATAATGGTTGCTAATTACCTAGCATTAATGAACATGGCTTATGTGTAAACTATCAACTTTACATTGTTGTTCTTAAAGGGTTTCTCACACAGTGCAAAATCAGAACTTGACAAAGTGGATGAAATACTAGTAAAGGAACAATAAGCCTATCTTTTCTTCACTAGAAATTTTGGGAACTGCTTTTGTTTTCAAAAATGAAATCAAAAGAAAATGGATAAAGTTCAGAATCATCTGGAGTTGAACAAGTATTACTGTTAGCTGCAGTTATACTTATGGGAGTTTGAAATTGAAGATTGTGGTATTTTTACATTGATGTATTCATGAGCTAATATCCACAAAATTCCACTGCATCACCTACAGAATCTGTATTATTAATGCATACTGCAAAATTTTTGCCTATAGACCTCAGAGGGATTTTTCAGACAATGTTAGTAATCTTAGTTGGACTCAGGATAAGACAGTATACTCTGATCCATTAAAGTGGCCTCGTTCTTTTCTTACTCTGTCCCTACAAGAATTACAGATGGTAGCAATGTAGGTACTAGATCAATCTGCCTTTGAGTATACCTGGGTGTAACCACAAAAAAGGCAAGAAGAATCAGAGCTGAGGAAAACAATCTCTCTGCATGCTTCTAATAAAGCTCTAGACAAGGGATCATTTACACCACCTTCTGCCACCCACTATGACTGGGTGGAAATTCTAGTATCATACATTTGACTTTGCCGAAAAGTGCTTGAGCATGCTTGTGCACGGAATAATTCTTTCAGGACCACTTCAGAGCCACCTTTTTTAACCATCACAAATATTTATGGAGCATGAATGCTGGAGAATTTGAGCACTGGATATGCTAAAAGAGAAAGTATTTTTAGAAGCTAGTTCCACGTTCTTCATAAATTACAAGATATCTTTTAGAAGGTTATTTTTTGTCTATCCTGGGTCTTGTCACATTAGCTATATTTATTCTAGTCCTGGAGCTGAATTATTTGCACAAGAGTTCCTGATATAATTAAAATAAGAGATCTTTCTTCATCTTATACCAACTAAATATTATGGATAAATATCTAAATGCAAAGTGAATGTTTTAACAAATTTAAAAACCAAAACAGAACATCACCAAGGGCAAACAAAGACCTCAAGAGGATTTTGGTTTGGCTCAGTTTTATTCTCAAAATATTGAAGATGACCAAAAGGTAATAGCAAAATGATAACAGACATAAATTAATTTTTACTGAAAGAGTTCTGAGAGGAAATTCTATCTACTTGAAGTTCAAACATAGACATTTTTCTCAAAAAGTCTCCTAATAAAAAGAAAAATCATTTAAGTTTCTTATTTTAGAACTCGTCTGCAGTCCTTTTCTATATATGAAAAATAACTTATTTCTTGAAATACTTTCCTCTCAGAAAGTACATTTTGTTATAAATGTACCCTTGTTATACTTGCTGATAAACTGTATCTCATTATTAATTTCTGCTTCCTTCTTAATATCATATTTATATAAACAGTAAGAGACATTAGATCTGTTAATTTTCTATGACTAGATTCTCTTACATGCGTAGTTAATGATGTACATAGTTTATAATGATCCCATCAGAGGAAGAACTAATTTTACCGTCTCTGCTAAAATCTTCAGCTTTCCCTTTGTATTGCTCCTCAGTTTGAGTGCTTGTGATGTGTTAGCCTTGGCCAGCAACGAGATGCCCACCCAGATGCTCTCTCGCTCCCCCTCACTAGGACAGGGGGGACAAGATAGGGTAAGAAAGCTCATGTGTTGAGATCTAGATGGAGATATTACATACTAGTTACTGTCACAGGTAAAACAGTTGACTTAGGGGAATTATTTTATTTTGTTTATTAAAATAGATTTGGAGAGTTAGATATCACAATTAAAGAAGAAGCATTATCCTGTCATTTAAGCTTAATTTCACTTGTGACTCTTCTGCTCATGCTCTGAGGTCCAGGGGCTTGCAGTCAGTCTATAGCAACTCCTCTCTGCTGCTCCTTCCTCCTTGTTTCCCTGCATCATGTGGGCTCTCACATGGGCTGCAGCCCTTCAAGAATACCTGCTCCAGCATGGGTTCTCCATGAACTTCAGTTCCTTCAGGAACTACGCACCTGCTCTGGTGTTGAATCCTTCATGGAATATGGTGTGGACATGTGCTCCAGCACATCCTCTCTGTAGACTACAGAGAAATGCCTGAGCCAGTGCCTCAAGCACTTCCTCCCCACTTCTTCTCTGACTTTGATGTTCAATA
Source organism: Margarornis squamiger (assembly GCA_035222235.1). Lineage (NCBI taxonomy): Eukaryota > Metazoa > Chordata > Aves > Passeriformes > Furnariidae > Margarornis > Margarornis squamiger. The sequence continues at coordinate 41,466,603 of JAWWTY010000088.1, read as the reverse complement.
AATTTCTTTCCTCCTTCTCTCCCTTTGTGGTGTGCTTTTCTTAATCTGAAATTCATTTTCACAGAGGACCCACCAGCAGGGCTGTGGGGCTCAGCTGTGTCCTGCTGTGGTCCCTCAGAGGTGGCTGGAACTGGCTTTGTCCTGCCAGGGGCAGCCCTGATCTCTTCTCACAGAGGCTGCCCCACAGCCCCTGCTGCCAGCACTCTGGGGCACCTGCACCTGGTACAGTGCTCTTCAGCCTGCCTAAATCCGGGCTCTCTGCACTCAGCCTTGTGCTACACACCGCCATGGGAAGTCATCTCCATGAGCCAGCCTTTGTAGAGACAGAAAATTGTTTCTGTTTCTCCTTGTGTTCCTAACTGTAAAAATCTTGACAAGCTTTATAGTCTGTCAGAGTTTTCAGTCTGTCCTGGCTTCTTAGGATTTGGCCATTTTAACAGGTTAATAAAACACCATGTCCTCACCATTTTTCCCAATACCAGTTAGCAACCTACTCAGTCTGACATCTTGGGACAGGTCAGGAATCAAAGCACCTATCCAGTGTTCCTTTTATTTTGGCACTTGGTCAGAAAAATTACTCTTTATCCACTTCTGTAGTGCATTTCCTTTCTGCTGATGGAAAGTTTCCTGTGCCAGCTGGCAGAACAGCTTCCATGCAGAGCTGTCAGCATCATGCCTTGAAATCTTTCCACTGTTGTGTTTCATTGCCTCACTGCTACCCCTGTTATCTTCTCCAAAATGTCCCTAGACTGTCTGTATATGAGATGTGGGCCCTACAGCTCTATCAGTTGAAAAAAATGCGAACACTGCTATCATCCATCCTGTTACATACTTGTAAAAAATACAAAGACAAAATCTTTCTTTATCTGATTTAACAATGTTTTTTTTTTTTTATACAGCAGAAAGAGACAGTTGGAGATGGGATGAGGCCATTGAGTACTTGAGAATTAGTCAGGTTGCAGCATTAGGTTGTTATTTCTGATGTAGTCCAGAGCACTCATGTGCCTTTCTTTAGGACGGCTGTTTTATGGCTTACTAGGAATTAATTTACAATAGGTTTAAGTCCATATACAGGTGACTACATCTGTAAAAACACTCAGTGTAAGTGGCAATAATTGTTAGTTTCGTCAAGAAGATCACAAGTTGATCAGGACCTGGAAGAATGGAACAATTATAAGCCTTAAGTTAGCTGCCTCAGTTGGATTTCAGTAGATACGACCTGACACATGTAGGTACAGTGATCAGCCACATTTCTCTCAGTTGACTGGGATCTGTAGTCCATCATAGTATTTGATTATCTCAATAATTATTTAAAAGCTCTGGTTTTAGAGATCTTAACTTAGAATTTTTTCCTAGCCCAATCAAATTCCCAGAGCTGGTTTTTCTGTGTGTTTAGATGAATTGACATTAAGAGTGAAGCCTGCTTGTGTGTGTGCTCAAGGTCTATCCATCACTGTGGTCCTGGGTTGTTCTAAACTGGCCCTGTCACAAGCCTGTTGAAACAGTGTGTATGTGTACATGCAAAAAATCCCAAAGAAAACCCAGTTAGAATGTTCAAATTCTAAATAACTCCTGTAAGAAGTTTATAGTAGGAAGCAAGCTATTATTTCTCTGGGATTAGAAAAAATGCAGTAAAAATAATACTTTTTTTCCTCCTACATCTCAAATTAGCACCTCTTAATTTCAACGTTTGATGAATGACTTTTGTTTCCCCTCCTAGTAATCTGACTTTCTTGATCTGTGTTCCTAAAGATCAGTTGTGCAGGACATACAGGTGTTAGCACAGCTGGCTTGCTGATGACAACTCTGTCCATATAGCTGTCTAGTGTGTCATCACTCATATTGTTCAGTGTCATTCTGACCTAGCCAAGCTAAAAATGGTACTCCAGCTCAAGAGGGATTTAAAAACCTTGACAAAGTAAAGATAAGACATTGCTGAATGTCATATCCATGTGCTTAACTGTTTGCAGTTTAGACATATCTAAATAACTAATTTCAGGGTGCATTTTTCTTTTTTTTCTTTTTTTTTTTTTTTGTTCATTTGTTTTGTTGGTTGTTTGGGTTTTTTGTTCGTTTGTTTTTGTGTGGTTGGGTTGCAATGAGTTGGGTTTTCTTTGTTTTGTGGTGTTTTTTTGAAAGCTGAATACTTTAGTATAGTTTCCCTTCAGTAAGGAAAAATCCTTGTTTGGAGAACTGTGGATTTACTGAATACATTAACTTATTTTCTCCAGACGTAGGTTCATTTTCAGTCCGAGGTCATTGAAATCCATTCATAGGGGATGTATTATAGCACACATCCTGCAACTACAGCGAAGCTTAGGTGCAGCGGTCAACGGTTGTGAAAAAAACCACTGGATCAGATTAACATCTTATTCAATAGAGCATGTAGTATGTGTGTGTGTACTAGTATGAGAAAGCTTGAATTAATCTTATAAGTAAGTCTGGGACGGTACTCTGCTCTGAAAATAAATTTCCAATCTTGACTAGCCTAGAAGAAAAAAAAAAAAGCACACCCAAAACAGTTTTATATGTCGTCTTACACAAATACTGTTACTCAATAATTAATGTTCTTTTAGAAACCAAAGCCTGTGAAATGGGTTGTTTTGTAATTAAATACAGATATGAATTACAGTAATCAGAAAGGATAGTCGCAAAATCTGTATGCTAATACGGCAATTTTCAGTAGTTTTTAAATTGAGTAAAATATTTGGTGTACCTAATTACATTAATGTATGGCTACCTAGAGCAAGGTATGTTAAAATACTATGTAAAACCTCCACTATCAACAGAAGTCAGGCCCTTGGATTTGAGGATATATTCCTTTTTTTGATGAAAGAGTGTGCAATGATTTGTGTGCCTTTAGTGAGTACTCAAACCTAACTGTGATGGCCATATAACAAGTATTCATTCAACTGTACCATGTAGCTCTTTTTCTCTTTCCCTCCTATGAGACAGCATTTTGTCTAAGCTAAATATGTTGTGATTTGGTGTAGTTTGGTTTTTATCCTTCTTGGGGGAAAAAAAAAAGTTTGAGGAGGTGTTCCTGCAGTTCAGTTGACTAGTTTGATTCCCACCATCATTCCTCACCTCATTTGCTCTCTAATTGTAGCTATAATTTTCCAGTTTTCAGGTGTTTGATTTAAAGTGCCTTCAGTTTAAGCTATGCAAACTTGTCACAGGCAGTCTCTCTACTTCTGGAGTGATTCTTGATTGCTGAAACACCCTGATGGAAAATATTGTGTCCAGGATTATATAGGCCCTCATTCAGTAAAGGAATATACACTTTTTGCAGTGGTTTTCTTATTTTCAGAGCAGACTCAGACTCTGGTGTTTATGAGCAACCCATAATAACAGGCTGACTCTTTGATCTGACGGTGCTATAGTTTGTACTTCTTTGGATCTCATGTGTGCCAAATCCCTCAGCAAATCTTTTGTCTTCTGTATTCCCTTAAAGGGCTAATGCTTCAGGTGTGATCACTGTTTTCTGGAGAGCCCATAGTATATAGATGTATCATTAGGAAAACAACCTGAATCGGCAACTTGAAGAACTCTTGTTATCGACACTATTCAGTACTCTTGTTGTTGCAACTTCATACCTGTATATTCACTTGTATTTTCCGGTATAGATTAAGAAAACAACAACAATTCGTAATTAAACATGAAAAGAGTAGGAAATGTTCCTGAAGGTTTGATTTTGTCCACCTATGTATATAATTTTTTATTTTTCTCCTTAGTTCCATGGTCATTTATACCACTACAACAGACTTGCCCATTCAAATTAGTTACTATGTAACCTACTTTTGTTAAAATGCTTCTCACTGAAGAAGGCAAAGGACCATGTTCAGTAGGTGTTCATATCCTTGACTTGTGTAGTATGGCCCCCATTGTACGTGCTGCCCTGGAGGTATGGACATTATGTGGCTAAATCAGCTACATACTTACAAGACTGTGGTTAAGATTAAGATTTGGTTTGCATTTAAACTGCTTTCCTCTATTTTAAGAAGCTCTAAAACCATTTTTGTCAATTGTATTTATCAATTATATGCAGAACACATAGCAGTGTGATAGAAACCATTTTTTTTGCACCCTTTTAGAATGATTTCTGTATTTGTAGCTTCTCTTATATCAGCAGTATGGTCATCTCAAGTCAAATAGATTAAATCAAGGTTTGCCATTCACTTATCACCACATCACTGCATCATTTTAGTTCTTGTTCTGCTGTTTAAATTGCAAATGATATACTATTAAAAAAGTACATAAAAAAAGTTTGCTGTACTAGTCAGATAGTAAGCAGGCAAAGACATTAGGAAGGCTTAGGCACATTCTAATACTATTTGCAGCTTGCTAGCATTTAGTACCATGTCTCTGCTGGCGTAACTGGACATACCAGCTCAAACTGTCCAGTGGAAAAACAAAGTGAGCACAGAAGTGGACTGTGGACAAACCTGTTGTACTGGATCAGCAGAAAATTTTTAAGTTCATTTTTGGATGTGCAGAATTAGCCCATCACTACACTTTGGTTTGGTCAATAATGTAACTTCAGTTTATTATTCCGCTTCAGCTTTGATCTGAATTAATGAATACTTTATTGATTTTAAATTGAGTGGCTATAGTCTTGTCTTCTGTGTTGCTCTCTTAATTAATTAAAAAGTTAAACACTGTCATAAGTCACTATGCTCCTTTTTTTAAAAACATTATGAGTATTGTAGTAGAGTTGTGTTGGATCCATTTGTGATTTTGGCTGTTTCCAGATAGTATTTATATATGGCTAAACTGAAAAGTCTAATGATCATACTTAGTGGCACGCTGTCACAGTGCTTAAATATGCTCTGTATAAAATCACTCTTGCCACTTTTCACAGTCTCAGCTAAAATTATATTTACCAAAATCAGAAGTAGCCAAAATCTTCACTGGCATTCGGTAAATATATATTTATATAATTTTTCTCTGTATTAATTTTAGAGTACAGGGAAGTGGAACTGGTTATAGACATTTTTAATCATTGCAATAAGCCTGATTAGCTGATTAGGTTTTTTAGATTATAACATTAGGTCCCTAGCCTACGGAGACCTCTCAGACAAAACAGTCTTGCTTTAGATTTTATATGGAGGAAAAATACCCAACTTGTTAAATACAAAAAAGGTCTGAAAGTTGCATTTTAAAGCTTAACTACATAGAATGGATTTTTTAAAAAAAAATAAAATTAGCAGTTTGACCTTTGTCTCATTGTTCTCTAATGTAAGTTTTTATGTGAATATTGTGCTTACTTCATTAGAATATGAGGAAAGAAACACAGTTTCCCAACTCCTGTCATTATGTTCCTGGATCTCAGAAAGGCAATAGGCAGAAGTTATTAAATTAGTTTTAACTAAGATTTAATACAAATGTGGTCTATTCAGGATGATTCCATGCAGGCCATTATTCCATCCATGGCCATTATGGCTTTTCAGGCCTTGAATAAGATGGAAAAAGTAGCCAGCTTAAAGACCGTTTTCTAGTTAAACAATGTAATGGTATTTGTACAGTATACACCCAGTCTTTTGTTCTTACAATTTTTCCTGAACCCTTGTGAGTATTTTTCAAAGGAGAAGTCTGCCTTAATTTTGTATTTCTCAGGATGCATAATGATAATAAGATTTACTCTTTACATCTAAGTAAGTATCTACAAATGCAAAAAAATCTTTGGTTTTTTTTTAGTTGTGATCTTCATATCAAATGTCATACTATTTAAGAAGCTAGTATGTACTTTTCTAATGCAATGGTACTAATGGCATATGTTCACCAAAATGCAGCCATTTTAAAAAATGGTTTTTATATTTTAATGTTCAGTGAGTGTCAGGCCCCAATACTGAAATTGAGAGTTTGAAACTAATAGGGTTAAAAGGACTTCTACTGTATGTATTGTGTATGCATTATACCTACATTGCTTATACATTGTTTTTTTCCCCCTAGTATTAGCAATCTGCTTTTGTACTTTGACATAGGGATTTCCCTTGTGAATTTTGTCACAGAAAAAAGAGAATCATCAATATCGCAGTTAAACTTGACTTTCAAAGCTAATAGTATCTCATTTGGGGGCTGAAATTTAATAAATTTTCTTTGATTCTGTTTGAGTTTTTAAACATCAAACAATGAATTGGCCAGGGTGCAGTAAAATATTTAGATCTATTGACTATGGTTCAGAAGGGTAGAAGGCAAAACACTGGTGGTTTGATGTTGATAAATTCTTAGTACCTTAATCCACATTAATGTTTTCTTTTATCTGTGTGCATACTGGCAGCAAAGACACTGAAAAGTTGGTATATATAAGCTATAAAAATGTAAATCATATGTGTGTGTGTGTGTGTGTGTGTGTGTGTGTATTTAAAGCAATGCATTTTGTTATATTCAGCAAGGTTAACATCTGACCAGAATTACACATGCTGACAGAACACTCTAGAGAGTATATTTGTTCCATAGGACTGTATATCCTGAACCTAGTGCACTGTGTGTACAAAAAATGTGTAGAGGACCTTTCCTGTTATAAAAATTGCATCATAGTGCATATGTTTGGCAGCCACAGGTATTGACAGGAATTCTTTAGGTCAACTTGGGAAATGTAGGGCTCCCTATTCCCACAGAACAGAGGAACGAATAACAGAAAATCTTTTCTTCTTTGTATCAGTTGATTTACACATGCTTCTTTCAATCAGAGCAGATTTCAAAGGCTCTTCTATTTTTTGAAACATGTTCAGTCATAATCAACATTTTACAAAAGTCTAATTTTGTAAGTGGTTATGGAAAAGTAATCTGGGATTTGAAATTAATAGACCTGGGTTTTAATTCATTTGGTGTGTTCTTGTGGGCAAGGGAGCCTTTAAGAAAAACTGAAATTTATTTAAATAGTATTTATCAAACTGTGTGTCTACTGACTTATATGCATTTAGTATATATTTAGTATATGTTTTAGTATCAGATTGTGTATTGTTTAGTTAAAGACGGTAAATTATTTTTGCAGTACTCGTTATTGCTACTCAGCAGATGCAGTCTATGCCAAATGAATGGATTTCATCTATTCATTTGTACTAATATATATTTGTATGTGTGTCTATCCATCTGTATTAGAATCTAATCTGACTACTGGGATCTCCTGGAGGCGGACATGGCAATTTTTGTATTAAATAGAATGAAAAAGGGGTGTGTGGCATCGTACGATGTACTAACACAAGTGACGCGCGTGTGGAAGTCAAGAGTTAAATACGCGTGATTCCACAGCCGTGGTGATGGGCTCCGGCCGCGTTTCCCCGTGCGGGATGTCGCGCAGTTTTGGGCAGCGGGCGGTGTTGGCGGCCGGGCCGTGCCCGCGGACAAAGCGGCGGCGGCGGCGGCGCTGCGGAGTGTGGCCGGCAGGTGGCAGTGCGACACCGGGGCGGGGGGAACATCCCGGGAACATCCCGGGGTGCGGGGGGAACATCCCGGGGTGCGGTGGGAGCATCCCGGGATGCGGGGTGTTGTGGGAGCATCTCCGTGTGCGGTGGGAGCATCCCGGGATGCGGGGTGCAGTGGGAGTATCCCAGGATGCGGGGTGCGGTGGGAGCATCGCCCGCTCCAGCCCGGCACGGGGACAGACGGCACAAACAGTGACTGATACTGCTTAGTATTTCTTATATATTTCTTACAGTGAGGCTGCAACAGGACATCTAGTAGCACTTTTTTTTTTTTTTCTTTTTTATGTTTTTATCTTGTTAATTGGAAAGGTACAGGTTAGTTCGATTTGCTTTGTGGATTATTTATTTTATTCTGGCTTTTAAAGGGATTGCTACTAAATGAACCGTATTCTGGAGGACAGGTAACAACCTCACTAGAGTAGACAGAAGTCACATGGCAGCTTCTTGTTGGTGTGATCACATGAACTTTTTAATTTCATGGCTAATGTTTGTTTTGGTTAGAAGTACAATTACTGTTTTTTCTTACAAGGTTTTTACAGGGTACAGATCTGTGAAATGTGTATGCCAGCTGGACTAGTGAGCCCTTAGTGTCTCTTCCCATTTCAGATCAGGGGAAGATGCTTTTTCTTCTTAACATTCTCTCCCAGCACTCTGAATTAGAGATTTATTTGCAACGAAAAATCAATTAGTCCTAAATTTATTCATGGATTTCAGGTCCAGCGATCAATGCAAGTCCACTCAGTGGGCTCAAGGGGACCCAGTTCATCCCAGTTAATGTGTCTGAAGGGGAATTACCATTGATGCTGTTTTTTTCCCTTTAGGTCAGAGATCAGGCCTTGCTGCCATGTGCTGCCGCAGCCACGAATGACTTCACCCTGGAGCTACCCAAACTGCACCTAGAGACCTTTTCAGAGGAAGGGCTGAAGGGCAGGCCAGAGGCTGTAGCATTTCAGGTTAGAGTCTAAAATAATCCTGATTCTTGTTTTCATTTTTGGCAACTGAGATAGAACAAGAAGCTAGGCTGCTCTGAATGTGTGGAGAACAAAAAGCTTCAAACTATTGCAGTCAACAGTTGAAAGAGAAATAATTTCCATATATACTGTTGGATACAGTATTTGAGAGATGATGGTAAATTTTAATTTTACTGTAATAGTGTTAAATAATTGACAGGAATATAACCATGGAAAAATGCAAATGTTATATTTGAAAAGTAATATCACTTTACAACCCACTCCTCCTCCTTCCCTCCCCCCCCCTTTAATTTAAACAAGACAAATAAAAAAAGCCCAAGATTTTTATGCTGCTACTTGGTCAGTATCAGATTTTTTCATATTGCAGTTTTAGAATTAACAGTGATTTCTAACATTCCTAATTTAAAAGAAACTGTTATTTGAAGTACTCTAATATAGAAACTGTTTCAAAATACTATTTTCATTAGCAGGAAACATTGGGGGAAAAAAGAGAAATTGGATGAAAATGTACAGATTTTCAGCTCTGAAAATTGATCCTGTGCAATGCCTCCTTATTGTTTTTAAGTTTGTTATGTCTTCTATGCAGACTCTGCCTTAGTGCTTATTTTTAAAAAATAAAATTTTTTAAATTGTTTTTAAAGGCAGAATATTTTGTTTTCCCAATGAGAGAACAAAAGGCAGAGTGAGTACATATTTCTTTCATTGTACTCTTCTATCTGAATCAGAGGAAAAGTAGTCAAGTAAAGCACAAGGACATTAGACAATGCAAGTCTACAAGTACATTGCAAGTATGCAAGTACATTGTGTGTGTACTTTTCTGTAGTAACCCTTTTAAATTTTATTCTAGATGTAGTATATAATTGCAGGAATATAGACACAAAAACATTCAAGAAAGCCAGAGTCTAAGCTGGAAATTTCTCACTGTTGCCCTCTTTCATACATGCATTTCAATACGATAAAGATTTAAATTGCATGTGTTTTATCATGTTTCTCTGCTAAAGCAGTAGTATGTAACACTTTGAGGGTCCCATGAACCTCAGCACAGCCGTATGTCTCTTACAGAGGGTGGGTTGCAAATACTTCCCCAGTACAGTGATGATTGCTTTTAAAGCTGCCAAAAGATTCCACAGGTGGCGTCTTTTCAAAGAAGCTGTCATCAAAATCACCAGCTTTTAAAATACTACTTTTCTAATCCAGTGGCCTCTTTAGTGATAGCTGCTGCTTTTTTTTTTTTTTTTGTCCCATCCCAATTTCCATTCTTTTTTGACCTTACAATGATTACAGAAGCATTTGCAAGACAGCCTATTCCTTGTTTATTCCTAAGAAGATGATAAGAAACAGAAGTATAAAAAGTTGCATTTTACACTTGTATAGAGTGCTTGTGGTATATAGCTAACACATAGTAATGTATGTGCTGAAGAGCTCAATGATGGTGCAGAGTTGTAAACCTACTTTTGGTTCACCTGACAGCTTCAGTTATACTTGGTTTCTCTGTGCCTACACAAACAACACCAAAGGTTCAGTCTGTATCACTGTGAAGTTCCTTTTCTCCTCTCCTTTCCCTTTCTATTTTTCCATTTCCCTTTGTTTCCTTCCTCTTCCTCTCCCTCCTTCTCTTCCTCTCCCTTCTCTCCTTCTTTCCCTCTTCCTTCCCCTATCTCTAGTTGCATAGTGCCTGTTTGATAACTTTATACATTATAGAGATTTTATTTTAAAATTTGCCTGTTTTAGCTGGGAGCCAGCTAATTGATTTTAATTTCACTGTATGCAAAACTATATTACAGCCAATCCTGTAATTCTGAATGAGGTAAACAGTTAATTATCACTTTAGGGACACTTTTTATTAAAACCAGTGGAATTGTTTGCATGCATGTTTTCTGTAACTGCTATATTTAGTCTGTGACAAGTACAGCTCAGTTAATGGCATTATTATGATGCCTAAGGTTTTTAATGTGTATTTTATAGATTTTCATAGAGTTATGTAAGTTGAGAAAGTTTTCCTAAGTCTCTCACATTTACGTGCTATTTAGAAGTTACTGAATACTTTGTCACACATTCCTGAAGTTCTGTTAGACACACATTACCAAGGACATGCTGTTTTGAAGAATACCTGCAAGAACTCCAACTGAGACAATAAGATAGCTTGTAGTCAAAACAGGAGAGTCAGCTCAGAGCTCTTGGAGGGGCCCAAGGGGCAGTTCTGAGGAGTTCTGAGCACCAGGGGAAAATGGTACCACAGGTTGGCTGTGGATATCAAGTATGTTAATTACTGAAAGTTATAAAAACCGTAACATCTGGCTGGCACACGTGTGCGTACTTCTGTTGTGCACCTGGAAGTTTCTAATAAAGGAACTACTCTATCTATCTATCTATCTATCTATCTATCTATCTATCTATCTATCTAATCTATCTGTCTCCACTAATGTTGTTTTGAAAGCCTTTTGTAGGAATTTTAGGCATCAATTATCTGCAAGTGTTGGACATAGAGAGTTTTTTCCCGAATCTAAATGAATTGATGTTTGATGGTATATTTTAAAAAAATTGCCTAGAAAATTAAGATCTTAAATTAGCTATCAGAACTGTTGAGTACTCACAGAAGATGGCATTGTTTTATTTTTAATACTCATGCATCTGGTTTGTAGTAGGTGGCTGAAAACAGTAGTTAATCCGTTGATCTGAGTGTATCGCTTCATCATATGAGAGAAAGAAGAAAATGCTATTACATTTGTATGTACATACACATCTTCATAGGTTATCCTTCTTCCAAATTTTTCAGAAAGGAAGTGGCTCTCAAAGGTGTTTTGAATGAAGTCCACTATCCTTAATTTACCTCATGAGCTCAGCAGCATTGGAGATCTATTTTCCTTGTCATTGGGAATACAGGAAGTCTTGGAATTTTTAAATTGCTGTTGTCTTTGTGGAAATGTTTCTTGTGAAAAATGTACTCTGTTTATAGTAGACAAGTGCAAAGAAGATTGACATAATGAACCTAAGTTGCCTGACTGTGAACTAAACTATCAGAGATTTGGGGTTATTTAGTGGCATGCTTAATTAAATACCTTGTTTTCTAGCATATGGATCCAACATTCCAAATACCATGGAGGCTTACAGGGTTGATCAAACAAACACACAAATAAAGTCCCTGTCATTCCCAAATGGAATAACCATGTAAGCTGTGTGCATCTTTTAAACAGTTTGTTTTACACTCTAGTTTAGACCTTTAGGTAATGAAATGAAATATTTTGTACACAAAGTTCTGTGTATCTTCTCCAAAGCATGCACATTTTGTAATGGCTCTTAAATTGCAAAATTATGCAATTATAAGTTGTAATTCAACAGGAATATCCTTGCACTGAGTATCTTATAAAGCCCTATGCGAGTAGTGAAGGTATGACTTAATTTGTAGGCATTTGTTAAATTCTTGAGAACTATAACAGAATTACTAAAATAGTTTGAAAATATAACTTCAAGTGGATAAGTAAAGAAAAAATTGGAATATCTTGAAGAGTAAAATATGATAGTTTCGAAACACTCTCACCTGGTATTTAATTGTTGTGAAAAATATAATGTCATAAAGTTGTACTATTTGTAACTTAATTAAGTTTGAAAGTAGAAAATTATAGCATTGTTTTCAAGCATCTGAAACACATGAACACGGGATTTAAGGTGAGCTGTTCTGGCCATGCCTGAATGTTCCTACTGGAGGCAGAAAGTGGAACTGTAGGTGAAGCCTCCATGTGAATACAGGATACAGGATTAAAAAATGCAACTGAAATGACAAGGCATTGCTAATTCTAGTAGTCTTGCTTGACAGATGACTATTTAAGTTAACTGATAAATGTTATCAGCTCTTTGTAAAATACAAAATTCAGTTGTGTTACATCTTTGAGAAGAGGATAAGGTTACTTACTAATCTTAAGTCTCACTTCTGAGAGACTTTATTGGCTCAGAGAAGAAGTTGTTCAGAAGATTAACTCTGAATTGTCTCAAATACTTTTACATCACATATGTAATTGATATAATGCCAAGTGTTTTTACCTAAAAAACAATGCATAAAGGCCCCCCCTCCAAATCATTTAAGATTTAAATGTTCATTTATAAATAATTAAGCATCAATATGTTCTCACAGTGGGTTTCTTCCGGTTGGAGATGTAGACACAGAAGGGTAATAACTACTCTGAAGGAAACTTCTTGAAGCAAATTTAGGTACCTCAGACATATATGTTAATGTTATGTTTTGAAGGAATTATAGTTGAATTACGCAACAATATCTTATAAATATTTATGAGCATGATACAACCTATCTGGAGACATGACTCCAAATAACTAGTTCAACATAAAAGGGGAATCAGAAAGGGACTTCAGGGTGCTGTTGACACCCAGCTAGACAAGAGTCAGCAATGTGCCCAGCTGGCCAAGAAGGTCAATGGCATCCTGGCTTGTATCAGAAATTGTGTGGCCAGCAGGACCAGGGCAGTGATTGTCCCCCTGTACTTGGTGAAGCTGTACTTTGAATCCTGTGTTCAGTTTCAGGCCCCGTATGGTAAGAAAGACACTAAGGTGCTGGAGCATGTCCAGAGAAGGGCAACAAAGCTGGTGAAAGGTTTGGAGCACAAGTTCTGTGAGGTGACTGAGAAAGCTGGGGGTGTTTACCATGGAGAAAAGGAGGCTCATTACTCTCTTTATTACTCTGCAACTACCTGAAAGGAGGTTTCAGCAAGACAGTTCTTGGTCTTTTCTCCCAGGCAACTAGCGACAGGGCAAGAGGACATATCCTCAAGCTGCATCAGTGGAGTTTCAGGCTAGACATCAGAAAGGGTCGTTAAGCATTGGAATGGACAGTCCAGAGAGGTGTTGGATTCACCATCCCTGAAAGCGCTCAAGAAACAACTGGGCATGGCGCTTAGTGCTATGGTTTAGTTTGCATGTTGGTGTTGGGTCAAAGGATGGATTTGGTGATCCTGTAGGTATTTTTCAGCTGTAATGATTCTGTGATTCTATGAGTCTCTCCTCCAGGTGGGTTTGAGATGGATAAGTTTTCAATTGGCCTTGTCTGTCTGTCTCTGGCTCTTTGTGTTTTTGTCTCTGCCACATGCTCTCATGCTCTGCTGCCTGTCCCTGTGTCCTTCCTGCAGATTTTCCATTACATGCTATCCTAGCTGCATGGTTGCTTGTTTCTGTGCTTACACTGATGCACCTGCACATGCTCTGGTGCTCTCGCTCTCCCTTTCCCTGTGTGTCTGCTCTCTCTTCCCTACATAATCTTGTGCTTTCTTTCAGTCAGTCTCTGCCCCTCTCTTCCGCTCACTTTGCATGTGTTTACCTCTCTATCTTGCTTGCTCTGCGTCAGCCTTTTGGTCTCCGCCGTCCCTCTGCATCTCCCTCCCATCTGCCCCATCTTGCTCCCTCTGTCACTGTCTTCAGCATATATCCATTTGTTCATGCAGGCTTATATGTACTTCTTTGCCTTTCCTAAGTGTTTTGAGCTAATTTGGAATGAAAAGTGCACTCATAACATAAAGGCTTATAATGGTAGCAGTAATATAGTCTAGTACTCAGTGTTAGCATATAATAATTACAAATTTACAAAGAAGTGAGTTCTTGCCATTTATGAATTCTTACATGATTTAGCCATGCCTTATCTAATTGTGTTGTAGGTGCACTTTTTCTAATTAATTGGGCAAACATAAATGTAGTTTTAGGAGCTTCCTAATTCTTATTTATTTTAACTTGTTCATTAATTTTAGATATATGCTTGATAGATTAGAAGATGAAAGGTATGCATAATTCTGCTGATAATTTTCCTCAAAATAATAAACACTTTCTCATTGCCATGTTTGCTTGTCAATAAAAAAGTTCTTACCAAATTGAGAAAGTAAGTGATTTCAAAGGTAAATAATAATTCTGTCATCAGATTTTATCCTCTGCATAGGGCATGTCTTTCAAACATACATCAGTTCTGGTATGAGAACTCAATGAGATTAATTAATCATGGGGTAGCCGCTTAAAAATTACTGAATTACTAGTATTTTAAATCTTGTACTTCTGTTTTAGAGCCTCTTTTATTTTTTTCTATGACATGGCTGTTAAAGTAAAATTTTTTTTTTCTCTTAATACTTCAGAAAGAAGAAGCCTTTTTTAGAGAGTCTTGAAGATAGTGCAACATGCACACACTTCTAGTGTTTTCTTTTTACTTAAACCATTTCACCAGAGTAGGAACTATCCATTGTATTATAAAGGCTAGAATGCTGCCTCCTTTGGAATCAATTGCTGTTTCTTGTTGGGTAAAACTGGGTTTTCATTCTCCAGGAGTTCAACAGCTGATTTCAACAGCAGCTGAGCTGCCCTCCCACTTTTTTTTATTCCTCTCCAAAAGAACTGATTTCTTACCTAGTGTCAAAATGCACTGCTTCTAAACTGGCTGCGAGCCTGCCTTTCAATATACTACTTAAAGAGAAAAGTGATTATTTATTACTCTAATGCTACTTTACACTTGTACTTTGAGTTGAAATACTCATAAATAAGTAAATGTTTTAAACTCGTTAGAGTGGGGTTGACACCTCTTGCAACCCTGACCTTTTTCAAATTTCAGTTTGTCAAAAATAAAGTTGGTACGGGACTTAAGAAAAAGTAATTAATAACTAAGTAAAATCTGAATAACCAGATTGAAGAGATGTAACATTAAGGATTCTAATTTGATCTCCTTGAATGTGTTCAGCTGGTATCTGGAGTTTTGTCCCCAAATATCTGCTGTATCATACTGCTAATTATTTTGAAACCATTTTAGCATAAGTAAATATAATGACTTTAAAACATAATATTAATGCAAAATACTATTTAAAACATAAAAAATGAGACATCTTCTAAATGCCAGTGATGTTGGAAATTTACCTTCTATAATTTGATTTTCACACTCTTTTCTGCCACTTAACTGTGTCCTCAACTTCCTTTCCTCTTCACGGCATTTGTGTTAGCAACTTTTCCTCCCTGTCCTCTATGGGCTTCTTATTGTTCTCTCTCCTTTCCTCATTTCCCGCCTCTTTTCCGTACTTTCTCAGCCACCCTTGCATTTTTTGTTTCTTCCCTTGCCTTTCTTCATTCTAATGAATTAGTACAGATAATACGAAAAGCCTTCAGAGGCCATTGTAGTTAGCTGGTACACTGTTTGCATCCCAACCATGCTAATTAAGTCTTGGCCCTATAGGGCCATAAATACCAAAGTCAGTATCTGTAATCAGCAACTAATCAATTACTGAAAGCTGTCTGCTTGTGCCTGTGACACTACTAACTCTTGTCCAGCCCCTTTCATAAGCACTATTAGTTTTGTAAAAACTTTTCAGTTAAGACGTGCTGATGATTATCTTGAATGCCAAAGTTAGTATATAATCATTTAACCTTTCAGTAGCCTTTCTTAATGGAAAATTTCCTTTCTTGACCCTGTCAAGCAATCATGTAGCTATCTGCCTTTGTCCACTTAGACTTTTTCATACATTTACATCTGTGGTGTGTGGGTGATCTCTTAGGAATTATCTGTGCTGATATTCAAGAAAGCTATATAAGAACTGTGTAAAATACGATCTTAATTCACTAAGCTTATTTGTTTAGTTTTGCTTCTGCTTGTAATCCTGGGATTTTTTTCCCAGCTGGTTACCAGGTTGTTGCATCTTATAGCAGGAGGCATCTCTCTTGTTTCTGGTCACTAATCTTTCATGAGAAAAATTACTCTAGAGTCATGGTGATATCAATATGTACCCAAAGCTGCCTCCGTGAATAAGGGCAGACTCCTAAATGCTCTAATTACAAAAATAAAGCATCGTTCAGTCACAGAAGATATCAAATATAGTTTTCACAGCACCTTGTTTGTAAGACAGATTTTCTTGCTTTAGAAATCGTATCTTTCAGAACTGCACAGGTTTATCTGTGCACAGTACCTACAGAAAACAGGTAATTTTAGCAGATAACAACTGCATAACTTTGATGTGACTGTATTGTTTTACCCGGTTCGCCATTTGTGCTATTGTAACACAGACAAGTCCATTCAGAATCATAGATGTTTAAGTGTTGATAATCATGTGTGTTAAAGGTTGAATGAATTCATGAAGTGAACACTGTGAAAGATTAGGAATTGTCTGGAGTCACTTTTTCTTTTTTGTACTGGTTCTTTTAATTTCAAAAACTAAGAAGAAATACTGAGTAATAAAAGTTAAGAAGGCAGTAGACTTAATTATGCAAGTATTTAGGTAGCAGAAATAGAATCACACTACCTTCTATTCTTAATTGTATTTAAAAGAAAAAAAAGCTTGAAATGCTGAAGCTTTTGTTTAGTCTTCTTCGCTTAATTGCTTAGTAGTCTATTATTATAAAACATGTTTATCTTTGATATTCTTATCAATAGCCTACAGAGTAAGACAAAATTTATTACATGTTGCACTTTATTAGTACAAGAATTTTGTCATGGAATCAAGAGAGACATTTCTGCCCAGATACTGCATTTTGTGGGTCTTGCGGTTAAAGACCTGGAAAAGGAAGGGTTATCTACACCTTGAGAGTTTATTATGGCTTAGTGATTTGCTGATTGATTTCATTTGCTGTCAGTTAAGGCTCTCTTAATGTCAGCTTTCTTTCCATAATGCCTTGAAATAAAGACTGATGAAGATTTTTCAGATTGATGCTGCTTACATAAACTGACCCTGATTTGCCCTTCTGCATGACAATATAAGTGACAGCAGTTGGATGAAAATATAGCAATGAATATGCAGCTTAAGGCTTAAGAAAAACACAGTAAACCTTTCAGAATATAAAACTAGGCATAAAACCCCCTGTTTGTTCTGTTATTTCTACAGTTGTCCTGTATTGAAGAAATAGACTGGGATAGCATCCCAAGTGGTATACTGCTGAAGTGAAATTTGAAGAGGACATGTTGTGAAAAGATTAGAAGTTAACTTGTTTTTTTAAAATATCTACTAATTTGGCCCTAATTTGTTTTGGCTTTTTTTTTTGGTTGGTTGGTTTGATTTTTGTTGTTGTTGTTGTGTTTTGTTTTGTTTTTGTTTGTGGGCTTTTTTTGGAATGTTTTGGTTTGGTTTGGTTTGGTTTGGTTTGGTTTTTTTTAGGGGGTGGGGTGGCAAGAAGGGTTGTGTAAATTGTGGCTCATAAATTCACATATGTTATTATCTGAAAATTTTATTTTTTATGTTGTTACTTTGAAGGAATCAAACTGTTTTGAAGCTGTTGTTTTGATTTTTAAGTTACTGAATTGATTGATTGGTCTAGTATTGGTAGTATCATGAGATCACAAACACCAATACTATATTGGATTGTGAAAAGCACAAATTCTTAGGATTCTTATGGTCTATTGCTATAGGTGTTCCAGGACTAATATGCTTTAAGTAGGGCACTCAAATTAATACTTGCCCATTGCAGTACACAATTTCATTATAGTGTTTTAAAGGTCTGCCTTCATTATGGTCTCTTCCCTCATTTTGATCTCTTCGTCTTAGAATCAAAAAAGGTGGTAAGACATCAGGGGATGAGGAAAAAAGGGAGGTGTCTGGAGGGTGCTCTGACTAATGGAAATTTCATGAATGTGGAACTGTTTTGTAAACCTGAATAACAGAGATACACAGCTTGCATGTTGGCATTTACCTGCAAAAGATTGCATATTTCATGGCTTTTAAAAAGATAATATCCATGAAAGGGCCAAAATTTGTTTATCCTCCAGGAACGGTGCTAGAACTTAGATTACTTTGGATTTCTTCACCATCATGATCTTTTTTGGTAGAAGTACAGTTTTAAAGTAAATGTCAGGAGGGAACAGTCACCCATTCCACCTGTGGGGCAAACTTGAAATGTCCATTTAATACCTGAAGACTATATTTTGGTTCTGATTTCTCTCTGTTCAGAGGCAGATTGTGTGTTTTTTTCCAGTACCAGCCCCCACTGGTGGTGGATCCCCTCTTCCTAGTGGTATCATAATTGACGAATACTACAGGGAGAGATTAGACAGCAAGACATCATGTCGTTACCACAGTGTACAGTGACTTTCCCTTCATCCGGTTTCCCAACCTCAAATGAATTTTTTTTTTAGATTAATATTGTCAAGCTAGAGATTACAAGTTGAAGTTTAAATTTTTACACATGCTTGCAAAGACCATAGAACTGGGTTTTGAACAGTCTCCTACGTGTATAATGTGATGTTTGTCTGTACCTTGGCAAAGGTCACTATCTTAGATGCTTGATTTGTTCTGCATTTATTCCACATGAGACTTACTGCAAATTTTACTCCTTTGGGAAATAGACTGTGGGACAGAGTAAACATTTAATGCCTGGAGGGTATGTAGAATAGCAGTAAATCTGGTTGCCTCTGCTTTAAAACAGGTTGGACAGGGGAAATTAAAAAAGAAAATAAAAGAAAAAGAAAATAGTATAAGAAACAGGGCTAAAATGTCTTCAGAATTTTGCCTAGCCTCTACCATTTTTGTTCATGGACCTTCTGAAACAAAATTCATAGTTTTTGTTCAACACCCATTTATTGTCCCATTGCTTCTTGAACCCACGTGAAGGTAAGCATTCACATCACTTGCGGAAGAGACAAGAAGGTGAAAACAGTGGAAATCACCTATAGTTTCTAGAGTTCTTAAGCTGTGGAAGTGATTTCTCTGTTACCAACGTTCATAGGCACAATTACTCACAAGTGACGTAACTGCAAGTAGTGGTCCAGCTCTGAAAAATGGATTAGGAAGTAGTAACCAATTAACATCAGAGGTAGTTTAAAAAATGCTATCCTTGTGGGTGTAAGTTAGGATAGCCTGGGGTTCTTGGATAAGAACCAGCTGCTTTTGTTGATCCACCATTAAGGACACCCTTCAAGTACATGATAGTGCTATGCTTGCAGTCCTTATTGAATTTGGTAAAAATGTAAAGACTAGGAAGGGCTTTCTCAATCTCATTATGATAACCTATGATATGAGATGTTTTCTGATCTTTTTGATGAGAAATACTTAATGCTTCCTAGGCTAACTTATCTCACCAGTGCCTATTCTCCTTAGTTTCCTCCTTTCACTGTTGCTACACACATCCAGTTTCATTACCAGAATTCAGAAAGTCACTTTATATCTTATGTTTTTACAGAATTGGGTCTAATTGTTGGCCAGAGCAGGAAATGGACCATAACAGTCTGTTCCTTACTTGCCAGCCTCCCAACCTAATAATTCAAATCATATTCTGCAATCTCATTATAAGTTTCCATTTAATGGAAAGACAATTGGTGCATTAGCTGAACACAAAGCAGAAGATCAATGTCTTTCAAAATACTATCTAAAAAGGCTCATCTGGTAGGAACACATCTTTGAATTCTTGGTCTGAATGAGGACAACCAGAGTTCTGACATCAGAAAAGTTAGTTCCTCTTCTCTTTAGTTAAGGAAACTTCCCAGTCTGACCATTCATGAGACTCTCTGGCAGTCACACTCCCAACATCAGAGACTTTCACTGTTGGGACTCAAGCCCATTTGCGGCAAGCAGCTCCAGTGAGCCCACAGGTGCCCCACTTGGTTCCCAACACTCACACAGTCAGACTAGGTGTTTTTACAAATTCCACCCCAGGTTTCCCTTAGCAGGTTCTCAGATGTCTCGTTCCCTAAAGTCATTTATTCCCAGCACAGAAACACAGAAGCAGGTGGAGCTGGGTACCTCCAAAGAGGACTCCCAGCCAAGGAACCCTCTGGACTTTCATACCCTCATAGCCTTCCTCTACATAAGTCTTGCTCTTCCTCATGAGTCTTCAGCTCCTGTCCCTGTGTCCATACACCTCGCTGTGTCACTAGTCTTCCTCTCTTTTGTTATCTAAAAGACCAGCAATTCCCAGCTCCTGCTGTGTCTCTCTGTGCCCATTCACCTGGCTAGTGTCACCCATGTTCATGCCCTTTTTTATCCCAGAGTTTGACCATTCACAACCTCTTGTCTCAGGCTCCCATCCAGAGCTCAATCTGCATCTCAGTCTGCAGTTTGCTAGTCCAGCTACCTGGACCAGAGATATTCCTTAACACTTCAGCAAGGCAAGGGTTTTGTCACTGTTTCTCATAACATCCTTGTAGGGTAGGTTCAGGAAATGTGGATTAGGCAAATGGACAGGGAGATGGATCAAGAACTGGCTGAATGGCAAAGCTCAGAGGGTTGTGATCAGCAGAGCAGAGACCAGCTGCAGGCTTGTAGTCAGTGGTGGTCCCCAGGGATCAGTACTGAGTCCAATCTTATTCAGCTTACTTATCAGTGACCTGCATGAAGGCATGGAATGGACCTTCTGGCAAGTTTGCTACTGATGCGAAGCTGGGGGGAGTGGCTGATTATTATGACCTGCCCCTGAAGGCGAGAGTAACTCCGGTTCTTAATAGAGCCCTTGGGGTGGATTAGAGTGAAAGACCCTGAATAGGTCTTTATAAATATGTGTATATATCTAGGGTCTATTTTAGAACAATTTGCTTGCAATGAAAAGCAGGTATGTAGGAGTTCTGGTGCTTATCTAGTAATATGGCAATATGAAAGCACTTAAGAAATTCTATAAGGGAAAATGAAAGGAAAGAAAGGATAAGAATAGAAAGATTTGTAATTATCACTCATGGATTGATGATGAGACTAAATTATTGCGCTGTTAGTCAGTGATGGTCTTGATCCGTGGGTGGTGAGGGAAGAAGCCCCTGATATACAAAGTCTGATATATATACATTTCGGCTAGGTGGAAACACCTGGTGCCTCTCCTGGGGTGGAGGGTGGTTTCAGTCATCTGGTGGAAGGCCTCAAAAATGAGTCTTGGAGTGCTTTGGGGTCTTTGATGGTTAATGGCCTCTTTAAGACATGACAGAGCTGGCTCTCAAGTCAGTACATTTAAGCCAGTTATGCCCCATCAGACCTTCCCTGAGGGGAGGTGGGGTGGGGGAAGTTTTACAGCTGAGCAGAGTTGGGCAATGGATGACATTTACCATGATAGAAGGCGCCATCCCACCTTGCAGGATTTTCTTCTTACTGGCCTCAAAGCCCAGCTTCAGCATAGCACCTTGGTGCGTCCACAATTGTTTTAAAATATTAACCATTAACAGTCCAGTCTCTCACATTCTCACAACCTGAGAGTTGTGCTGCCATTCAGTGGGACCTTGATAGGCTGGAGAGTTGGGCAGAGAGAAACCGATTGAGGTTCAAC
>JAWWTY010000088.1:41404609-41432994 GCA_035222235.1 Margarornis squamiger | reverse complement strand
CCGTCCCAAACCTTCCCAAACCGTCCCAAACCTTCTCATACCTTCCCTTCCCAAACCTTCCGAAACCTTCCCTTTCCAAACTTTTCCTTCCCTTTTGCTTTTCTTCCTTCCCTGTTTGCTTTTCTTCCCCTTTTGTTTTTTCTCTATTCTGATATCTTTATTCTGTTGCTTGAGGGGCCTTCCTGGTTGCCTTTTTTTTTAACTTCTGGGTTGTTTTTTTTAATTTACGAAATGCTTCTGAAATCTTCCTTACAATTCTAAAATGTCCATTTTTTTTCTGTTACAAAACTATTAACATTTTGTAATGATCTTTCCTGCCTACTTCTTATTCAGCAGCACCTAGTAATACAAACACCATAAATGGACCATGCTTCAAGGTTCCCTGTTAAATGAACACTTGACAGTTCTGAATTCTTACCAGCACTGAATTCTGCTGCTGTTATTCATTTTAATTCTTCCTCAGATACATTGGTTTGTTACTGTACTTGCACATTCATTCAAAGGTGCAGTAATAACTAGACCTTGAATGGAGAGTAGTTCTGTATTGTCTGTGGTATTGTGCAGTAGTTTAGTCGTAAGCAATTACTTTGTGCTGTGGGGCAACACGTGTCGTCATACTTATTCACATGGCAAGCATGTGACTCCATTGTGTCCAGGGGTTTGTTGGTGCAAGCCCAGTGTTGCAGGGCATGGTTGCAGTGACATTATCTTTCCCCCATGCAATTCGTTTCCTTGTCACCAGTTCATCTGTGTTTTAAGGCTAAGACCTGCATCCTAAATTTAGAATGATGAGGTTGAAACTGGAGAGAAAGAAAACATTTGCTTTTCCACTTTCTGCAGAGCAGAAAGGCACTAACTCTGTCGCTGTCATGTTAAATGTCAGAGAATGTCTTTCATGGGCCAGAGCCATATCTCTGATGTTGCTGGAAGAATTCTTCCCAGATGTTTCTAGAAGCACATAGGTCCTGAATAAAAACTCTCCTTGTCTTTTTCACTACCTCGTGCTAGCCTTATGCACAATTGAACTTGTTTTGTGAAAGATTTGGAGATACTTAACTTGCTTTGCAAAAAGTAGCTAGACTTTTTATTTTTATTGTTACCATCTGTCTTGATGGGTTTTCCTGGAAATAGTCTAGGACAGAATTCAGTAAATATGGGCCTCAAATAGTTGTAACTTCTGCTCAGTACTGTTAATTACCAGTGTGTAGTTTAATTGCTGTGAAACACGTGAATGTTCCTAAAGTGATGGTAAGTAAAGAAAAATCTCACAGGCCCTCAAGGAAAATTTCCTGAGTATTGAGATGGTCATAGACATGAAAGTGTGGAGATGAGCAAAAATTGAAAACTCTATTCAAAGAATTAATAAGCTTGAAGTCTATATAAGACAGAATCCACCAAGCAGTAATATCTCCCAGAAACTATGTTTTTACTGAAATATTTGCATTTCTTACCTGATTTTAAGCAATTGGGCATCATTTGCCAGCCTTACTGCATACCAAAGAATGCAGATATCCTAGTGCAAATGCTCACCTGGTCATGTTATTGCTCACAAAAGTAATAGTTGTAACTGAACAGTATAAATAATGTAGTCTAAAATATGAATAATAACAATAACAACAATAATAAATTATAATAAATAATAATAATAAAGATAAATAAAATTAAATCCCCAATATTATAAATCACATTATGTAACTTAGGGCAAGGTGTTCAAAACCAGTTACAGTAATCCAAGAACACATTTGCTATTTTGTAAATAATACTTCCTTCTCTATGCAAAAATTTCTTGATACTCAATATTCTAGGGATGTGAACTTTAAACTTGTCAGACTGTTGTAACATATTTGAAAATTACAGTAATTTGATTAAAATGTTGCCTATAAGGCAAAAGGTTCAGTTAATAGAATCCATATGTAATTAAAGTGCAGAACCAAATGTAATCAGACCCCAGTGGCGGGTGCCTTCATACTGATAGTTTTACAGTGGCCTCTGGGGTTGAAAGTTACGTTAAAGTTACTAATGTAGCTGTGCTCCACAAAAAGAGCAAGACAGTTTAGCTGTTGAAACAGATATGACAATTTCCCAAAGTGATAGTCACAGAACAAAAGTAGTTGATAGTCTGAATTTTAGGGGTGTCTTCCACTTGGCAGGTGGAATAAGCGCAAGACTGCTGGTGTGTACTAGTCAGAGAATTGCATTCTGCAGCAGCACTGCTATGTAAACATTCCCAAATGGGGGATCTTGCTGTGAGCAACTAATGGTGTATTTTTTTAATAATGTAGTTACTTGATTTGTGTGAATTCATGTTTGAATCATCTGAAAGTTATAGACAAAACACTCTGTACCAAGCCACAAAAGAAGTTTAAAAAAATTTCCTGAACTTAAAAAAAAAAATAAAATATTTTCTCTGGACAGTTTTAAGACTCGACATCCTGTGTTAGAGTTCTCTAATCATCACCAGCACAATTTACAATCAGAACACACAGAGAGCCAGTTCAGACCAGCTCATCTGTTGACTTTGGCAGAAGCCCTTAATCTCACTGTGTGCAGCTGCCTCTTGAGAGCTGGGGACTCAGCAGAACGCCAAAGGAGGGTGGGATGCAGGGTTGGTCAAGGCATGAACACATAGGCCTGCTTCATTTCAACAGCCTTACACTACTTTTTTTAATACTCTTTTCATTTTACAGCCTTTTTTTTTTTTAAAAAAAAAACAACAAAAAAAAAACCCAACCCTGAAATTAAATGAGGACCTCTCATGAGCCACTGCGCTCCAGGCATAAGAAATTGTAATGTCTGGCTTCCAGAAACTGTCCCGTCAAAATGTGCTTCTGATTAGGTGGCTTAATTACAGCTGTGAAAACAATGTTGATTTAGGCCTCAAGATTCCAGTGCATGTCAGCCGTTATTAGCTGGCCTTGGACTGAAGCCACCATTTAAAAACTCTGTACCACTAAAGTCACACACTGCCTGACAACTTTTTATTTAGGCAGAAATGTTGCCAGAAGCAACACATTTTATGCAAAATATTTTTCACTGCACAAATTTCAAATGTGACACTGTTGATGGACATAAAATGGGTAGTTATGGGTGGACCTCACCATGTTGAAAACCTAACTTTTGCTAAAACCCCCCACCCCAATATCCCTTCCCCACCATTTCAAATAGTTTTTATAAAGTTTGACTGACATAATGCTTAATTTTAATTCCTTTAATTCAGTTTTATTTCAAATCCAGCATGTTGGTTTAACCACCCAATTTTATTGCATCTAAATTTTCCTGACAGTTTCATTTGCTGTTGGGAAATAAAATTGCCATTTTTGCAACGTGGGAAATAATGGCTAGTTTCAAAACCAATATGTTTGAAACTTCCTTTGCCTGAAGCAGGTTAAGGCACACACTCAATTTACTTTAGGGGGAAAAAAGCTCATTAAATAGTTTTTAATATTTTAATATAATTCAAGTAACTGTTTTCACAGTGGGAAGGCTTATTAGGCCCATGTATTTACACCTGCAGAGAGGTAAATGTTTGGGTAATTAGGTGGTTTCCAATAATTCAGTTTTTCAGTTGCAAGGTTAATGCTGTAAACACTAAAGATGGACACAATGAGTTTGCTACATTTAAACATTACATTTGCAGCTTTCCTATTCTACTTTTGAGTACTTAAGAGAGTTAGGTGGGGTAGGTTTGATTTTTGTTGGATTTTGTTTTGTTTTGCTTTGTTTTTTTCTTTGTTTGGTCTGTTTTTCAAGTCTCTTTAATGACATGAATTGGCTAAGGAATGCAAGTGAATGTGTGTGGGTGTTAATTCTCGACAGTGGTCGGTACTTTGGAAAAGCAAGATCTACATTCTCACTTCACAGTTGCCATGAAATTCCTTACGTCCATGCTGTGCAGTTTAATGGAAACCATGAAGTTCCTAATGACTGCAGGTTTGTTCCGATGTTAAGCACAAAACAAATCTTTCAAGTCATTGGCTGAGTCCAAAAAAGGAGGGTCATGTTTTCAGGAAGTTAGTCTCCTTTCCTTTTTCTTTTTTTTTTTTTTTTTCCTTCATGGTTTGCATTTCTATGGCATTAGAAATGTGTTTCTACTGAGGTACTGGAACTACCAGCTCACAAACAAGGGTCCTCAGTTCTCAGGACTGAAAACAGGACACTTGGAACCTAAAGCTGTATTCATCACATATCCTAAATGCAGGCCAGTGCAACTATTGTACCTCCAGAAACAACTAATTGGAAATGGATTTAGAGAAACTAATGATTTGGTTAAGGAGGCAAGTCTAAAGTATAGGTTCAAGTTTGTCGTGTAACTAATCATCATGCATTCATTTTCTGCCTGCAGAAGATTATCAGAGAGCAAGGCAGTGAATGCCTACACTTTATTTTGTTCAGTTTTTGAAGGAGAAATACTGGAACGAGCTAGTCTTCTATTGTCTTTGCAAAATGGTATGTGAGGTTTTCAGAAAGTGAATGTTTGAGAAAGGCCCTGGTTGCTGTGGGTTGGGAGACAGGCACGTAATGCCATTTGCCTTATTAGGACACCTTTGCAGTGGTCTTTTGAAATGTGTTTCATTGGTAATATGGAATGAAGTTTTTTCACCCTCTGCATACATTTACTGTGTTTGACACACGTCCCTGTTTCTATTGCCTTCTTCCCACACCTGTCAAAGGGACATTTCCAGCACATGAAATTAAAAGAAACGTACGTATATTATTATATATATTGTTAATGCTGCAGTAGAAATAAAAGTATTCGGAGTGCTAGACAGGCTGTTATTTTGAGAACTGGATATTATAGACCAGGACATTTAACCCTGGTTAAAAGTTTTTACAAAAGAACAGAGCCAAGGACATGATTTTACTGGCTTTATAGAAGAAAAGGAATATTCTCTACAAAGGCAGACAAATTCACTTCTTTCCAGACTCAAGGACTTTTACTCAGACAAGAGGTGCTTCCTCCTCCCTTTTGAAGAAGTTATTTCAAGAAAGAGAGCTGGGAAGCTCCTATTATTCCCTCCTAAACTGTGGGTTAAACATAAAGGGAACATCTGTTTGTTCTGAGACTCTGAATTCACTGAGAAATTTTTGGAGGGGATTAAAGCATAGCTGTGTCTGAATGAATCTAGCTCAGATTCTTAAATGGCCAATGAATCCACGCAATCCAGCCTGTCATCTTCCTGATATTTTCTTGGCATTTTAAATTTAGATCTTACAAGGTATACTGTTGTGAATAATTATTGTCTTGTTTTGACACCTGTTTGGTTTTGTTTCAAGCTAAGTATGTAAAGCACTTTTTATAAGGAGAAAATTCAGTGCTGATCTTTAGGCATTAACTTTGATAAATAGTGCAAGATGTGTAGGTACAACCTGTGGATTCAGGATGATAGATGGAAGGATTTTTGTTGTCTTTTGTGCAGTTTCCAGTTTGCTTTATACTGCTGCCTTGATCACAGCAGAAAAACAGACAAGTTTGACCTAGGGTAGTGTTGCCAGGAGTCTGCCTCTTTCTCAGCTAGCCTGCATTTATGTGCAGCGTGCCCCCACTTATAATGTAGCATGCATGATGGTACATGCACCCATTAAAAAAAAAAAAAAAAAGTACACACTTTAAGTTTTCTAAAGCAAAATCTCACATTTAAAAGTTTATGTTTCCCTCTGGACAGCAGAGAGACAGTCATAGCCCCAGATACAGCATAGCACCATAGCACCAGAACCTTTGGTGCCAGCTAGCAGACAAACTTCCCTCCACCGGAGGCAACTGTCTCTGATACTCTCTGCTCTTAGTGTCTGCTTCTGGTCCACAGACAGGGGGAAGGTCATGGCAGCACAGAGCTGGGTATTTTCTCCATCCTAGGTCCCACAACAGACTCTACTGTCAGAACTAACCTCACTAGTCCATGCAGAGGCCAAAAGGAGATAGTGAGAGTGTTAAGGAAGGGTGGCTGCAGATGACAGCAGTCTGCTTTATTTTGTGCTTTTCTGGAATTTATGAAATCAGATTGTTTTTTTGTTGGTTTGCTCATGCTCTGTTCCCCTGCCCTCTCCTATAATTGTGTGTGTTTCCATGCTTTTCAGCAGTGAGAAAACCTTTGCATTGCTTTCTGTGACATTTTTGCAGTAATGTTTTTTTGTAGAAATATGTGTGTCTACCTGCTTCCTTTTGCTTGCATTTTGTATTTTAAGTGTAAAACTTAGAGATGAAAAAAACACAAACCTTTAAAATATGTTGGAGAGTATGACTTGTGGAGATAAAGACAGGAAATTCAGAGTTAGTGCATGAAGCATAATATTGTTCTTAACTCATGATATTATTCCTGTAATGTTGACATTGTTTAAGGGTATATAGTCAGCAAGTTGCATCTTACTCTGTCTTTTTGTTGGGCAGACTTATCCAACATCTATTTATTAATTTCTTTGTTATTGTGTCAAAACTAAGTATAAACACTTTTCATGGAATTCTGTGAAACCAACATTATGTAGTGAAGGCATAGTTTTTCTAGTTGAGCATAGTAAAGGACCTATTTTCTGCAGTGATTGGGCTCTGTGAAGCAGTTTGACCCGTTGAATAAATTACTCATTGAACAAATTTTAAAAATGTGAAATGAATATTCATTAAAGAGCTTCACTGTCAGCTAAAAGGATGAAATTATGATAATAATCTTGATTATTGAAATAACACTTGTTTTCTTCAGTTTGTGTAATAGTTCAGTTAAAGAAAGGGGTTTAGAAACTGCTTCTTAAACTATAATTTTGTCTCCCCATTTTACAAAAATTTGGGGTTTCTGTTGACTTGTTTCAGGTATGCCACTTTTTGGAAAGGAAGGATCCTTCTTTTGTTAAGCAATCAATTAACCCTTTTAAAAAAAAATTGTAATGTAAGGGAAGGTACCTTTACAATGCACAGTGGGTAATAAGATTTACTAAAAATATGGGCAAGAATAATGTGGTTAATCATCAGCAGAGTTTGCCTGCTACTTGTGATGATATTAGGAAAGCAATAACATTATAATTGTGCAGTGATTCCATGTCATCTTTTTCAGATGGTGTAACTTCTTCAATTCCTAAAGGAATTCTTATTTTTTGAGAGGCAGTTGTAGAGCTTTTAAAGTCACATTGCTTTAAGACACCACACTTTTGGATCTGGGTCTGAATTGAAATTGGCCCATAAACCTGTAGTTCTCTGAGTAAATGTCACCGTAGAGCTGACATTGCAAGACTTGCCTCTCTTAAATTTGTATGTTCACCAGTACTTTGAAAGCCTTTTGTCCTATCTAAGTGTTGCAGGTGATTTGACACATGCAGCCTCTGAAGACTGGAACCACAACAATGAAATAATTCACTTATTTTTCATCTTTTGTTGGGTACTGAAGGCCTCCTTTGATCACAGAAGGATCAGCTTGTATGGTGGTTATATCCTTATGGTCAGGGACCTGTTAGTCTTTCAAAGCTTGTGTGACAGCAATTTTCTTTTCGCAGGGTCTATTAAATCCTTTGCACTCTTTTGGGAGTCTGTACATATATTGTAACTTAACCAAGACTTTGCAAAGCGTCCTGACACTTGAAGTCCTCCAGTTTAATTTTAATTTGTGTATGTCAAAATATCCCATTGCTCTAGGTATTTGTAGTTTAATTTAATAACTTACTGAAGTTTACTACACTTTAAATATGAGATTTTTTTAGAAAAGTGTAATATGATCTGGAGCTGAATAAAGGAATTCAATTAATAATTCTGGAATGTACAAGGCACACCAAATTACTGAAACATCCCTGTTTGTTTGTTTGTTTGTGGATTTTTTGTTTGTTAGTTTTTTTGAAAACTCAATTTTTTAAAGTTGTGTTACACCTTTCTTGTTTTGCAAACCAAAAAGCTCAAAAAACCTCTCTCCAAGTCTTCCCCTATGTTCTTTATGATTCTTCTGATAAAAATTTTACATGCCTGGTGAAAGTTTGGAGTATGTGTTGGTGGTTTCTGGTTTTTAAGCCATTTTTTTATTTGTTTATTAATCATTTTATATGTGGGTGGTGATGGTGGGTTTTTTAGTTTAGTTGGGGTTTTTTGTTGTTTTTAACTCTGTGCTTTCAGACACATTTGGCATATATATGAAAGAAAGAAATTCCATCAACATTTTTTTACTGTTGATTCACATAAAATATGATTGGTATGCAGAAAGTATGAGTTCCATTTGCTTAGTGGACTTAAACTGTACATTCAGCCTCACAGAAAGTGATGATCTAGATCTGAGCTAAGAGCAGTTCTTAGAGGCTGTGCTGAAATCTAATAAGGATAAAAAGTTCTGTTGAAGTAATTATTAGATTTTTTAGCTTAACTTTAGTCTGAAGTATATTTATGTACATAAATTCGGCCAAAACCAATAGAGACAGTAAACCTAGCTCACCGACACTCAAATTGTTTATAACTGATAAGCTTGATTCCTTGCCCAGTTCTTGTAATTTGGATCTTGCATTTATGAAAGACCTACATCTTAGCCATCAATTGAAACTGGGCCTAAAATATTTTTTCTAAGCTACTCAGATACCAACTGATATTTTAGAAGCAATACTGCTGGAAAGCCAACTGTTTGCCCTGACCATTACTGTTATAAAACTACCCTTTAGAATTCTGATATTGCATGTAATCTGTGAGAGAAGGATTAATTCCCTCCTGAATTTACTACAACTAAGTTTTACTGAGGATGAATGAACATTAAAGTGCTTGCCTTCGATAAGCAAACAAAAGTTAGAAAACTATCCTAAACTACAGGGAGCCAAATGTATCTCTTCCTGCTGAATCTTTCTCTCATTTGATTTATGGGTGAGTGGGATGGAGCCCTTATCAGGATTTTCGCTGGGAGGTAGCAGCCTACACATCTACACTTCTGGACTGTCCAGAAAATGTACATGCATTGGCCAGTGCTGAAAGGGTGGAACCATTTGTTCTCCTAATACCTTGATGATTTTAATAATAAACTTTCATCTTGAAAAATTAAATTGACATTAGTAATAGTTGACTTCCAAATGTGGAATACCTTAGTTATTTTTTGCTCTATCATTACAGGATCATTTTACTACTACTGCTACTACTACTTGGTTTAATACAGTTATTCAGATTAATAACTGAAATTTAGATTGGCCTGTAGATTAATGCAAATGCAGGTGTTCTTACTCAAAATGCAAGTGTTTGTATTTTGGATAACAGATTCCAATTGGTCCATTTTTCAAATAGGTGCAGATAGCTTGCATAAACCATGCCTGTATCCAGTTTATGCTTCTAAATCCATTGTCTCTGAGGAGCTAACATTAATCTGCTCTTTATTAGAGGCTGGTAAAGGCTGTCAGTTCTTGAAATCAGCATTTCCCTCGACACTTCAAGATTACAGACAGCACGAGATTATATTCTCACAACCAAGTGAACCAAAATAGCTTTTTGTTCACCTACAAATTTTTGGAGAGATCTGCAATAATATTCTCTGCTAAGAGGCCATGTGTGTCCCTGACGCTTCATTTTAATTCTGATAAATACTATTTTTCTACATGGAATCTGAGTGAGGTGTTCACTGCATTTATTTCTTTGCTGCAAAGCTACCATTTTTGCATCAGCAGCTTCTTCCACAGTTGTGCCAGTTCCAATTCTTAATGACTTGCTTCTTTTCACCACCTTTCATAAAGATAAGTTGGTTCTATGTCCTTGCCATAAATTCCTGTCTGCTTTACACTGCAATCCTTTTTGTTTTCCTTCCTTCATGCCTTGAGCTTCTTTTGAGCTTTCACTTTTTACATCCTGGACATCTTCTTCTCTTTATGAAAATCAGGTTTCTTGTGTCCTTTCAAAGATTTTTAAAGAGCACTGCAAGGGGACTTGTCCCTGTAAATAAATATGCTGGGAAAGCAAATAGATTCTACAACTTATATAATTGGTGTAGTTTAGCAAACCAGAATTTGAAAGAGCTTCGTGGATAGTCTTTTGTGTCCTGCCTTGCTGGAACTGTGGTAGTTGAAACCCGTAAGGCCACCAAAACACATTTGCTATAGTAGCTCTCCTGATTTAACTGTCCAGACACTGGTGCTCAATCCAGGCTGTTCCAGCCTCTTCAGCAGAGATTGTTTGAGCTTCATCAGTACTTATTACATACATATTGAACTCTGTATATTTAATATAAATATACTTGAGAGAAGTAGTGAACAAATTGGAGTATTCTCAAGGCATCTGTCTGCAAAGTAACAGTGAGGTCCATTTTTGTTCTTGTTTTTATATAAACTATCACTAGACTCCTAAAATGTTGATTTCCATTTTTTAATAGTTCATTTGTTTTGTTAGCTACACAGATTCATATTTCTGAATATTATTCCTCCCAAATATTGCATATTTGGCAGAAATGCATAGCAAAAATTAATCTTCTGAATGCCTAAAGATTTTTTGATACAAGAAAGCTGAATCATGAGGACACCTTTGTTGTTTGTAGACCTACCTCCTTTATGTTGTTAAGTGTTACTATTGGAAATAATTACTTTTCCCCCTCTTTCCCCTGGAATCCAAATTGCTGATACAGTATACTTTTGTTAATTATACAGTGATTGAAGTATTTTACTGAATCAGTATAATTTCTTTTTTTTTCCTAAGTGTTTATGATTATTAGCAGTAGGATTCTACATTAAAAGTAGTCTTTGGTAAAAGATGTATAAATGTGCTGCTGGCAAAGGTCTGCTGTCCTTGTCCCATTTAGCAGCAGAATGCCTGAACTGTGGTTGTGCCAATTCGTCACAAACAGATAAAAAGGAAGGTAGCTTAGCATTTTGCTGTGCGTGAGCAGTTAGAGGGCAAGCCGACACTGTGCACCTTGACCACCTATTATGAAGCTTTTTGCTGCAATGTCAAGTGAAAGCGAGTTAATTGGGTGAAGCTGTAGAGCATGTTAGGGGCATGGTAAAGGGTTGCTGTCTGACAGCTGAATGTCAGCAGAAGCTAGTGAAGTGTGGCTGAGAGACAGAGACCTGTCACAAAGTTCATGTGGACTGTAGCACAGTCAGGGAGATGAAATGTGGTTCTGTCTCACTTTCTCCCTCATTGCATTCAAGCACCTTAAGATTTCACACTGTGTGTGTCAACCCTTGTTCTCTAAGCTGTTTTCTCCTAACACTTCTGCATTCAAATGATTGGACAGAAGATGCTAATGTTTGGCAAAATGAATGTAAATATACCTTTTTCCTTTTTCTGCTAGAGTGGCAGTATACTTGCAACTCAGATGAAACTTTGAAGGCTTACGTCAGACAGTCACACTGTTTAGGAATTCGGCTGATAGCTGAATACATTTCTCAAGAGAATATGAAGTTTGACACTTTTAAGTCGTTGGATAGAGACTGTTTTCCCACTAGCACTGGCAGAAGAAAGGCAGTGGGGGAACTCCATGAGCTGTGCCTTAGCATGATGTTGTGAGTCTTCTAGTCTCTAGCTGTAGTCTCATTCTCCCCTTCTTGTTAGAAAGAAGCGAAGAGCTGAAAGGGAACCATGAGAGAGAGATGCTGATCTGAGACAGTGAGAAGCTGTGGGAAAGCTAACATAGTAGGAAAGCCCGTCTTGGAAGCAAGAGAGGCATCAGTTAAAGACAGCAACAGTCTTACACACTGCTGCAAAACATGGTGTGCTGTCACAATAGTAAATGTACAGTGTACTTTTCAGTGTTGTTTGCAGCGTGCAGCACAAAGTAAAGCAATAATCATTTGGGTTAGCTACTCAGATTTAAAATAAATAAAAGTTGCTTCCATTCTTGAGAAGGAGAAAATAATTGTTAGGCAGCACGGGAAAAACGTACAAATTATTTAGAAATTTGAATCTAAATCAAAACAGACTAATCATTTCACCATAAAAAAAAAAAAAGAGCCGTACACTGTTAGTCTAATATTTCGGTATTATTAGTGCAGAGCAGAGAATGTGACCTGAAAATGGGAGACTTCCTTGTGTATTCCAATGAAATATCTGGAACAAAGTCTTACTGTATAGGCTGTATATGGATTTTGGCCCATATATTTAGAAAACATCAAAATTAGCAATGCAAAACCAAGTTACTTGTCTTTAAGCCCACAAAACATTGAAGCTAACGTGTTCACCTGATGTGATAATCCATTCAATCCTGAGTGTTCCTCAAAAATACTATGTTTAAATGTGTGAATAAAATAAGATTTTCTTTTAGAAAAACAAATGCAATATATAATGAAACCTTTCTCTTAACTGAGCTTCTGCACACTGATTTCACTGAAGGTACTAAATGCTATAGCGTTAGAAAAGTAAGGAAAAAAATTATAATAATTGTAATTTCCAGATACTTCAGACTCATGTCTGTTTAAGAACTCCTGAAAGTGGAAGAGGGAATTCTTGATAATGAAGAAACACATTAGTATTGTTGGCTAGCAGCACCCAAAGTGTGTTGCATGTCTACCTTTCTGACTTCATATGTAATGAGTTGGCAGCCCATTGAATTATTCTCTGATAGCAAATTGTTTGCAGAATCCAGGCAGGAATGCTGGCAATTAAAATTTATAGTGAATGTTACTGTTTTCCTACATTGTGTCAGAGCACCAATTTAATCCTACTGCCTCAGCATACAAAATTGTAAAATCACTGATTTGGGAAGCAAACTTTCCAGTTTCAGCCAGCATACATTCCCTCTTTGAAAAATATTTGTAAGTAGCACTGTATTTCACTGATATTAATAAGTAGTATTTTCCATTTTAAGCACCAGGTTCGAGCATTTTATTGACTTACTTCACTGAGAGTAAGAAATTACTCTTGTAGTTACTTTTAACAGCAGAAAAAAGAAAAGCAACATACTGAAAGTCCATTGACATTGTCTGGCAAAAGGCAACTTAGTTTTGAAAACAGCAGTCCGAGTAGGAGGTTTTGAATGATCTGACAAATGTGCATCTTCCTCTGTAGAGAAATAGGCTTTCCACATAAGTGCTGCAAAATTGTTTTGAAGACAGTGGTTCTTTCTTCAGCATTTACAGGAATTGCTTCAGTGAAATGATGCAAGCTGCAAGGATCGCCCAGGTGGGAGAAGCTGAAAAGAGTATTATTGGCCATGTGATTTGCTATTTACTGGTATACTGTGTATTTATGTGTTCCAGAGTTAGGGTGGGAGAACTGGGTATCAGAAATCAATTGTGGAGAAATACATTGACTGTTTCTCACTTCCACTCCCTGCCCCCACCCCGTCCCCCCCTTCTCTGTGTCTGTGCTTAATTACACTTCTTCCTACTCTTGAGGCATTGTGTTACAGCCTTTCCAGAGATTTTAGGGATTGCTAGAATTCTGAAGACCTTGCTCCTCCCTCTGCACTTGTCGTTGCTATCAGACATCCTCACACACCTAAGTGTCCTGTAATCTGGTGATTTCCAGATCATGTTTTGGCCTTGCAGTTCAAAAATTCTTTAATTTGCCTGCAGATATAACAGTGATTTTGCTACTGCATATACATCATCATACAGGGAACCCCCCTAACTTATATTCAGTATTATTCTTTATGCCCTTTTATTTTGTCTTTTATTTGATCATTTTCTCTTCTGATTCTAAGCAGTTTCGTGGCTTTCTTACCTCAGTTGAAGCCAATTGCTATTGCTTCCATAACCCAAAAGCCTTAGAGCACAAAAATCTCATTACTGTTTATTATTCTGATTCATTAATAGTATAGCATGTTACATGTCACAAGAAAGCAGAAGACAAGTTTATGCTACTGTGTTTTGAAATTGAATATTTGAAAGAAGTTTGAAACATACAAATAGTTGAAGGCATTTGAAAAGTTGTAGTGTAGTATTGTAGTGAAAATTGTCAGGTAATGTCATGTAGATTGTCATGTAGATTCTGAAGGCTGAAAATGTTCTGACTGATTTGTACCTTCAGCTCTGACTACAGTTCTACTAAATTGAAGAGTATGCTTTTAACAGTTTATTTCTTTATGTAATTATCTGTTTGCACCATTGTCATAACCGGTGCATAGTCTTCTAACTTTAAGAGTCCAACTGCATATTATTCCACAAGTGTGGATATACAAAAGCAAAATGGGCATCTTTGATCACAACATGATGCTTTTGGGTAGTTGACATTGCAATAAAAACACATATAAGGGTATAATAAATGGTGTTATTGAAATATTTCCTCACAATATCATCATAATAAAGCAAGCCACTATAAATAAGCTTTAAATATGGTAAAACAGCTCAGGTATCATGAGACAACCTTTAAGCTAGATTCTAAATGTGATTGTAGGTTGATCACAGAGAAACTGTACAGAAGAATGATTGTAGATATCTTTTCCACATGTAATAATAAAAAATTGCTTGAGTTAACTGTGGTTTAGAAAGCAATTTTTCCATAATGTAGACTAACTTTTCATGTTTTGGTCTTTGGAAAATCACGTTTTATAAAGTTAAGTTATCAAACTTTGAAAAATGCATGTAGGACATTGCTAATTCCTATATTACATAAATATTTTGGAAGCTCATTTTTGCTAGATAAATATGTCCTAAATATCTATTCTAAATATCTATATCTTCACCTGGTGAAGTGTTACGGTTCAGATGAAATCATGTACAGCTTATGGGGTAAAAAAAAGTGCTGTGCTAAAGATTTTCTTGAACGGACACCTTATTTAAGATACATAATTCCTCTTTCAAAAGTTACCTAAATGCATATTTATATGATGGATTATCATCAGAGCTCTGGCATAGTCGTTTGAGTTTGTCAGTTTAATACATGTTTTAGAGAGGTGTCTAAATACAATAATGTTGAAAGAGGTCTCTTGGGGAATTTGTAACTGCCTTTAAAATTCCTGTGTGAAGATATGTGTACAAACACTGAGTGTTATAACAGTTATGAGTATTTTTTCTTCTAACCTATAGAACCCTATTTTCTTATTCATTGTGAGAGTATATAATGAGAATGGATCAAAACAGTTCTTAAAAGAACCAGACAGGATTTTTTTTTTTTTTTTTTACTATTAGATCTGATTTCCCTTCTATTAAATGACTAGTATTCTGTTGTTTGTAAGAAGTACAGCATAGGTTCTGGATAACTAAACCAGAGCTTTTTTTTTTCCCCAACAGTGAAGCTTTTACTGTAACATAGTCTATTGACTTGCTGCCAATCAGTAAGTTTCATACATTTTTTTTGCAACTCTCAAAGGAAATCTGATTTCTTATCTCTTTACTGGGATTTTGATGCCGTATTCTTCAAGAAAAACCCCTCACAACAGCTTGCAAAAGACTAACATGAGAGTGTAATCATAACATATGATTTTTTACTCTTTGTTGTATGCTGTTTAATTGAGGTGTTGAAAGCAGTACAAACCAGTATGTTTAAATTTGTCCTCAATATTTGTTATCCAGAATGAAACCTTTTTCACTCGTATCTTACTGATTTAATTTTTTTTACATGCAGAAATGTTTTTAGAACATCACAAGTTATTTGCATATTTTAATATTGTAATAATTTTTTTAATGAATGATTCTTATTTTAGACATAATTTTTTCCATGTGGTCATTTGATTAAAGTTTACAAATAACAGACTGTTAATTGGTGTAATAGCCTTGACAGAGATCTCATTTCACCTCCACTGGTACAAATGCAGTAAATCTCATTTGTGCTTTGGGTTTTTAGTGGTTCTCACTCTGCATGGAGTCAAGCCCAGAAGCACTGAAAAGCTAGATGTTACAGGTCTTACTTGCTTGTCCTGATGATTATTTCATCCTCATCACCTCTGTAATTTAGAAAAATTCAAGGCACGACCTCATTTTAACTATCTACTTGAAACAGTCACCTAAATTTGCTACTGAATAGTTCTTAATTAAGGTCTAGTTGTTTATGGTAGCTGCAATATAGCTTGGGGTGAATCAGGAAATCAAAAGAGTCCATATCAAAGGGAACTGTTGAAGTAGGTGTTAGTGGCAACAATTGATTTTTCTCCAGCAATAGTAACAGAGGAATGAGGAATCTCTCATGAATGTGTTTTTATACGTATGATTGAGACTGGATTTATTGAAATATGTATTGAAATATCTACACACACCCTTCAGCCTCTCTCTGGATATCTATGAATATGTGGATTGGAATCTGTGTATAAATGTGTTTCTGACTCTGTGTGTGTGTGTGTGTGTATAGATGCACGTATATTCTTCCTTAAATGCTGAAGCGAGAGTGTTTTAAACCTCAAATATACCGTAACAGTCATTCAGTACGTTAACATTTTCGCCCCATAATTACTGTTTGTGATGTTTTCACATGTTTTATGACCTGATGAAATGATTGTTATTTTCACGGCTGTATAGTGCGTTGGTAAAGGGCAGAAGAGTAATATGGCACTGGCTTTTCTAAAGTTTGATTAAGGGAATATAGAATCTCTTGTTTAGCATTTTTTTTTTTTTTGTAATTATTGATGCTGATAAAATGATATTATCCATAATCTTTCAAAGTAGGATGCCTGTTATTTTGGTGCTGGAAGCTCTTTAATGTTGAATTTTAACTAGTCTAACCTTTATATCTGTTTGACCGAATGTTGAGACTCACTGAAATATGAATCATGTTCCCATCAACATGCATTCAGTATATATTCTCTGGCCATCTTCTAACAGGGTAACATTTGAAGAGTATTAAGTGTCTGATTTTACTTGATGGTAAAATATATTTAAAAGTAAGTGAATACCTTCTATGGTTAGCATGGCATGTTTTCTAATAACAGTGACAGGGAGACTGTAGAATGAGTTTGTTTATTTAATTAAAAATACCACCTGGAAATTATAATGAAGAAGGGTAAAAGTTCACTGTAAGCTATTGTTTTCTAACACTTACTAGTACAGAATACTTGAGATAATGTTCTTTGTTTCTTTTTATTAAGGATGACTATAGGTAGTCAGGTACCGTGTATTTTTAATACGTGTTTAAAACAAAAAGCCAACACTTGCAGATACTTCATATACCTACCTTGTGAAAGGTATTTAACAGTAAATGTAGATTCTCTTTTGTTTTGTTTTTTATTCTTCATTTTTCATTCCAGGAAACAAGAGGAAGTTCAAACCTCAGTGTGTGTCTAAGCAAGAAATCTGAGCTGCTCAGAGTTCTGTCCCAGATTTTTTGGCATTGCAAGCTGAACCTGACACAACCTACAGTGTTACACAAAACAGAGACAGTTCTCTGTCTTAAATCTGTTTCTTAAGCCTGGATGTCACATCCAACCCCAGAAGAACAATGGAAAATGTATTTTCAGATTCTTAGTATCAATAATCTTTTAGAAGGGAAAATTTGTATTAATGTAATATGATGCAATTAAAATGTAATTTTGTTGCTACCTTTGAATTGTAGTTCAGTGTATGTGTTTTTTATATAAATTTTATGTTTTTATGAAAATGTTCATTTGTATGTTCACATTTCTGCGCTTCTCATTGTTTGAATACTGGAACAGTTATTTTTTTAAACTTTTATTTGGTGTGGTTGTTCATTTTTTATGTAGTATATTTTTAAATGTTAAAGAATGACACATTTTGGGTAATTTTCCTCAGTCTTAAAAAAAAAAATCAATAAGCCATTTTAGTCTCTATCTATCAAAGTTGTTTCATACTTGTCTATTTTAAAGCAGGACTGCAATACTTTAATAGGATTGAGAGAGCTATTTGAAATGTATGCCAATGATTCCTGTCATTTCATGGCAGCCCTGCCATGGTTCACTGAGCCCCCTCTTTTCTCTTGTCAGCTCAACTGAAGACAAGCATTTAGTTGCAAACTTTAAGCAGGTTGTGCAAAACAGAAATGATGTGACTGCTTCTCTTCCTGCACAATAATGTCACTGCTGGTCAATGTGAGAAGGTCAGGTTGCTCCTTGTAAAGCTACATGATACCACTTGCCTATTTGAACAAGTTAAGTTAACCACTGAATCTGGTCCCTGCAGGCACTGAAAACTCACCCTTTTATCAAGTCTGCATTTCATAAGAAAGAAGAAGAATTGTGGAGGGAGAATTTCTGATGATATGTTTATATACTTTATAAGGACAGTTCCCAAAACAGTGTTGCAGGTAATATATTTAGTTTAAACTGAAAGACTTTAAAGTAATGGCTGTTTTGACCTTCAAATAGTCTTCTTTTTTGTTGTTGTTGGTAGGACCCAAGAGTGACGCCCATCTTTGATGCTGACAGAATTTAAAACAAGGCCATTGCCCTGCATTTTCTGCCTTGTAGCACACAAAAGTAAAATTGTATGTCAGGCCGAGATGTCGGGGAGCTGACAAGATGCCCCAGTGACATTTCAGCTGGAAAGAGCAAGTGTCTTGCAACCAAGTGGTCAAATATCAAATAATAGGTCAAGCAGGAAAGGAGCTGAGTTCTAACCACAAAGAGGTTTCTGGTAACTTACTTGACAAGCTTTTGGATGCTTTGTGGCTTGACAAAGTGATGTTCTGTTGGGTATCACTAGACAGACTGTTCTTTATCGCCTTCAGAAGATCAGACATTGACATTGATTAAACTCTTTAACCCTTAAAGGTTAAATCCTACCAGTTTTCATCATTGAGAATGAAGAACAAAAGAAATTTTGTAATATATAATTTGTTTTCATATTAATCACAGAACTCCCTAGTGCTATTAACTTTTGATGTGCTATGTAGTTTTTGACAAAAAGATTGAATGCAAAATCTATATAATAGATTGTTTCTCATTATGGGCCAGTGATACATTAGAAAAATAATATTATGCATTATGGAACTTGTATTTTCTTCTAATGTGTCAAATGTAGGATTTTATTTTAAAGCCTCAGAACTACTACTGAAATTCTGTTTTGGATGGAAAACAATGTTTACATAAATGATATACCACTTAAAATGAACAGATCTTCCAACGACCCTTGTTTTCAGGTACCCTAGAATCATAGAATATCGTGAGTTGGAAGGGACCCACTAGGATCACCAAGTCAAACTCCTGGCTTTGCACAGGACAACCCCAAGAGTCACACCATGTTCCTGAGAGTATGACCCAAACACTTCTTGAGCTCTGTCAGGCTTTGTGCTGTGACCACTTCCCTGGTGAGCTTGTTTCAGTGCCCAACCACCCTGACACAACTTCAGGCCATTCCCTCAGGTCCTGTCACTGGTCACCACGGAGAAGAGATCAGTGCCTGCCCCTCCTCTTCCCCTCAAAAGGAAGCTGTAACTGCAGTGAGGTCTCCCCTCAGTCTTCTCTTCTCCATGCTGAACAGAACAAACCAAGCCGGTCCTAATAAAGCTTCAAATTTACAAGAGAAGAACTATAATTGAAGGTAGCTTCAAGTTTTCAGGTGTTAGTGTGCAAGTCCTCTGGTCACAGCCATGATGTGCATGTGTGTGTGTGTATTAACGCAGAGTCATGCAATACCAGATATTAAATCCCTCCGAACTCTTAAACGTGAGAGTTGGCTAATAAAGGATTAACATTCCTTTTCTTTATGGTGGTTTATTTAGTTTTCAAAACTAAAAAAGAGAGTTTTCATTTCTCTCCAATTGTCTTGGCTCTGCTCTTTCCTTAGAGTGACTGTTCTTAAAGGCATCGCAACTATATTGTGCTATTCCAAATATAATGTCAAAGATCTTCTATACTTGTATGAAGAATGAAAGAATATGTTTTACTCAATACTTTTCTCTCTACTATGTACAGAAGCAAGCATGCACTTTTTAAAGTATATTCTCATGTTACTCTATAATGGTTTGAGAAAAAAAATGCCTATTTTTTGCTAACTGGCCTCAAACTACTGAAGATTTGCAGCATATTTGGCCCTTTCCTATTACTGCATGTGTATGTTACATTGTGCATATAGGGATAGAAGCAGAATTTCTTTCTGAAATCTGTTTTTTGTTCTGAAACCAATATCTTACTGAAAATAGGACTATCTCTTCCATTTACACCAGTTACAGTTCCAAGCATGGGTTTATGTGATTTCACAGGGACCATAGCAATGGCATATAGGAATTATCTAGTGAGCTATCATTTCTCACAAGAACTAGCATGTAAGTTTTCATTGAAAGAACAGCTACCCCATTCACTCTGTTTAAGTACTGGTCAACTGTGAATTATGGAGTGTTTTTCTTAAAGCTGTCCACTTTGAAGGGACTTTGAAATACCTTTTGTTTGGCTATCGGATGTCCCATTTGTAAAGAAAAGCTCCTCTTATATTGTGAAGAAGCTGTAGACTAGTAAACTGGATTATCATTAGTGAAATATTAATATTGATACTAATATTTCATCTAATAATTTGAAATGTATGTTAAATTCCAAATGAATAGAAGATCCCCTGCTGGTAGTTTACAAGTGTAGTTTGTAGTTTACCAAGACATAGCTTTTCATATCTTTTGGGGGACACAATAAAAATCATGATTGTGTAGAATGTGGCAACACAGTTCAGTAACAGTAGCTATCAAAAGAGCATCCTGACTGTTTTATACTATCTGCTGTCTCTGCCTAGCTTTGAAAATTGCAGAGCTAGAGACCTTGATCCTTACTTTCAAAGCTTTTCATTGTTCGGGCCTCAGATTTCAAGAGGACTACTTCCACTGTTCCATGAGAACAAGTTTCCTTAGAAGAAAGCTCATGTTTGGTGGGGCTAAAATATTCTCCATATTTTTTGAATGTGGTACAACAAACTATTGGTCGCAGATCTGCCTTCTGGTCAGTCTCATAATTCATATCAATTTATTTATCCATGAATAAATTAATCTCTGAAAAGAGACTGTGAAATATATTATTTTTTCCCTGCAGTAAGTTTTATAGCTGTTAGTGCAAATTATGTGCGTGCCTGTATGCATAAATATGTGTATATTTCTCAGCAAAGATTTTGGTTATTGGACTGACTGGTTATTGGAAGTGATAATTGGCTGATTATCACTTCAGATACTGTAAGCACTTCCTACTGCATTGGTAGC
Organism: Margarornis squamiger; assembly: GCA_035222235.1. Lineage (NCBI taxonomy): Eukaryota > Metazoa > Chordata > Aves > Passeriformes > Furnariidae > Margarornis > Margarornis squamiger. Next base: position 41,412,071 of record JAWWTY010000088.1, on the reverse strand, counting down.
ACAGAAGGGCTTTTTGGATCCCCCTGTCTCCCACACCTATTTGCAAATTCAGCAGAAACTTCATTGTCAAGTTTGATAGATAATTATGGGAGTGTCCTCCATTGCTGGAAAAGATCTTTAATATGTTTACCAAGTTAGTCCAAGGCAGTTGAGGTTGGAAGGCACCTCTGGAGATCACGTAGTCCAGCACTCCTGCTCAGAACAGTCAGCTACACCAGGCAGCTGAATGGCATGTCCAGTTGGGTTTGAATATCTGCAGTGATGGAGCCTTTTAACAACCTGTTCCAGTGTTCAGTCATCCTCAAAGTAAAGGCATTTTTTTCTTATACTGAAATGGCATTTCATGTGTTTCAGCTTGTGCACATTGCCTCTTGTCCTGTTACTGGACATCACAGAGAATAGTGGGGCTCTATCTTTTTTACTTTGCAGGTATTTACACAGGTGGGTAAGGTCTTCCTGAGCCTTCTTTTTTACAGGATAAAAATTCTCATCTCTTAGCCTCTTCTCCTGTGACAGGTGCTCCAGTCATTTTACCAGTCATCTTTTTTTGTCCTTCACTGGACTCACTCCTGAATTTCTATCTCTCTTGTACTAGGGAGCTCAGGACTGGATCCATTACTCCCCTAACCTGCTGGCAGCTCCCTTCCTGATGCATCCCGAAGAGGCAGGTGGCCTGCTTTGCTAGCAGGGTACATTTCTGCCTCATGGTCAACATGGAGACTAAGAATCCCCAGGTACTTTTCTGCCAAGTTGCTCCCCAGACAGTTGGTCCCCAGTCAGTCTTGGGTCCCCAGGTTGTCCAGGCGCAGTATGTTATTCCAACTGAGGCAGAGGACTTCTCCTTTCTTGAAATCTGTGAAGTTGCTGTCAGCCCTTCTCCAGTCTGTCAGAAATCCTTCTGGTTGTCAGCAAACCATTCTGGTCTAGCAACCACTTCTCCCAGCTTAGTGTCAATTGCAAACTTGTAGATTGTCCACTGGGTCCCATTGTCTGTGCCATTAATAATGTTTCTAATCCATATTGGCCCATTATTGACCCATGCGGGTACCATTAGTGACTAGCCTCCAGGTGGACTTTGTGCCAGTGCTAACAACCCTTTGAGCTCATCAGTTCAGACAGTTCCAAAACTGACTTACTGTCCATGTATCTAGTCCATATTTCCTTACTCAACTAGTGGGTGAATTTGTTGTGTAAAGGGTTCTTCAAGTTCCCAAACACTGCTAAAGCCCTGGATTAAGTGAAATGCAATATTTTATATAACATCTTGGTCAATGAGGTCAATTTGATCATTTGATTTCTTACAAGAGATCTGATCATACCACTGTCATTCTACACTTGAAAGGTTTTCCAGTGCTTTAAATTTTAGATAAATCCACAGGTTCAGTGGTATAACTTAGCTCCTAAAAGTATTTAAACTCCCTTCTGAAATACAAAATTACTTTAGTGGCATTTTTGTCCTGATGTTTTTTATAGTTCTTTGATTATTTTCCAGTAAATAAAACCCAAAAAGCCCTAGGCAGCTTCACAGTTTGGATCAAATCTTTGTGTGAAGAGCACTTCTCTTCCATTGCTGGTGATGAACACCAAGCTTACTCAGCATTTGTCTCTCCATCCTGTTGTTGGTTGGTCTTGAAATCCAAACTAACAAATATATTAGGACATTCTTTCCTATCTTTTCATCTTGCCCAGTATGAAATTACCAGATTTTGTCTAACTTGTCCTCACTTTCTTCTTCATAATCTGATTGGTTTTGGACAATCATTTTGCATCATACTCTCCATATAGCCCAAAAATGTACCTCAATATTTATTTGGAAATAGTTTACTTTTCCTCTTCACTGAATATTCAACTAAAACAGTTGAATCTACATTGATTTCAGTTTTACACTGACTGACTTCAGTTTTACAGATGTAGACTTGACTTTCAATTAGGTCTCTGCAAATTGTCCTTCAATATGACTGGGAGATGTAAGGTGACATGCTCTTTGTCATGCTAACATGGATCTGCTTGATGTCATGGGGAGCATCATGTAGGAATTTTGGGCAATTGATATAATTTTATGTAGTGCAATTGAGTGCTTTACAAACCAGTCATTCAGCAATGCATATGAAACTGAATTCTTGTCTGCCATTCATGGTCTCCAGTGACTGATGAATAAAATTGAACAAGGACAAAGAAAAATATGAGGATGTGTCTGAAAACTAAATTGTTTCCAAGGAATGCTCAGCAGGAAGTAGAGAGATCCACTGAATAATTTTTCTTCCCTTCTTTATTTACTACCTCTACCATACTTCCTGTCTTTTTATAAGCTGGTAGTACCAATAGTAGTTCCTGATATTAAATTGACTTCTCATGGCTCTAGTGTGCCTGATTAAGCTTTGTAATTTGTTAGATTTTGTTTTGACTAATTTCACATAAGTTATTAATTAAAAAATGAAGAATTGGATTTACTTTAAACACAGGTATTGTGACCATTATTGTGCCAGTATCCTGTCTTTTTCTTGATTTTTTTAATCTCTCACTGCATAATGGTAGCAGGGAGATTGTTTAAAATGAAAACAATGCTAATTACATTTAATAAATTTATTCTGGTTTGTGTGTGATACACAACTAACCCATAAAGCAGTCCCACTAACTGCTGACTTACTGATGCCTGAATGGTTTAGTTCACACTAGCAGTGTGGTCCTAAAACTCGTGGCAACAGACATCACAGACTCTGTATTTATGAGCAGTACAGTTTAAGACATACACCTTTTACGCTTTCTAGGGAAAATGCTGTTAAGTGTAGGAATCTGGCACTTGTGCACAGCAATGCCATTCTAAATGGTCATGACTTTTATATGAATCAGGCAAGAGTTTCAGTAACTTGCAGTGTATGCTGTTTTGATTGTTATCATAACTTCATACATGAAGTCCTCCTAATGTGTGGGATTCTGCTGACACACATGGGAAGAAACCCAAAGCTACACTCTATCCTGTGACATTCATACAGCATTTGAAATTTTTGCAGAATGAAACCCTTTTAAAAATAAATGCTAAACCTCAGTTCATAAGGTGGTTATAAAAAAAAGGAAGGGAATTGTGAATTAAATGTTGAATAATTTCCTACCTTTATGCCATATGAAGGTTAATAAAATTTGTTCCCATAAACAATAGAATGGGAAGATTCTTAGTTGCAAAATGTTTGTAGTAGGAGATAAATCCTGGTTGCAGGCTTCATTCTCAACTGGCTTACTGATACAAATTTATGTCAGACATTTGGGGTGGGAAGCTGTATATATTAAAGCACTGACCTTAACGAGAGTCATGCAGCTAAAATCCTGCACTGTTCTTTTAAAATGTCAGGGGTTAATGTTATTTAAATGCAGTATTTGGTGGTTTAATTGAGTCATGCTTCGTTGTCTTTTACTGCACATTAATGCCAATAAAACACTGATTGTTGACAGAAAGTTCTCTTCAGCAAAGTATACACTGACATATCGTGCTGCTATAGAAAAAACAGTGTGCTAGACATAGTAGTCATACTCTGCTGGAGTAGGAATCTACTGTCTAAATGGTGGCAACATTCATTATACAGTGACAGGAAACGTGAACTAGGCTTGGTTTTGTTGTATGTTTTCAGGCTGCCACTCGAGAGAACTGATTAGACTTAATTGCTGAGTCTTTAGTTAAATAAATTAATCTCAAGATTTTTTTGTTGGGTGTGTCACACAAGTAAGTAAATGTATCTTGAAAAATACAATGCCAAATCCAGAAGGCAGATTTATTATAGAAGTGTCTTCTGATAGGTTTTGTAATCTGTCCTTAAGAAACACCAGTGGCTTTTCATCTTGTCCTTGTCTAAGTTTGGAAGAAGTAACTTCATGTTCTTTCTCTGAATACTTCTCAGTGTTAAGTCTCCATGCCGGTCTAAAACTCCGCAGAGGAAATAGACTCTACCTTGGCAAGTGAGATGTAGAAAATAGTGTAAATTGTGGATTCAAGAGCTTTCAAAGAGGAGGAATACAGGAAACAACCAACACTAGTGAACTTACAAAAGCTGGTGAACAGTGGGTGGGATATATTTTGTGTTGTGCTTTTGCATGGTAGAATAACTATTCCAAAGTAACTGCCCTCATATGGACAGCAGTTCTATACCTTATTTTGGCTGGAGTAGTCTGTGTGCTGTTTGTCTTGTCCCATTGGACTTTGTTATGCTTTTGGATTCTGAGCTTTCCAGGATTTTTCACATGATGGCAGAGTGGTTTCTGGAAGTCATTAGAATTCTGTGTCTTGGAAATGAGTTTCCAAATGCTTATGATTTATGACTTTTTTTTTTTTTTTTCTAGCCAATGTAATTTTTGAAGTTAATGTCAACCAGCCTGGTTGAAGCCTGCAACTGCAAATGGGCCTAGCTTGTGTGAAACTTTTGATGCATTTTGTGAACTTCCTTGTCCTTATACTATCTTACTGGGTGGTGTTTGGACATCACACTTGGGCATCTAAGGGAGTAGCTAAATGCTTGTATCTTGTGTGAGTAACAAATCACTAAGAGTGATTTAGTGGAAAGTCATAATAAGTCGGAGTTATTTAGAAGCAGCATTTAAGCCCATTTAATGACCTGCCTTTAAGTAAATATATTTAGCTTTCTCCCAGTGTCTAAGGGATGAAAGTGTTTGGAACCAGACTAACTACTTCACAGTAGGCATGGCTGATGACATTTGCAGATATATGTCTCCTTCCAAGATCTGCACTGAGTCTGTTGTATCCTATGGAGAGCTGCATAGTTCAGCAGGCAGCACCTATAGAGCTCTGACCTGTGGAAACTCAGTGCTCTTTACCACTGGGTCAGGGACAAAAAATAGATCCTTCTAGCTTCCAGATACAACTATGCTGCAAAGAGCACTGAGCAATACAGAGGTGTGAAGCCATAAGGAGACTTGTAGGAACCTGCTGTGGCTCAAAGTGTAATTGTCCATGCAATCCATTCATACATGAACATATGAGTTGAGTGTTGGCTTTTTGAACATGTTAATGCTCTATTTTTTTTAAATGCATTTTTTGGCACTCTGTGGTGTATGTGCAGTTGCACATACTGTGCACATTGTGCTGAACTCCTTATTTTTCCCAGAAACACTGGTAGCAGTCAGGTAGAACCAGCTGTCACTTGGTGAACACTTCACCCTCTGTTAAAGCATAGTGTGTTAAATTATTAGCAAGAGAGAAGAGGAAACTCAATCATTAACAGTAAAGTGTGAAGAATTTATTGTTTGGCATTGTAAATAACCCTCTTTTTAAAGGGGTGAGCCAAATACCACAATTTGAGGCTAACTACAAAACAGTGCTAGTCATTTAGTCAAAAAAGAAAGAAGAAAGGCATGTAAAGCTGACCAATTAGAAAAATTGTCTTAATATTTTCCTTACGGGCACCCTAATTTAGGAAAATAATCTATAACAGGAGAGTAGCTAGAAGCAGCTTTAATTGTGAAGAACCAGAAAGAAAAGAAGACTTGTGAATCTCCAAATAAGTTCAGAGAACACCAGGTAACATGTAGCCTTATTCAGTGGCAAAAGGCTCTGATTATTTCTTAAGAAAGGGCTTGTGTGATTTTATCGATAAATTAGGATTTGGCCACCAAATGCTGACTGTGACTCCCTATAAGAAAAAGAGAAAAAAACAAACCTTTATATTTCATGTCAACAGCTATGTGTAAAACCAAAATCAACCAACAAACAAAAAACCCCAAACAACAACAAAAAACCCAACTAGACAAAAAATAAACAAATCAAAAAAATCCCAGCTTACCCTTTGAGATGGAATCCCTTTGTCTGACTGTAAATTCTCCTTAAGACAAAAATTCTACTCATTTTGTTCCAGTACTTTTAAAAAATGTTTCAATTCTCAGATAAAAATGCTATCTGTCTGCAATGTCTCTTCATTTTTATTGCTACTGTATTAATATCCTTCAACCTGTGAAGGTATCTTAATTTACAGAAAATGCAAATTTTCTTCAGTGTGAAACACCTGTACAGCTGTAACTACATCAAAAGTCTGTGTTAAATATTTGTGGAATACTTGATTGTGTTGCACTTTTGTAACTGTATGACTGGCTGAGCATTGCATAGGGAAAGGTAGGGAAATCAATAAATGTTACCACTGGGATATTGGATTTGCTTGAATTTCAAACAAATTGCTTAAAGCCTAGCAAAAAACACCCTGACTGAACTGACTCTGTACTAATAGTAAGTTAAAAGGAAGTGATAAATAGGAGCCATTTTATGAATGGCTGAGACTTGTTTCCCTGCAAACTAAACTTAGAAGCTGCTGCTTTTCTACATAAATAAAATTAGATACCTTTGTTATTGGATCTAGTGTCCATTTTCTTTTGGGAAGGAATTTGCCCTGTAATCACAAGTTCTGATCAGTCTACAAAAGGACAAAGATGCACAGGCCATATACTGCCATTCTCTGAAGGGAAAAGTAGGTTCCTTCCCCTATAAGAAGCAGGTAGTTTTACAGTAGGTTGAACAGAACAATGTAATTCTTCCTATTTCAGCAAAAAATGTTTCTGTCTCACGTACACACACAGCTTGACTTTCTAAAGGGTACGGATTAAACAGTTGGGGTTATTTGAAAAGTGTCTGAAGTCCTCTTCCTAGCCATAAAGAATTGCACTATAAAGATTTATAATTTGAAAGGGAGGAGTTTCCTCTTTTCCACTGCTGCACAAAAAGACTTGGTTTCTTTTAATAACTGAAATGGTTTCTACCTCTGTTTGAGTCTACAAGAACCTCTTAGAAAGTTCACAGAGGAGTTACAGTTCACCATGTAAGCTAGTCAAATGAAAACTTATTTCTTTGAGCAGCCACTAGCCATCTTTTCCATTAAATTGGTTGTCTAATGCACATCCAATTTAAATACTATATTTTTTATAGACAAGCCTGAGGATCTCAGGAAGATATAAATCTTAGGGACATGACAATGACATGTAAAGAGCTACTTAGGTTGACTTCAGACTGGAATCTGGACTGTAGTCCTAAAAATAGTGTTGTGATAGAAATTTCTGAATGGCTTCCGCAAGCTTTTTTTTTGATCCAATTTTCAATTATTCATTTCCTGCATGTCTGCTTTGTTCCTTCTTTTGTCTAGGTATATGTATATTTATTTTCACAATCAAAACTCTTACAGAATTAAGGAGTACTCTGAGAAGGAATGAAGAAATGGCTGAGAACATTGTCCAAACACTTATTGAACTGTCAGGCTTGGTGCTGTGACCACTTCCCTGGGGAGCCTGTTCCAGTGCCCATCCACCCTCTGGGTGAAGAACCTTTCTCCAATATCCAACCTAAACCTCTCCTGACACAACTTCAGGCCATTCCCTCAGGTCCGGCCATTGGTCACCACAGAGAAGAGATCAGTGCCTGCCCCTCCTCTTCCCCTCACAAGGAAGTTATAACTGCAATGAGGTCTCCCCTCAGTCT
>JAWWTY010000088.1:41381540-41393043 GCA_035222235.1 Margarornis squamiger | reverse complement strand
AAGAAGTGTTTGGACGACTTCTCTCTCAGGCACACAGTATAATTCTTGGGGTTGTCCTGTGCAGGGCCAGGAGCTGGCCTTGATGATCCTTGTGGATCACTTCCAACTCAGGATGTTCTATGATTCTATGAAATCATCTTGTCTTGGTGAAGAGTAGAGAAAAAAGGAGAAGACATTGCTCATGGGCACTCTGTATCCTAGTAAAGGTGCCATACATCTAGTGATTGTCTGTCTGAAGATGTGACTCAAGGATCCAGGTGTATTTTTACCTTTCACTGCCAGGCCTTCAGTCCAGCATGTTCCCATCTTCCAAATTTGGGAAGTTTCTTTTTCCTACCTATTGGGCCCAGACAGGAACTAGTCCCACTAGTAGGTCAGACCTGAAGGGGAGTCAAAGATTTTTTTTTCAGCAGGATGCTAGGATGGGTAGTGCTGGCTGCAGAAGACATAGTGGAGTGAAACTAGGCTGTAATCTGATAAAAATGTTACCATTTAATGTAAAAATGAGGTGATGCTGTGAAAAGACGGTGTTTTACTTCAAGGGAAAAGCAACAGCAATTTGTTTCTAAAGTTGTGTTGAGCAAACTCAGCATGTCTCTTTGACTTGTGATAGTTGGATTTCTGTAGCACTGTACACAACCAAACTATCTCTTTGCGTACACAAGATGCTGACACCACAGGGCCTGGCAGGATTCTGCTTGCAGGATTTTTTACATCCAATCCTCTTATAACAGAAAGCACAGTAGAAGTTTTCAGCTGTACAACTTTTTTTCTCTTTATTCCTCCTAATCATGTACAACTAGGTCTTGGTTGCTGTAAAGCCTCTTGTGCCTTTCAACTATCATGTAAGACATAGCCTATTTACCTGGGCTATTCATGTATACTACTTTGTCTGGGTTATTCAGAAATATTCTGAGTTAGTATCTATTCTTACATGGGCAGCAAAAGGAGAACAAGTGCTGTAAAGTCACTCAAAAATAATTATTGAATAAAAGAGGAGGTGAAAGATTGGAGTATTGCTAATCTGAAAAAAAAAAAAGGTACAAATATATGAAACTGGATTTCCTTTCTACATGTTACTTCTGCAGTTTCTTCTTCTGTCTTGGGGTTGCTCTGACAAAGAACGATACTTCCATTAACAGAATATTTTCAGCCATCCCAAATTTCATCAGGAGGAGGAAGTCAAAGATTGAACCAAAACATTGAATTTTTCTCAGAGGAGTGTAGCATCTCCAAGAGGCAGCAGAGCTGTTCCCAGTCTTCCCAGAAAGAGAGATCACTTTGTCATGGCAGGGCTGCTTGGTGTGCTGTCAATCCCAGATGACTTTGAGAAGCAGGTTCCCCAAATGTAGAAGGTACAGTCACCATTTGGAGTGGAAATCTGATGCAACTTAGTGTTTTATTGTGGAAGTATGAATTATGACAATTTAACGTTTCTACTACACTACATTTTAAACAGGATGATGCTATCTTTATTAGTAACTCTACAGAATCTGTCTGATAACACTGGTGCTGGGATTTTTACTGTGCTTCAGGAGCTCAAAGTTTTTTTGTCAGCATGTTGCAAAATCCCAGAGTAGTTAATTAGCAACTAAAACCCAAAAAAGGGGACTTTAAACTGCAAATATGTCATGGCACAGATATTTCAAAAATTATTTCAAGTAAATTTCATATTAATTTCTGTGAGCTGTATATGACTTGAAACCCAGACTAAAGTGTAAGATAAATGGGACTACATCTCACATACTACGAGCATGCCACAGTGTGTTCTGACAACCAAATGTGAAAACTTACAGTTGTCGTAGCAAATTCATGTACTGATGGGTACAAGTGAATCAGCTTAGATCACTAAACCAAACCAGTTTGGAGACTTCCTCTGGGAAGAAGCTGCCATGAACATGCTGTCAGATTAGCAGGCTGTGATGTGCTGTCGGGGCCGGCAGAAGGATAGTTTGGCCTGGGGAAGGAGCTGTGGGGCCCCAGTGGTGGAGTGTCCCATGCTGGGCTCTGCCTGAACTCCTGCTGAAGTGCAGCATGGCAGATCTCATGGTCCTGTGTAAACAGATATCCATGGGATGATTCACAAAACTGTAATTAAGCACAATAGTGCAAATGTTTAATTAATCAGGTCTCATATCCTTATTATCCCCTCACTGGGTTTCACTAATAATGACCCAGAGGAAAATTCTGCTCCTTCTGTGTATTATATTTTATTTACAAGGGTTTCATTTCTTAGATGATTTTTCTCCTTTGGTCCTGTGTAGCACTACCAACAAGAAAATAAAATTCTGATGTCCTTTACAAGTAAAGTTGTGACTGGCCTAAAATTCAAAATTAGGGAAGGCATTGTGCTACCTCACATAGTTCCTTTAGCCGAATAAATTATAATAACTTAGCACTTAATACATCTCTTGCCTCACATTCAAAGTGTGCATAAATATTTGGCAGTAATCCTATGACTAAAGCTGAGAGAAAAAGAAAAGAGGTCTTGAAGGAGAACCTGTTCTGTACGATGAAAGCAATTCCTTCCAAGTTGGTTTTTAATCTACATGAAGGGTTAAATCCCAGAAGAGTGGCTGGAGCCAAGAGTGGAGTTCCAGCCTTCTTCCCTGAAGATGCCTCTGCCACCTTGAAAAGCCAGCCTCCAGAAAGAAAGTGTTTTAAAAGATATTGTTTGTGTTAAGGAGCTGAATTTTCCACTGGGTAATCATCAGTGAAACCTAGTGAAGGACAAATGAGAATGGCAGGCCTGATTAATTAATATGCTATGGTGTTAAGAGCAAGATTTATGCTATTGGTTTTACAGGAGTCATTGATATTACTACTGCTAGTAAAAATTTTGTACTGATGTTCACTCTTTCCCTTTGCCACTGCAAAAATATTATTAAATTAGAAATTAGGGTTGTGGAATGTTGCTGTAACATTGTAGTTTTGCTCCTTAAATGTTACTCCTAGTCTACAGAAGAGCCTTGCAGAGCTAGTGTTCAATATCGAGTTGCACCATTTTCATTATAATCTACAATTCTGGAGGTTTTTAAACTTGATTAAAAAATTTTACTTGGGGCTTAAATCCACTTTGCAAAGATCTCCATCCAATATACAAGCATGCCTACTTATGTATACATGACTGCACTCTCATTTATACAAAATTTTATATGGAACTTTCTGAAAAATTTAAAGGAAAATGAGTGTGTATGCAAATAGGTACCTACCAGTGTGAAGCAAGATAACACACAGGTACTTCTGAAATGCTAGGTACTGGAAGGGTGCTGCAAAAAGCACGGCCTCAGAAAAGACACACCTCCTGTTTCCCTCAAGGCTTGTATCTTCTCTGGCCTCCCACCCAGGACATCTCTGACGTGCAGGCCTGTAACATCTGTTTATCTCTCCTCATACCAAAGAGAGAGCCTGCAGTCTTCTGGAATGCAGAAGGAAAAAACCCAAACATCCTACTATTTTTGAGAATGATACTTCTTAGGCAGGAAAGACTTCCCAAGCGAAACAAGCCCCCTAATCTCCTTGATATAAATCTTCTGGAAGGGTATCTACACTTACAGCCAGTGAGCTGTGAAGCTGTACACATGGTGGTGTGTAGTATTACATTCTGCTAAAGCCAAACGACATGTCAGTTCAAGCCTGAAAGAGACAGGTGTCATTACAAAGCACAGAGTAGAACAAAATATTTTGGGGATAACAAGGGCTACTGTAAGGACAGTCATTCCTCTAAGAAAAATGAGGCTCATATAAAACTGTTAAGTATTTTTATCACTTCCAGGTTGATATGCAACACATTCAGAGGTATCTATTTTATAACATGTTAGTAGAGTATAAACTGAATGCCCTTGCACTATGACACTGTTTCAGAAATGTGTTTATAGGAAATTCTGCTTTTGTTTACTATTATGGCAGAGGAAATACAGCAGTAAATACTGAAGTGTGTGTCTTTGGGTGCAAGGGGTATTGTTTGTTGCAAACATATTTGATCACTTCATGGAGAGCGTGAATGGCAGCCACTAAGGTCAATGTTGGTTCAGGTTTTATTTTCCTGATAATGCAATCATGTGTTCACTTTTCCTTTTACAGTAATGTGGAACGTTTTGTTGAAATGATTCCTTTTCCTCTTTTTAGACAAGAAACATTCAGTAGTCATGTACAGCCCACTAAACCCTTAGACTTTGCAAGGTTTCAGGACTGAGGCAAGCTTGACAGGCTTTATGGGCCCTCTTCTTGGCCTGCCTGGAGCTTTGGTTTACTTAATTTAGCTGTAACAACAACTCTTTCAATGATAGGTGACCATTCCTTAATTTGTTTTACTTTTGTTTACCTTTCCACGGTCCTAACCCTAATGTCCTTCTTGTCATGAGGATCTCAAAACACAGGATTTGAGGTGTGGCCTCACCATTTCCAAGGACAGGTGGACAGTCATTGCCCTGCTCCTGCTGGTCACACTATTTTTGATACAAACCAGGTTGCCATTGGCCTTCTTGGCCACCTGTGGATACTGCTGGCTTGGTTTCAGCCACTGTCAAGCAGCATCCCCAGGTCCTTTTCCTCTGGGCAGCTTTCCAGCCACTCTACCCCATGCCTGTAGTGCTGCCTGGTGTTGTTGTGATCCAAATGCAGGTCCTGGTGCTTTTCAGTACTGAACCTCATATCACTGACCTCAGCCCATCAATCCAACATGTCTAAGTCCCTTTGCAGAGCCTTCCTACCCTTTAGCAAAGCAGCTCACCCACTCAGCTTAGTGTTACGTGTGAACTTACTGAAGGTGCACTTGATCCCCTTGTTCAAATCATCAGTAAAGATATTAAAGAGGACTGTCCCCAGTACTGAGCCTTGGGGAATCCCACTAATGAAATGGGAAATTGCTCTTCATTTGCCTTGTTAAGCACTCCTGTCTCATGTGGGATCATGCTGGGTTTAAGTATTATAGCATAGACAGTGCCTACCTTGAAATGGGAAACCAGTTAGGGCTTTCCTACAGTAACACTCTTCCTGTATTTATCTTCTTAAGACAAATAGCAAGTGACAGCTTTGATGGAAAATGCATTATAACATGTATTTTAAAATGCTGAGTAGGCTAAGCCAGTAACCTCAGAGAAGTGTCTCCCTTGATTTAAAACAAAAATGTTTATGGAGAACTCAGCAAAGACTGGATCTTCAAGCAAGTTCAGAAGCTCTAAGCACATGTGTGATGTTGTGGCATCACATGGTGTTTCTGAAGTTATGGGTACCCAATATCTCCACTGTTCTCGTAGCAGAGTCTGGTCCCTGCAGCCCCCTGGCTCCACAGGATACTGCAGAGTTCTGTGCTGAGCAGACTCAGTGGTGCCACTGATTGGGTAACCTGTGGTCATCCCAAACTTTTTGCTAGGGTCATGCCTTCATTTGTTATGTGAGTCACATGTGCTCTCTTGTCAACACTCATGACATACAGGATGTCTTTTGCTAAACCAAAAAATCACTCTGGAAGGGAGACTAGCCTGAAACATGGCTTGGCAATGATGCTAGCACACCAGAACTGTCTTACGGTGATGACAGTTGGCTTTTGTGGCAGAAGAAACTAGGTGTATCAAAGCATCTGGTGAGTGCAGGCTTGTACTGATGATTGATTAACTGCAATATGTGCAGGAGGAATTTAATGTCCTTCAGACCTTGATCTGTCTGTCTGGGAGTACTAGGTCACACAAAAGAAGTTTTGAAAAAATGGTGATCTTGCCTGTCTGTAAATTAATGTAATCATTTTCATGCAGCACAACATATTTTTGCTGTTTGTATGGGTATGGCATTCTTGCCTAAAGTCTTGCATCTGTCAGTTCACCATTGACAGCACATCAGTGGATGGAAGCATGACTGCTGACTTCAAGTAGTGGGAAGACCTGTGTGCATTTGTAATTGTTGTTGTGATAGGTTAATTCCTTGAAAAGGATTTGTACAAATAAAGCTGCTTACTGCTGCAGAGCTGTTCATTGAGGTGTATCACCATCAGGGCACTGGGGAAATCCAGAACCTCTGAGATCACTCACAGGTGTGAATTTGTTATGACTGATGTGGAGATGTCCTCTCTTTTCATCCACTCTGTTTAGGATAGGCATCGAACTTAAGAATCTTGCTAAGAAGATGCTAAGTAATGTTAAATTAGGTGACACTTCTTTGATTTGAAAAATGGGTTTTGGTTTTATACGACACCTAAACGTGGACTGAAGGGTCACACCTGACCTATTACACCTGCAGTGTCAATTGCAACCTATCCTTGCTATTCATCTCTCAAGGAACCAGTCCTGATGTGTTGTCAACTTTGCATGACACTGTGATAAAGTAATTTAACCCCTCTGTATCTTGTGTTTTCTCATACTTAAAAAAATGTTGTCATACCTTTTGTACAATTATATGACTCCAATTTACAATTTGACAACAATTTCTATATTTTCAAAGGACATATGCAAGCTTGGAACATTTTTTAATTGTTTCCTGAGTGTCTGAAGAGTGGTAAATATACTTGCATCTTAGAATAGATGAACAAATTTGTTCAGTTGAGTAATACTGCTAGATAAAACTTTCAAGAATATTTCAGTATCTATTGTCCTGTTGAAAAACATTCCTTGGAAAAGCTTTAAATAATATCTTTTTTTTTTTCTAATATTTTATTATGTTTTGTTAGTTTTGCTTAATTTTTAAAGCTGCTGTTTTCTTCACTATTCTGGAGCTACCATCCCACTGCCCTGGCAACTAGCAGGTGGCACATATGTCCCATAGACTGGTTTTGAAATTTCCAAAAATTGTACATATTGATTTTCTGACTTAATATGTGTTGAATCCAGGTTTGGGGAGCTTTATGGTAGACTTCACCTTGAAAAAGAGAAGTTGCTCCCAGAAATTAAAATTAGTAATTTGTTAAATGTGAATTGTCTCAACTAGGTTATACTTGTTATGTGTAAACAGAATACAGTCTGAACTGGCAGTACCTGTACAAAAGGATATTAACAGGTCACTTACACAAGTTTGAAAAAAAAAACTTTAAAAGAGATCATATAGAAAAAAATCTTGTAATTTCCTATAAAACATTTCACTAGCTGCCCCATGAAATGACAGTCTAAAGGGCTATTAGGGCCTGGGGGTGGTTGGTTTAGGGATTTAAAAATATTATTGTTGTTCTTATTGTTTCTTAAACATTACACATAGAGTGGAAAATAGATTTTTTTCCAAAGATATAAAAATTTTTAGAGAAATACAAAATAGCACTGGTGAATTTGACTTAAAAGGTATGAAAATCAGATGATTGGTGAGGGAAGCAAAAGTTCATGAAGAGGTGTCTACGGAAAAAACTATGGACAAACAAAAGAAGTCTGTAATAATCCCTTGCTAGTTGGTAGAGTTACTATTAATAATGCAGAAAACATGATAATTCAATAAATACCTTTGTTACAGACTTGATAAAAGCCCCTATTTCTGTCATGTAATGCTAAACACTTCTCAGGTCCAGTGATGCTGAAAGATCATGTTACAGAACATATTTGAGTTTAATCACCTATTGAAAGAACGTACACCAGCAATTTTAACTATTTTAAACCAAAAGGTTTAAAATTCCCATGAGGTACTGACACCAGCTTTTTTCCCCACCATGTCTCATAACTGTTCCAAGAGACTAAAGAAAATACTGGGCCAGAGCACAAAGATGTTACTCAGACTGCTGTTTTGGATATTAATACCACATAAAATACTGGAACATCAACATAGGCCCTAAACAAAAGGATGATATTTCTGTTAGCAGTCAGCATGGGTTAAGAGAAAAGGTCTGATATATTTGTAACATTTTAAAATGTTGTTTGACAAAAACAGTTTATTAATCCAATAAACTAAGACATCTCTGATGCATTTTATTTTATATTAACATGCCATTCAGTTTAAAGCCTAGAATGGTACCAAACCAATATCGCACTCAGATAATGGAGAAGGGACATGTCTCAAACACATAGTTATGAATATCTTCTTTTTTCAGGCCACAGATATTTGACCCAGCCTTTGTGCTGTTTAATGACCATAACTGTTGCTGACACATAGCTGCTCATTCTGCAAGAATAGGGCAGAAAGCAAATAGAAAGACTGGTTATTTAGTATAGCTAGGATCCAAGAAAGCAATACACATCTCCACAGCTCTTTCATTAAAGGTAATCTTATAATGAAAGGGCCCTCTAATGGTAAGAAAAACACTGTAGCTTGTGATCCTCACAAGCAAAGAGGCTTATTCTGTGTTCAACACCTGTAAGGCTGGCACCACTCCTGCTGTAACATTGTCCACCACTGGTCCCATAGTCCAAGAAGGAGCTGAGATATGGAGAGAGTTCAAGGATAGGCCCCAAGTTATGCTGGAAACTAAATGTGAGCTGCAGTGTGGAGTGACATGCAAATTACTCTGTAGGACCATTTTCTCTATTCACCAAAATCCTAACAAGACTAAGAGATTGGAAATTGAAGTTAGACAAATTCTGGCTAAAATGTAGGCAGTTTTTCAAAGTAATAGTCACTGAAACTGAGGGAACATGATTCATACCTGGGAGAAATTATTTTGGCCAAAATCTCTTTTTTTTTTTCCCCATTCTCTTTTCTAAAAAGTACACTCTAGTTCAAGATCATGCATTGCGCAGAACCAGGCATTTCTTAAGGGAAATTGTTGTCTTCTGTTATGATGAGTCCATTCTGATATTAAACCCTATTGATCTATTCATAGGGGCTAAAGTCAATATTTAGGCATATCAATAACACATCTGACTTTTTAAAATTCTTCATTTGATTTCATTAGCCTTAACTTCTGGTTGTTACTCTACTTCTCATTGATTACTTGTAAATATAAAAGAATGAGGATACATTAGTGATTTTGACTACTGAATTATTACCTGTATCATTATCACAAGGAAGTACAATTTCATGGTATGCATGTTTTTGTATATATTGATATTGTATATTTTCAATTTCATAAAACAAGGAGATGACACTGGCAGAGGATCTTTCCTTTTTTTTAGGTGAGTAAAGTTATGTACCTGGTTAAGTACAAGATTTCTTGAGAACAGATGCAGTAATGTGAAAAAAGTGAGAAAGCCTTCCCTTCAGCTGCAGAATAATTCCCCATGAACTGAGAGCAAGAGATCCATTTGTTTCAGTCATCATACAATCTCTGATATCACTAGTGATGCTTCATTGCCAGTGAATTGGAATACCCACTACAAAGCAAAACCAGGGCCTTCCTTCCCAATGTGGATTATCTCTATACTATATAATATAGAAACTGAAAGGTATTGACAGTTAGGTCAGATACTAGAAGCCTGTGGATGACACTGTGATCAGCATAAAGCACTCAGTTTAGGAAGAAGCACCATAGGATTTTCCTTTCAGTCAGTCAAGGTAGCCAGTTGGAGTTTGCCTTGATCTTTGAACTTATCTTTGTGCAATTTTGGTCTTGGGGTAAATCTGAAACATTTGAAGGTAGCTCTGTTTCATCAAGGCTGGATTCAATAATTTTTTACAGTTTGCATATCAGGAGAAAATTGTCATCTGACATTCCAGAATCACAGAATATATAAGGTTGGAATGAACCACATTGGGTCATCGGGTCCAACCTCCCTGCTCAAGCAAGGCCATCCTAGAGCACATTGCCCAGGATCAATATCTCTAGGGAGGGAGACTCCACAACCATTCTCAGCAGTCTGTTCCAGTGCACAGTCAGCTGCACAGTAAAGAAGTTCGTCCTCGTGTTCAGATGGAACTTCCTGTGCACCAGCTTCTGTCCATTACCTCTTGTGCTATTGCTCAGCACCACTGAGAAGAGCCTGGCTCCATCCTCTTGGCACCTTCCCTTATAGACATTGATGAGGTTCCCTCTCAAGGTTGAATAGGCCCAACTCTCTCAGTCTTTCCTCGTAAGAGAGGTGCTCCAGTCCCTTAATTGTATTTGTTGCTCTCCACTGGACCCAATCCCAGAGCTACATGTCCCTGTTGTACTGATGAGCCCAGAGCTGGACTCAGCACTTCAGATGTGGCCTCACCAGGGCTCAGCAGAGGGACAGGATCACCTACCTTGACCTGCTGGCAGTGATTTTTCTAATGTACCCCAGGATGCCATTGGCCTTCTTGGCCACAAGGACACACTGCTGGCTCACAGACAGCTTGTTGTCCACCAGGATCTCCAGATCCTTCTCTGCAGAGCTACTTCCCAGCAGGTGAGCCCCCAGCCTATATTGGTGCCTGGGCTTATTTTATCCCAGGCAGATGTATTTCAGACAGTTCTTTGTCCATCTCTCCAATGTGTTGAGGTCGTTTTGAAGGGCTGTACAGCTGTCTGGGGTATCAGTGACTCCTCCCAGCTCTGTTGTCACTGAACTTGCTGAGGAGGCATCTGCATCTTCATCCAAGTCACTGATGGAGAACTTAAACAATACTGGGTCTAGTATTGACCCTTGGGGGACACCACACAGGCCTCCAGCTAGACCCTGTGACACTGATTATGACCCTCTGGGATCTGCTGTTCAGCCAGTTCTCATTAACTCTAACCAACAATGACTTAAAATGGTGTAAGTTATGTGTAACGTCATATATATATTTATATACATATAGACTCAAAGTAGTCTATATGAAGAGTAATTTCCTTATCTGAATCTTAACTTCTGAAAGTGAGCATAAAAATTTCTTTCTCACAAAGCTCTGTTGAAGACCAAGAAGGCACAATCACAGAGCAGTTAAGCCTTATCACCACTGGGCATTACTTAGAAGTGGATATGAAGAGAGTCTTCTACTCAATTGAACACGAACTATGTCACTTGAAAGGGAAAAGAGATCTAATGCTTTTCTTGAATTGGAGTTTTGCCACAGCAATCTGTTGAATGGGAGCATGTGTGAAGTGAGGTTTTCCACAAATACTGCAAGTAGGTAAAGTGAGAGCAGTTTTGGCACAATTAGCTAAAGATAGGAAATAGGTTGTTAAAGGCAGTGGATGGGATGTTCAGCCTCTGTTGATGCTGTGCCTCATAAGAAAACTCAATCAGAATAAATTTCCACTTTCAGAGAGACTGAAGAGAAGACTTCTTTGCTGAGAAGGAGTGGCCATTAGGTCCAAGTTACAGGTTCATAGACAGGACCACATTCCCCTAACTTAGTAAGACTGTCTGAAACTTTTATAAAGAACCCAGGAGTGGTCAAGCTGAAAAAAACCCCCAACCATCACCACAAAAAAAGCAAGCAAACAAACAAAAACGAATCTGGAAAAGAAATAAATATATATTAAAAAGTGAAATGAGTAGCAGCAGAAACAACACTGGGGAAAATTCAATTAAAATAAGAGAAAAAAATGAGCCAGTGACCTTTTCTGTGAACTCCAGCATTCAAGTTTTCTATAAACACCATCTAACTCATGCAAATATGTTGTGCCAAAAGCATTTGAGACAAAGAATAAATAAATAAATGCCATATGGAGATCTAATTGGTCACTGTGCCAGAACTAACCTTTGAAAGA
>JAWWTY010000088.1:41363872-41373896 GCA_035222235.1 Margarornis squamiger | reverse complement strand
GAAAGAAAGAAAGAAAGAAAGAAAGAAAGAAAGAAAGAAAGAAAGAAAGAAAGAAAGAAAGAAAGAAAGAAAGAACCTCAGGATTTTTCAGTGAATTTAACAGAGGCTGAAATGGAGGTTTGGAAGTGTAGCCAGTGTGGCAAGGTTTCGCACAGGTACCTAAACAGATTTATTGTTGTGTGCTAGGTTACAGAAGATGCTCCTTATAATGAAGCCATCCACCCTTAGCATTTAGGTAAGGCTCTGTTGCACTCTAAGTTGCTAATGGGAATCTTGTCTTCCCTACAAGCATGACTTTACTATCTGTTACTGTTGGGCAGAAACCTTGATCCTGTGTCCCATGGCAGTCAATGAGACCACTGCCTTTGACATCGGTGAGTGCTGGATTACACCCCAGGTTAAAAACAATAGCTTTACTTCTAGTTGGACCAAATGGATGAATAAATCAGAGCCTTGTGTTTGTGTAATCAGGGCTGGATGTGAGTATTTCTTGCAGGGGCATTTTACGGTCCATGTATGTGTGACCAAGGCAATCTGATAAATTATTGGAATAGGCTTGAAGCTAGCACAGAGTTACAGATACCAGCTAGAGAACTGTGGTAGAGAGGAATTTATAATACCTTTGACCATGAGCCTCTCCATCTTCAGGGATATTCAAAGAAGACAGAGATAAAGCCTTCCACCAATTGCAAGCTTGAGCTGTGCCACTGTGTTAGATGTTTGCAAACTGCTTTGTCACGTATAAACAAGGCAGAAGAGGCAAAGGGCAGAATAAACATCACCACAGGCCCTGTGTATATTCTGCTTTGCCTCCCTCCATCAGTGAGGTCATTTGCAAAGCTTGTACTGCAGGGTGCTGTGAAGATGCTGGGCCACCTGAGGAAAGTGCTTTCAACCCTGATTCAGCCTCAGTTGTTTTGTTCTAGTCTGGATCTATGTTGGCCCTTCAAATGACTCCCTCCTCACAGCTTTTCCTGATTTCCACATAATACCTTGTGACAAATTTTTGAGAGTGGAGGGAGTATTGTCTGACATATCTTTCTTATTCAAAACATTGTGGAAATAGTTTATTTATTTATTTTTCTCCCACCCTGTAACACCGAGATGAGCACAGAGAGATAGTGACTTCAGAGAGGAGCCCATCAGGATGTTCTGGATGACCTCCTGTGAGATACGTTACTTTGAACTACACTGAGTAGATGTGGCTAGTAAGAGAGAGATCACAGATGTAAAGGGGCAGGTGATGTGCCACAGCACAGCTGGACCAAAAACACACGGGCCTTTAAGATGCATAGGTAAATTCCATAACAGCAGCCACAGTAACTGCCCCACACACTGTGGGATAGGAGGTCCTTTCTGACAGATCAGAAGTAGGTCAAAAAAAGTTGTAGAGGAAAAGTCAGTTTCACTTTCTTGCTCTCACACTATAAAGCAATATTAGGGACACAGATGGTTAGAGTTACTGCAATATATTCTGGGTTTTTTAATGGGTGAAGGTTATTTGCAGTGAGTTTCAGGGATGAAAAGTCTGTGTTGGCAGGATTTGTGCTACCCTTCAATAACAGAGAGGGAAGTCTGTGTGAGAGATGGGACACAGCACTGTGCTCTGGAGTCTTCCAGCATTGCTCTGCTTCTATCTAAAGATAAATAAAAACACATCTGTGTATGGTGTTTTGAGAGAGAAACTCCAGTTCAATCAGGCAAATAGTCTTCAACTTCCTAATCTAGTGAGAAATGGAAATGCTCCTCTCTCTCCCTTCCTCTTCATTAGTTCATGTACATCAGCTCCCATCATGTTTACCCGTGAAAAAGTGGTTTCAGTAGGACTGCTGTCTTTGTAGCTTTTTCTATAAACACTTCAAGCCCCATTGCATAACCTAGATGGAAGCAAATAAGCATTCAAATGAAACAGAAAACCTCAGGAGATCTTGCTGCCAGGACATAAGTTGTGTAGTCAGGAGAAAAATAGCCAAAATAAGAAGCTATGGGCCATGCCTCATGCTAACAGAGGCAGGTGTTTCCCTAGACTATTTTGAAATAAGGTCTCAGTCAAGCCCTCTCCACATGGCTTCAGGTGGGAATGCATCTTATTGCTCAAGATGCTAAAAAAATTGAGTGATTTACACACTTCTAACCTACTCTGCACTTCCACTGTTAATCATACATAATCTACAATAGTGTCATTCTCTTTGTGCACTATGTTGGAAGTATCTGTGTATCATATATTCAAATTACATTGTGTGCTTGAGGGAGCTTGTGATCCCCAGAATACTTTTGTGGCAGCATGGTTTGCAGGCTCCACACGCTACTTGCAAACCATCTATTGTGTATGTGACTGCAAGCTTGAATCCCTGCCTGGGATTATCTGAAAACTCTGGAACTTGCCAGCAGGAAAATTTACAGCTAAACAATTATATTGTTGAAACTCTGACAAATCCACCCCAGTTTAAGGCTTTGAAAAAAGGGCTAGGTGTGAACAACTGAATATATTATACACTGTAGCATGGCCTCCTGGGGGCTGCATTATAGAGCCTATTTACTTTGACTGACACTTCTCATTTTTCTTTTCTTCCAGACATTATTGTTGCAAATGATATCTCTGCTCAATATGGAATTGCTCCTCAAAAAACTGTTTAGATATTTGGATAAACATCTTCTGAACAATTCCTTTTATTATTATGTTGATGATTTTTGGAAGTAATCCAGCAATAATGCAACAGACAGCCAACACAATGAGTAAAACCAAGCAGGCATGCATTATATTGGTACATCAGACTACACAGAATTGGGATTTCCAGAACTTTTCTCTGATGCAAAGTAGTTTTAAAAACTCCAAAACTGCGAACAAAGGAGAGCAGATTTTTTTCCTGCCCATCACTTTTCTGTAAACAGAACTTTAAATTCCCCCCAAATAAACTGATGACTTCTTGCCAAGGGTGAAATAAATCTCACTCAAACACAGAATGGCATTCATTTTACTTAGACCCCCATAAACAGGCAGAAACATTATTGCAAAGTAAAACTACTCAGAAAAAGGAAGATTTGTTGTTAAAGCCAATGCCAGTGTTTCCAGATAGAATCAGCGCTAGGTCATGCAGAGTGACAACACTTTTTTCTTCCTGCTATATTGGTACCAGAAATTGGAAATTCCCTACAGTTTTCCAGTTCCTTCAGAAATTCCAAGATCTCTGATGCTGAATGTCAGAACAGGTGGCAATAACTGGTGACCTTGTTGTACACAGGTACATTAGCCTCAAGATTAGTGGTTTTTTTTCTAGTTCTACAAGAGAAAAAGTAGAAGAGTAAAATTTCTTCCCTGATTGACAAATAAATCATTCCTCATCTCACTCAGGAAGGACCAGAGAATACCTTTTATATAAAGAGATGGCTGAGAAATAGGAGTTTTATCAATGTAGGCTTGAGTTATAAAACACAAAGTATACCTTTTAGGTATAATTTTATAAACAGAAAAAGTATATTTTGGTCCGATGCATGAATCTTTTATCTACCTTACTCCTGCCATTTGTATTTCCTGCCATTTGGGAATATCCCAAATGGTCTCTGCTTCTCTTTGTTGTTTTATAATTCCTTTTGTAACACAGCCAGTGTTAACATTTGTTCCTGAGTGCAAAAGTTGCTTATGGTTTTGATGTACCTGTACTGTACAGTATTTGCCAAATACTTGGGGTGGACAATGTGCTTTCCTGAGTTCATTAAGAAGAAAATTTGACCTTGTTCACCTTGACGAGGAAGAATTTCTGTGTTGAGTTCTTGCAGGATGTGAAATTCAGAAGAGTGTCTGAAGCAGAGGGCTCTCACAATAAACTTAAATTTCTCTAGTTCCTTCATGACTACCAGTAATGGTCCCTGCTTTGAAGCATGTGGGGAAACAGGAATGCTGCACAGGAGCCTGGGCTCCATCTAGGTACTGAAAAACCTGCTTTGATTGTTTCATAAGGTACTTAGAGTGGATTTCAGAGAAGCCTCACTTCCACTTGTTTACTAAGTTCTAGTGCGGCTTGTGGTCTGGTATGAAAAGGTGGTTGTAATGGACTCATTAATTTTTCCCTTGTCTAACTGCCCTAGTCCTGTGTGCAGACTCCCTCTGACTGAATACCAGCAGTGTGATCAGATCTGAGATGATGTAGCCATAGGGCTCAGGACACTGCTTTCTGGACTAAGGGATTTTTCTGGTCCTGAATTGTTATGCACCTGTGGAACTTTTCCCATCACTGAGGAATCCCAAGAAATCAAATTAGGGCAACACCAGTACAAATGAACACATTTCTTTATTTCCCTGAATTTCTGTTGTTTATTTATGTTTTACAGTGTAAACAGTACTAGAGGCCTAGGCAGTAGTTAGCATCTTGTAAATAAAAATGTATAAGCATGTTATACAGCCATTGCATTTGCACCTATATTAAAAATAGTCAAAACCTGCAAGGAGAGAGCAAGGGCCAAGTCACTCAATGATCTTTTCTTGCAGTGTCTTCAACATATTTATTGCTGCATGAGTGCTTTCAAGGCTGGCCATGCAGTCAGAGCTGTCCCTATACATGATCAGTTTGTACTAAATCTGGCTGACATTTTCCTGAGGACTGAAAAGAAAAAGACACTAAGCAGTTCCTGTGGCAGAAGTGTCTTCCTTTTTTTTTGTTTAAAGATTGAGAAAATTAAAACACAGGCTCTGCAGTAAAGAACTGTTTTACTTAAAAATATTCTACTGTCTTAAGAAGTGCTCTGCACTCTGACATTGTAAGCACAACAGATAATTTACTTCATTCTGCAAAGAAGACTAAAGTTGTAGAGAAACTGAGTAAACTTATCGACTTGAGAGAACTATATAGCTTGCTGCCTGACCCTGATAGTAATTTATTTGGGGTTTTCCCTGAAATTTTGAGTTTGGGGAAAAGTAAGGGCACACAGCTGGAAAAGGAGACAAGTATCGCCAGTTATTCCCAGCTTGCAATCACCTCAGATTCTCTACCATTTTTCCATTTTGCAACTTCAAGAAGTAGAAAGATGGAAGATAGAACTAGGGTCTGTATCTAATTGTCATTTATCCTTCCTCCACCTCCAGAACCCATGAAAGTTCAAACTCCATGACTGAGTGAAATCAAAAGGCTCTCAGTCATCACTGTTGGATGGTTTTGTGCGTGTAAATTATGGAACAGCTAACAGCAGACACGGTGTGGTGATTTGCTGAGAGTGTCTATGAAGAGTGTCTTACTTTCAATGTAGTACTGAGCAAGAGGCTATGGAGAATCTACTAAGACCTAGACAGTATTTAAAATCTGCCACTCACTCCAGAATACTGCTACTCACTTTGACATCCCATGGCAGTTCCTTAAATCAAACCTCTAGGACTCAGGAATGAAGTAAATAAATTATAAGCTTTATTGATTGTGTCTGCAGTGTGCATATTCTTTAGCATTTAATAAGCCATTCAAACCATTGTCCCAACATGGATCAGGCTCCCCGTAAAACCCAAAATGGCCACTCAAGAAGGAGCAGAAATGTTTTCTTTCGTTGATCCAAGATTCTGTCAGGGAGGGTTTTGATCTCTACAACTTTACAACATCCATATGGTCAGGAATGATTTAGTTGGCTCCTTTCAGTGGGATATGAGATCCAAGTCTTAGATTGGACAGAAGCCCACTGTGATATAGCTTTTTTTTTTTTTTTTTTTTTTTTTTTTTTTTTTTAATTCAAAATGAGTATTTGTGAATTTCTCAAGATTTTTGGAACCATGGCCTCGGTTTGTCTCTTGACCTGTTATTTCATCTGTATGGCTTTGTTGACTTCAACTAAATCACTGATATAAATGCATCTTATACTTCTCTTCCAGCTAATGGAAACAGTGCTGGTGGTTGCTGGTTAGGGGTTATTTTGGGGGAAGGGATTGTTCTTGCTTCTGCTCTAAAACAAGGAGGTGTGGTAAATCAAAGACATCTTTCTTGGGATGGAGGTAATAAATCACTCTTCCCAGGTGAAATCTTTTATTTATGCCTTAGGATTCCATTTCATTGAGTAAAGGTATGTTCTTTCAGCTTCAGCCAGACTGCACTTTAGCAAGTGATTCAAATCAAGCTGACACTTACTAGTGAGCATGCTGAACACTTTGCTCTCAGGCACTCTACTGGGCAGTCACCATTCTCCATTCTTTGCAGCTGTTTATTCTCCTTAGATTTCATCTGGAAACAAAATCATTGCCTGCTCCTCATGTCAGTGGGAGCTGACAAGGAGCAGCTTGATTTTAGAGACAATGGATCACTCACACCAGTAAAAAAAACCCAAACAACAAACAAATAGAAGGGGAGATAAAATAATACGCTTACAGATCAGCTTTGGCTAATTCTTCTGCTGTCTGAAAATGACAAAGGAAACCTCCTGTTATCATTTTTTACTTGTTGAGCCCTGTCACCGCACTCAGTGTTGCACAGTACATTTTCAAGAGCAGTGGCTCCAAAGACAGTGTTAGTAATTTCAAAGATGGCAAACTATTTAATTGCAAAGTAAGTTGCAAGCCCATAATTGAAAAGAAGAAACTGAAAAGAAGAAAAAAATAAAATCAAACCTAAATCTTGAGCAGAACTTAATAAATTATGGAGATAAGTAGTTCTAGATGCTTTTCTTTCTCCAGGAATACTCCTACGTTAATCCCTACACAAATCATGTTTGTGTTTGCTTTGCAGTGCATGCACTTATGTACCACCCTGAGAAAGCACGGTTCAGAGGCAAGGGCCTCCAACAAAGTTCTACTGTCATGGAAGAGGGAATCCGTGGCAGTTCACTTAGTCTGTTCGTTAAATATAGGTTTATTTCTCTCTAGAAAGAGGTATAACATCTCAAGTCACTAGATTAAAGTATGATGTATTAGAGACAGAACAAAAAAGAGGCAGCAGACCTAAAATGCTGGTAAACTTCAGAAGATATCCGGAGCACCTGCCCAGGTTGGTGTTTCTGGCGATGGAAAGCATCTCTGCATCCAGGCTACACGTTGCAAGAGACGTGTGACTGCTGTCAGGAAGGACAACCTGCATATGTGTTTTTAAAAAGAGCCTCTTTTAGTTTCTTTCATATAGTATTTTATTATAGTAATAATAATAGAAAAGAAAACAAACCTTCAAGGCAGGGATAGCATGAGTGTGTTTCTTTCCTTAAATATTTTACAGTATTTCAGCATATCCAATATCTTTTCTAATTGCCCAAGTATGTTAGGATATTAGTATATCTACAAAGTTTGTGTAAAACTATCTACTAAAACCTTCAAAATAAGCTCTTCCTATCCTCTAGCAAGGGAGAAAAAACAGCAAGACTATATTGCAGCAGAGAAAGAGTAGGTTCCTGTGGGAAGGTGACAATACAAGCTCTTACCCCAACAAAGTCACAGGTGAGGTAGCCATCTTGATGTGCAGTGATGTCCTCTAGAGGTCCTCTACCATTTTTGCATTTCTGTAACAATACATAGACTTGCTTACCAGCAGCTCTTTATTCTAATCTTCTTTACTATCTTAAGATTGATAACATTCTGTTGAAATCAGTGTCAATATCGCGGCAGAATAGGTTGTATCCAAAGCAGTATACAACACTGTGAGTAGGAATCTATTAACTAAAAAAACAAAGAATATGTTCTTATGATTACACTACTAAGAAGTTGGTTCCTTTAAATCTTGACATTTGTGCTTTTGTTCGTGCATTACCATTAATAGCAATGGTTGTTTATATGATTATGTTGATAGTAGTTTTATTTGAGAAGGAATTTTTACTACCAAATATAAATATAACATGTGTTCATTTTTTTAATTATGTGTAACATTCAGTAAAGTGATACACTATTAAGAAAGGTCATTGATTGTTCCCAGGATATGGCAGCAAAATATATAGTACGTACTAAAATTGCAACTAGTTTTAGAGCAGTGTAGTATGGAATAATGCAAAACAAAAAAATGTGCCAAAATTAACAATAAATCTATGAATAGAAAAAGGAGCAAAAATTATGCCTTTTTATCTGATGATAGCTTGACTAGATTCAGAATTAGAAATGCAAGCAGCTTTTTTGAGGTTATACCTTTTCTTGATAAGATAAAAACACATTGGTATCTTTCAAGACATTTTTAAGGTTTTCATGACTTGATGAGGAAAAGGAACACTAAGATTATGAACCTAAAAAATTTAGTGAGTGCTAGCTCTAGTGAAAAATCCTTGCTTGTAAACTGATTGCATTGTTTTGGCATTACAATGTTAAGTCCTTGAGGTCCTACCAAAATAACAGAAATCAATCTACTTTAAGAAGACATCTCTCAATATCTTCTCATTCTCCGTGATGGAGGTTACATTAAGGTCCTGATCTTGTAACTCAAGTTTCCACAGGAGATTGCAGTTATGCAGCTGCATGTGTGACCACTACCTTGAATTTGGTGGGATGAAGAATTTTTTATGGTAAGATGGCAATTAAGGCATACACAATCTCAAAGTATTTCATGTCTTCCTAGATAGATTTGAGGCTTTAAAATGCTTTTCAAATATTCCAAATAACTTCTTAGCAAACAGATGCTCAAAACCCTCACAAAGCCCTATCCAGATTAGTAAACATGTAATGAAAACAGAAAGAAACATTCTCTTGTATTTCCTTTTTCACTTGCACCTTTATTTCATATAACAGGTTGAATGACTGTGTTTAGTAAATATATGGCAGATCACCATTTACATAGTATGTTTCAGTGCTTACGTTTTTTTTCTGTTCTTGAGCTGATATGATCCTTGCCACAGTTTGCAGCATTTCCTTACATGGGCAATGAGTGTTCAGAAATGAACTTTTTGCTCTTTAACATGACCAAGCAGCTAGAAGCAAGATATTAAAGCAGTTCTGTGTGATCACCACATTATCTGTGGAGTGTGTGAATAACACCTGCCAACATGCACCAAAAAAAAAAAAGTATAGCAAATATCAGTGGAAGGCCATGGCAGAGGCTACAAAGTAGTCCACAATGCAAGAACAAAAGCAAAATCTTTGAAGAAGATTGTAAGGAATGGAGAAAATAAATTGTCTATTTTACTTTCCCCTTAAGAAAAAAAAATGGAGCTGAAAAATGAGACAGTGATGAAACAAACTTTTTATATGGCAGAATTTCTGATGGCAGTACTATATTTGTAACTTACTTCTTAATTTGTTCTTGTTGGTTTTGTTTCTTTTTCAAAGAAATGAAGTTTTTGAAATATTCCATTCCAAATTACACGTAAGGCTATCCAGTGTGTTGACCACAGTAGTGGTCTAACTGAGATTAGAAGCATAACGAGCTCTATCAAAGCATCAGACGGCACAGGGATAATTACAAGATCCATCATTATCAGGGAAGAAAAACAAATGTATCTTATAAACTCTAAAGCTCTAGAGCAAAAAACAGTCACTAATTGGGTGGGGGGCTAGGAGCAAGCTTCTCTTGGGGTCAGTTTATTCTAGGTTAGTCTGTTACACAGTTATTGCACCTTGCTCTGAAGCACAAGTACTCAGTAAGTTTAGTGCAGGATGATATGGCAGACACCTCCCCACCATAATCAGTGTTCCCACTTCACATACCCTCATTGAGCAGCTCTGTTGGCTCCTATGGTTCCTTTAATGAATTCTGGTTTCACACTGAAAAAATCTCTTTCCTCTCTCTAACGCTAATTGGTTTATTCCTCCCCACTCTCTCATCCTCTTCATAAGAAATGCCTTGTCCCTGGAAATCATTCATGTATTTGTGTGAAGCAAATATTTTGGCATTGATTGGTTTGCATGAAAGAGTAGTTGCTTTGTGACAAATTAGCAGAGAGACAACATTTTTGTGTTTCTCTTGAAGCCTACTGTGCTGCATGCTCACAATGATGTTCCTTGAGAGCATTGGAAATATCTTTGTTTATATGAAAAAACGAACAAATATGGTAAGTAAATTCATCGTCCTCTCAGTTTGTGAGGCTTGAACTGAAGGGGGTGTGATGGTTTGAAAACTGGCCAAATGCTAAGAGCCAGAGGGCCCAGGAC
>JAWWTY010000088.1:41348973-41363772 GCA_035222235.1 Margarornis squamiger | reverse complement strand
CCAGGACAGAGGCCCCAGAGACCCCTCCTGGCCACAGGGGAAGAAAGGGAGAAGGAGGGGGGGGGAACCCACAAAACTGAACTTCGGTAAAACTAAACCAGTTTATATGTATTTACACATACATACATGTATATAGAAAGGAGAAAGGAGAAAGAAAACAAGCCCTCAGCTCCCTCTCACCAAAACAACCGCCGTTCCCGAATCCCAGGGCACCCCCACCCCGACTCAACCAGCTGATTAGAAGACCCACACCCGTGGCCCACTCCCGCCACAGAGTGATCGCAGGGAGCTCCTCTGCCCTCCAACACTGCCAGCCAGAGGACTGCCCCCTGACTTCCGACTCCCTCTCTTTATATCTTTGATTACGTAAAGATGGAATACTTCCTTGGTTATGACCCAGTTACCAGGAAGGTCCTAAACCAAAATCACTACAGGGCTCATCTTAATTTAGAGGAGAAGCTGTCAGTAGAGGTTCAGGGGTGATGAAGGAACCTTTTTAAAAATGCTGACATACACCTGACTTGGTGTTTCAGTTCAGCCTCCTCATCTTGGGGAGGGTTGTCGAAGATGAAGTGAAGACTTTTTTAGTTTTACGTCAGTGATCAATAGATGAATACCAGAGGTTGCAGGACTGGAACATATGACTTGTGTTTCAGGTTTGAAATAAGAGGCTATAATCACATGGCAACTTGACTCTGTTTGTCAGTAGCAATGCTGCCCACAGATAAGGTCTGCAAGCATGCAAACTACAATTCACAAGAACCTCAACTCTGCCTGCACGGCACACAAAGAAGAAATCCTTTCAGAGTCCTTGAAACAACTTGACCTTGTCCTTGCTAGGGTGTCTTGCCACCCCAGGGGACTGACTGATAGTAAAATGAGCAAGAGACCCCAGGCAAGCAGAGGGTTGATCCTCTCACATTAGAGAGAAATCCTGCAATACTGCACTCCGTGTTCTGGATTCCAGGAATTAAGACCCTCAGGAGTTTGCCTGGGGTACTCTGTGGCACTGCTAAGCAAGCAGCAGAAATGCTGGGCACGTGGGAGTCCTGGCTGTCCTCTCTGCCAAGTTCTCTGGCTCCCCACACCTTGCTGGCATGATTGCCAGATTCTTTCTTTCCTGTTGTGCAGTGATCAGTGTAACCTGTAGAACAGTATGGTACCTTCTGAGCTCTGTGTCAGCAGCTGACACCAGTCTTGCAAAGGATATCATACTCACTTTTGAAAAGGCTATTCTTAATGCAGACAGTAGTCTACATCAAGTTGTCCTTCATCAGCATAAAGAATTCAGAGATCATCTTAAGCTAAACCTCCCTCCCTTCCCACTGCTTTCCTTTCTCCAGAGTCTGGCTCAGAGACATCTTCCTCCTTGGATGGTCTTCTCCATACAAATCTTCTCCAAATCTGCAACAGTTTCCACCCCACTCTGTATGTAACACAACACAACAAAGTGCTGTTTGCTTCTGTGGGTCATGAAAAATAAAAAGGCAAGAGGGAGCACTGGAGCTCATGACTTCTCCAGGGTGCATTGAGTAGAGGTCACTTTATTAGTGTCCACATCGTTCCTGTCTTCAGGTGTGCACATATGGCACTGGTGTCACAAAGTCTCCTGGCGGCTAAGCCCCAAAAGGTGACTGTTAATGGTACCCCAGATTGGCTGGTCACAAAAAATAGACAAAAGGGAACATGTACATACAAGAATAGGTGTGATTCTCTTACAAAAGAGAATCAAAGACACGCCCCATCCACCCTGCCTCAACTTTGATGGATCCAGCTGGAATGCCACAGAGTCCATGCAGTATAAATGCAAATAAACTATAGCTGAAGCATACTATAGGGAATGTAAACTTTTGTCAAGTCTTGACCTCTGTAAGCACCTGAAAAACACAGGATACCACTGCAACACCAGGCTGTGCACACAGAAACTGAGCAAAGAAAAAGAACAGGGAAATGTCAGGCCACAAATATGGATTCTGGGTTGTCTGTTTGTGAATTTTCTTTTTGGGGGTTTTCTTTGTTTTTTGGTTTGGGTTTTTTGGTTTTGTTTTTTAATAAAGAGCCTGCTATGACCGTTTCTTCAAGGACATAGAAAGGGCACTTCACCTTGTGGATGCCCAGTTTCCAAACTGCATGGAGACTTCTGAGGGACCCTGATGCCCACCAACGCTGCATATCTACGTCCACATGTGTTGTCTGTGTGAGTTCAGTTCTCAAGGTGCTTGGGCCACTGGACACTATGGGCTTGGATGGACACAGTCATCTGATGAGCAGACTGTTGCATTCCTACTGTCTGATTTCCCCTGCCAGGAGCCTGGTGCAACTAAATCGCTCACCCCAGATACTTTACTGCTCTTCTTGGAGTCATCTTCAAAGCTGGTGACTTCAGTGCAATTTTTGTCCTTTATCAAGTCTGTCAGCCTTGCCTAGGCACTCATGGATGATGATGATGCCAGGAACATGCAATCCCAAAAGAGGATTGCATTCCAACCTAGAACAATTGTTCCCATCTCTGCCAGGGATAAATGCATGAATAAGCTTTCTTATCTTCGTACCTCACTGATCTCAAACTCTTTGGTGCCCGTGAACTTATCAAAAAACTAGCTAGGATAACCTTTCAATAATTTGTGAAACTGCTGCCACTATATGCATGAAAAAGAGAGCACAGGAGTTTTCCCAGTTCCCTTGCCACTTCACAAACATTGTTTAGATAATAGATAGCTTGAGAAAGCTGTGATGATAATGTGGTTCTAGCCAAAATATTACTTCCAAAGTTAGTTGTTCTGAGTGTTCATGGAATTTATTTATGGAGCTATGATAGTCAGGCCTTTATGCCAAGAATATATATGCTATGAAATTAAAGTGGAGGAAAAAATGGCAATTCACAAGCTGTTCCCTTGCAGCAACTGTAAACTCTACAGAAAGCCAGATAAAAGAGAACAAGACTAGTGCTTAACACACAGGACAGACAAGCAGTCTTGACTTTCATCAGTGGCTTGACTTCCAGCCTCCACATGTGCTTTTGAAGAGAGAATGTCTTGCTATTGGAATGGGCAAGGGACACTGGCTATAGCCTGAAGGTTTAGACATTAGCCCAGTATTTCCAGGGCAGCAGGATAAGAAAGATAAAAGAATTTAAAGCACAGTTTTCTTCTCATGATTTCATATGGTTCTGTATGGAGAAAAAACGCTATTCTGTTGAATTTTTTGCAGGCAGAACTATAGGATATTGCAGCACTACATTTATTTCCAGTGTTTGCATACACTAAAAGCAGTGCACAGGCTCTAGTTCTCTGGAGAATTTTATTGTTTGATGACATCTTCATTGTTCTTATTACTCATTGCAAACAGATTTCTGGGAGTGAGGTCATTCAATGGCAAACCCATCATAAGCGTTTCCCAAAATGTGTGCCTGGAGAAACCTTTTGGATGTAATCAGTTTTTAAGAACAAATAACAAATAAAAGAAGCTGGTGTTGTCTGTGATTTGGAAAACCTAAAACTTTATATTTTCTTTGTTTTCTGATGCATGTTTCACCCCTAAAATAATTGAACACACACATTCCAAACCTCTATGAATTTCATTTAAGATCAGCAAGCTATTTATATAGAAGTAGACATCACCCTGAAAAAAAAAACAAACAAAAAACCTGTTTTAAAAATAATTCCTGATTTACCTTTTTCTAGGGCTTAAAAGAAAATTTAGAGGATGCATCAGACTGAAATGAACTGATGATCACTGAGCACAAATGGTAGCACTTGCAGCTCTCTTCTGGACCCAGAAGCCGTCATTTCAGAACCAGTAATTAACTAATTAAGGCAAAAGGAGCCTTGTGCTGAACTTGCCCCCTGTTGATGTGGAGTTGTTTCAAGTTCTGTTGGCTTAACATGTTTCCAAACTGAGTCCTTTTTTTGATATTTGCAGACTAATAGGTTAAAAGGTTGTCCTTTAGCCTTCTAGACCTTTGGCCTTCTAGGTTTGGCCTAGACCTGCTCAAACATAAAGAATATTTAACTAGTAATTCAAACTTGGAATTTCTCTGCTGTTTTCAGCAGAGTTTAATTCCTTCTCTTTTCTGTTAATAGGACAGTTCAGATATTTTTTTCCTAGATCATCCATGCAAGTGTAAATAAGAGAGTCTTTTCTATCACTCTTTGCTATGTCCCTTTCTGTATTTACTCCTGATACTGACTTCTGTCCAACATCAGCTATGTTACAGAAAATTCAGCTTTTCTGATTAAAATAATACTTTCATTTCACAGCTATATCATTGCTTCTGAGTACAAAAAATTCAGCAATGTCATTAAATCACTATATTGTTGGCATGGGAGCAGAAATTCTTATCTGCTTTGCCACTTTGGTTTTGATTATTTTGGAGGGGTTTTTTGTGCTTTATGTTGTTGCATACTTTCCTTCTTCTTTTTTTTTTTTTCTTTTTTTTTTTTTCATCTGTAAGAGAGAGAGTAACACAGGAAAACCCTGATAGCAGTAGCCTGTTCCCACAAACCAGCTAAAAATTAAAACAAAATGAGATACTGAATCAGGATGCAATTTGCAACAGGTCGTATATACACTTTGTCCAGTATGCAGGACAGACAGGTTGTCTCTATTCTTTCTCATCTCGTTTGTTCATCAGTGAAACAGTAAATAGTAAAGACTTACACAGAACCATCTAAAAACTTTGGTCTGCAGAGTCAGTGAAGAAAATCTCCCATTTAAAGAATCATGTCTTCCCAGGGGTGCTGTTTTGGGCTGTCTGCTGGCTTGAGAAGAGAAAATGGCATTGTTTTACAATTAAGTCACAAGCTGAAAGTTAACTCTGATCTTCTAAGAACTCAAGAGCTAGGCCAGTTTTTACTAATATAAATATTTAACTCCAGGCTACTGTAGTTAGTTTATATCATTTTGACAACAGCTGCATGTTAATTTTTAGATATAGTGAGCAGTGCAATCTGCTAACAGGATTGTATATGTATGTCAGGATCTGCTTTGTGATCAACAGGTCACAGAGTTTAGCTCTTACTTGGGAGTAAGAGCACCAAAAACAAATAATTGCTTGATACTGTGAAACCCACTGTAATTTTAATAAGGAAATTAGTATTTTTAGAGAGAAGTTATTTAATGTGTTTTCTAACTG
This sequence comes from Margarornis squamiger, assembly GCA_035222235.1. Taxonomy (NCBI): domain Eukaryota; kingdom Metazoa; phylum Chordata; class Aves; order Passeriformes; family Furnariidae; genus Margarornis; species Margarornis squamiger. The sequence goes on along the minus strand of JAWWTY010000088.1, from coordinate 41,358,638 downwards.
AAAGAGTAGTTTACACCTTGTAAAATAAAGACAAAAGAAATTTCAGCCTCAGAATGCTCATGTTAGAGAATTTTATGGGGTTACTTTACTTGGCTATGTTTTGCTTTTAGCTTCTTTCTGCAGATAAATTTTCTGCACCGTCTGTTTTAGCGTGTCTCTTTGCTCTTGTTTTTGTCATCTCTCTACAAACTCTGCATCGCTGCCAGGCTCCACGCACTCTTCTTGCTCGAGAAAGATCTTTTGCTTGTTCAAGAAAAGCTCCATTTCCATTACTCCACCTCTCAAATCTGCATCCAATATTTTTAGAGTCTCTCCATCCTATTGTATGTTTTCTTCCAGACAACTGTTGGAAAGGCATGTTGGGGACAGAAACCTTTTTTCTTTCACATCTCCCTCATTGCTTCTATCCATGAGTGCAGACAATACTGTCATTGTTTCAAGTGTTCTGGATGAAACTATGTCTGAATATAGTTCCCTGTCTGCTTCAGTAGCTTTTTACATATAACATAATACAGTAGCAGTAAGATACTAAAGAGATACCTTAATGAGCTGTTTGACACCCAATTCAGACACCTGTATAGAAGTATCTAATTAGAGGGCTTCCTCACTACAGGTTGACTCTGTTGTAGACAGTGAAAAGTTAGCCCTATGAAAACGTCCAATTCTCTTCAGCAATTTAATATATATCTCATGACTTTTCTGAATTCTCTGAAAGTTAAGTGGTTGACAATGGGGCCTAGGTCCCTTGCTTCTCTGGTCATTAGTACTGTTCAATGACCAAGACTCATGCAGAAGGAACTAGGAAAGAAAGAAAGTAGAGGAGAAGGTCTGGCACTGACCTGTCATTCTTTTCCAGCCAACGTTAAGTGAGTTTGTGGAAAGAAAGCTAACTTGTGAGTAAGTCTGGCTGTCATGTGAGCTCTAAAAAGGAATTGTCACACAATCCAAAATGATTGTGTTTTTCATACATAAATAAGTTTTTCATTCCACAGAACCTGCAGTTAACATCAAATACTATGTCAGCAAGGTAGAACTCACTTGCAGTTCTATGTCTTTGACTATATCACTGGAATTCTGTTTGCACAGATATAAGGTAATGAACTCATCCAATGGCAAGCATACTAGGCATTTGTGCCAATAGAATTTTTGCTGGTGAAGGCCTTAGAAAACTAGCACTGTGATGCAAATAAATATGACAGGCCACTTTTATGAAAAAACAAGATCTTCAGTCTATCTGCTGGTATCCTTTCAAAAAACAAGCCTGAGTGTTTTGCCAAGTAACACAGTTTTCATCCAGAGCCATGTTTACTCTGAGCTTTAGTATGGTGTGTCTTCTGGGTATCAAGCTCCGAAATGTTTTATTCCCTGAAATTAGAAATACAAATTATAGAGACTGAATGTGTAGAGGTAACTGTCAGTGATTCTCCATGCTTTAGTATTAATTAAATCAGCAAAGCCATGGTGTCTTACTCATGAAGATGTTGAGTTTAACTCCTTTTAAAATGAACACTTTTTAGAGCAAGCGGGAAAAAATATGTTAAGGAAGTTGCCTTCTCATGGCCATCGCTTTCCATTTTAAACCTCTCCTACAACGTTGCTGTGTGCCATTAAATAGTTGCCAATTTATACAACAGACCAGGCTGTATTTCAGTGTTGGATAAAATAATCCCTTTAGGCAAATTTCATAAGGAATCACTCAAGGGACCAGGAAATACATCAGTCCCTTGGGCAAGGTAGTCTTCAGTATGGATAGAATGACTGGGGAATGCTGTTAATGTGATACTTATGAGGTAGTAGAAGGTTACCTGCTGAAAGACCCCAAATTTGGAAGATGCTGAATTCTCTGTCTTTGGTGAATAAGAAATGTGAATTTTTTGCAACTGCCTCTTCAATACTTGATATATTCCAGGCTACTCTGAATGCAAGTTTCACTGTAGTTTTTGAAACCTTTGGTAATATTTGGATATAGGCTTTAGCTGTGCTAGCAGCAATGAAGTGTTAGTTTGTCCATATGTGTGGAGTTTTCTGAGTTCAGTTAAGCAAAATGTTCCACCAATGAAAATTCTCCTGGGGTGGGTTGACTGCATAAATGAGAAATGTTTTCAACCACTGCATGGCTGACTGTCTGTGAGGATGCAGTGGAATTCGGAAAATCAGCAATGCTCGCAAGTCTGAAATAACTGATAGAGTACATATAGCATTCTCTGACTTGAAACTTCCGATCATTCAGTTTCTAGATAATAAACTTCTGCATGATCAAGAGACACATGAAATGAATTCAATGCAAGATTGATATTATTAAGTAACCGTTTGACAAGTCATAGTAATCTGACTAATCAAGGACAGTTACCTTCAGATATTGGTTAGGCATTAAATTGTTTTTTGTTTGTTTTGGTTTTTTGGGTTTTTTTTTTTTTTGCAAAGATAAAAGTTGTCCAGTGAAAGTATCTTTTTTTCTTTTATGATGAACCTTGGTGAAACTGCATGGGACAAATCCCAATTGCACTGAAGAAAGTTCATGGTGCTTTTCATCCACTTTTTCCCTCATCTGACTCATGGAAACGCATAATGTTGGATGGTTCATGTCATCTGAACTGCCCCTATTCAAAATCACCATTAATCCACAACTTCTATAGTTTGGTGTGCTCTGACTACTGCTGTTTTGGAATTTATTCAAAATCTCTAAGCAAATTCTAACTAAAAGATCTGAAGGTCTCTTCTTGAATCTCATATTACACATAGAAGCTGGCTTAAGTTTGCTCAGAAATGAATCAGAATTCAAACTTTAGAGATGAACTTCAGTATTCAGTCTGTAGCAAAACAGACTTTTTCAAATGTTATTGTCAGTAGATTTTTGTTCAGCTGTTCTAAAACCCATGATAGTATTTCTTTATATCAGGCACAAGACCTTTTGCGTACAGTAGGGCATTCAATCCCTTCACCAACCTAAACAATTGCTGCAAGTTCCCTTTCAGCTGATGTGGCATTTGACAAACAGCTGGTGACCTAGATAAGTCTTTATGGTAATGCTGATGTATTATCCACTTATTATGTGGTATCCACTGGCTGATACACTTTTGTCTGAGAAGTTTCAAGAGTGCAGTTCAGCTGTTCAGTGTTTCCTAAAATTCCCTCAAAGAAGCAATTAAAGTACAAAAGCAGTGAAGCTTCTCCTTGAAGTGTCATTGTTGCATCTGTGACTAATGAACTTATTAATGCCTCCTAAAGGCCAGATATTTACAGTTCAGGATTCAATGAGTGTTGATGACACCCAAGACTTTTACACTGTTAGACTTTTACGCTATTATATTATGTGAAAACTTTTTAAGTTATCCCCTTAGCAGATCAGTTTTGTTTCTTTCTTCCATAGTAGAAGCTTTGCATATGCTTCTTCATTACATGTATTTTACCACAGTTTATGATTCACATTCTCAGTTAGGACTGAACTTTCTGCTTCATGGAAAGCTAGAAAACAACTCATTTTAAGTAGAGAAAGAGAAAAGGAGGCTTGCTTTCTATCTACAGGCTATAGTAGGAATACATGAAGTGGTGGATTTGATGGTCATTGTCAGCAAATATGTTCTTGGAGAAATTAAGTCAAGTGGTTTGGGGTTTTTTGCCCTTTTCTTTTGAAGCAGGAATAGCTTCCAGCTCTCTGCACCAGAAATCAGTCTGCATTTACAACACTGAGATTAGTTCAGTTGGTTAGCGCATGATGCTAGTAACAGCAAAGTTATGATTTTCCCTACATGGGCCATTCAGTTAAAAGCTGAACTCCTTGTGGGTCCCTTCCAACCAAGATATTCTGTGATACTGTTGTTCCTGTAGCACTGATTTCTGCAGTGGAACATTCTGTTGTGTATTTGAGTGGCCATACTGCATAAAGCATATACTGCTGCCTGCTGTATTAGTATCATTAGACGGAGACTCCTTTTTTCTCTGAGTAGTGGTAGGCCAAGTCTGTAATAAAATGGGACTCCATTACACTCTTGGTATATGCTCTCCATATTCCTTAGATTTCTTAGAAAAAAAAATTACCCCAAAATGTTTGAAGCATGGAAAAAAATTCTGTGTTTTATAACATTTCATAGACTAGTCAACCTATTATAACATTTCATAGATTAGTCAACATATTTTTTATTTATTTTAATTTTCCCCTTGTTAATAATATCACCTGCTATCTAAGCAATCCAAGCAAACCTCTGATGAGTCAAGATACTTTCCCTGTACCCTCTCAGTCCTGGTTGTTATAGATGTTATGCAAATCCACAAAAAAATGTATCCTTTACTCCAAAACTACATCTTAAATGACAAAAGAGAGGACAGAGGGAAGGAACTATTATTATACCAGCTACACATAGAAGCAACAGAGCAACAGTCATTACATGACTTGCCTATGGTAACTGTGGCCAAGAAACTCAGACCTGCTACCATTCATGTTGCACAGCAGATTGCATTCATAATTTTGTTTTTTCTTAGACCAAGTCACTTGTACCATTTTTGTAGTAATGCTAATGTATCACTGCTGTGTTTAGAAGGATTGGAAACTGTGGTCTGCTGGTTTCTGGAGTATAAACGCAGAACAGAAAAGGTCCCTGTCACTGTGAGTTTGCAATCAAACACTTCTGATTCAGCACTTTTTCTCCCAAAAAAGAAAAACAAAAGAAAAGAGGAAGCAGTTTTGTTCGCCACAACTACTAGGAACCACAGGGCCAGCCTTGCACTATCCCACTGCCATCTCCACAAATGCCAAGGTCACAGATTTGGTCCCCGTGTGGGCCATTCAACTTAGGATTTGGACCAAATGATTCTTGTGGGTCCCATCCAACTCATTATATTCTGTGATTCTGTGGTTTGCTTCTGTTTCCCCTATTTCTGAAGGCATATAAGGCATATTTTCTTAAAGGATTTAAAGTCTGTTCTTTTTTGGTTTTGCCAATCTTGTATTCTGTTGTGTCTCACAAAGCCATCGCTATCCTTTTCTGAAGGCCTGCAAAATCAGTTGTCTTGGTCAAAAATGTACATGGCTGGTCTCTCAGAGTAGCCTGCTCTGGAGTCTGGTTAATTAACATTGATTGCAATCCACCATCTGAAAGTAAAAATTGATTGCCACAATTTGTAATATGAATGCCTCTCTGTCTTGATTTCACTATTTCTGTGACTATCCAACAAGAGAAACAAGAACAGAAACTGAATCAAATTCTTAAAGGTCCCAGTTATTTGCAAGGTCCCCTGAGAAAGACATTGGTGATTCTTCTGGTCCTACTTTATCACCCCATGGGAAAGTAATTTGTTAGCACAGCATCTAATTGCTGCAAATTGTCAGTGTGCACATTTGGATCCTGTTCAATACACCATTTTTTATTGAGAGAGGAGCAATGGTATTGATTTTGGATAGTCAGAGAGAATGCCAGGGATATTAGTAAGGAGCTCAGAGAACACAACACATAAACTTTTATGACACGATGTCAAACTGGATTGCACAGGCATAAATGAAAAGGACAACATCTTCTGTAATTACTGAAAACATATACCACACATCTTTTAGAAAAATGGTACATTTAAATGAAAAAGAGACCTTGCAAAAAGTGACATCTCAGAAAATTTGTCTGGTCAAAAGGGAAAAGGGGAAAGATTTTTACATGTACCTTTTGAAATGACAATGCACAGTCCAGGAGGGCATTTCTTCTGCCATTGCAGTGTGACTGTAATCTACATTTGTGTAGACTGGTGACCCATTTCCACCATTCTTTAAGTTTGGATATGTGTAATTCCATGTAATCCTGGTCCCACTTAATCTGATGACAGGGTGGGATACAGCACAACCATGTGCAGTTCTTCTGAGTGAGCTTTCTCCTTGTTTTGTGTGTGCCACACAAAAGGCAACTTCACCTATGTAAGGGTGATATTGCACAACTCTAAAAAGTTACCACGTAAGCTAGTGAAGTGAACAGAGTTACCATTATGTTGAAGTTTTAACTAAATAGCAATTTAACCACGTAAACCAAGATCTTTGGTGATTTTCAATTCACAATCACAGGTGATCTGGTATATGTTAGCCCACGGCTTAACTCATTTCCATCTGAGTCATGACTTTTCTGTAAAGTGGTTGCATAACATTTGTAAATAATTTGTACAAATCAATGTTAGAGACATTAGTTCCAAAGTTTTGTCTCTTTGTGCCTGCTGCCCTCCCTGACTTCTCACTATCTCTGTATGATGCATTATGAGATGTTGGACAGAAGTACCATGGAAAGGGACCTGGGGTCCTGGTGGATAGTATGCTGAATATGAGTCAGCAGTGCCCTGGCAGCCAGGAGGGCCAACCCTGTCCTGGGGGGCATCAGGTAAAGCATCGCCAGCCAGTCGAGGAAGGGGATTGTCCTGCTCTGCTCTGCGCTGGAGTGGCCTCACCTTGAATGTTGTGGGCAGTTTTGGGCATTGCAATACAGGAAAGATAGTAAGCCATTGGAGAGTGTCCAAAGGAGGGCAATGAATATGGTGAAGGGCCTTGAGGGGAAGCCACATGAGGAGCAGCTGAGGGCACTTTGTGTGTTCATCCTGGAGAAGAGGAGAGTGAGAGGAGGCCTCATTGCAGTTACAAGTTCCTTGTGAGGGGAAGAGGAGGGGCAGGCACTGATCTCTTCTCTGTGGTGACCAGTGACAGGACCTGAGGGAATGGTCTGAAGTTGTGTCAGGGGAAGTTTAGGTTGGATATTGGAGAAAGATTCTTCACCCAGAGGGTGGATGGGCACTGGAACAGGCTCCCCAGGGAAGTGGTCACAGCACCAAGCCTGACAGAGTTCAAGAAGTGTTTGGACGACTTCTCTCTCAGGCACACAGTATAATTCTTGGGGTTGTCCTGTGCAGGGCCAGGAGCTGGAATTGATGATCTTTCTGTGTCCCTTCCAACTTGACATATTCTCTGATTCTGTGATTATAAAAGTCAGCATGAGTACTTATGTTTTAGGTCACTCAGACAAGAGTAAAAATTTAAAAAGACCTAGTATGCTGTGAGCACAAATTCAAACACAGTTGGGTCTGTGTGAACATCATGAGACATTTTATCACTTTGAGTGTGACTGAGCACTGGCTCAGGATGCCCAAGAATATTGTGGAGTCAGAACCTTGGAGATATTTAAAAGCCATCTGGGCAATGAGCTCTTGATGTCTCTGCTAGAGCAGATTGTTTAGACCAGAGGAGCTCTGGGGCCTCTTCCAACCTCAGTCACTCTGTGAGTTGCAATTCTATGAGGCAATACAAAGAGCATAAATATCTTTGCAGCTATTCTGCAGTTCTTTTTCTGCTTTGGAGTTTATTTATTTATTTGAGTTTTTACTTCCCTGAATTCACTGAGTGAAAATTTTAAAGGCACCCAGGGCTACTGGATTTATTTCTAGTATTCTTCAGCAATAGGAAAGGTGCAGGAGTTCCCAGAGGAATTGCCTCCCACTGATTGACCAGACCTTCTCCCGTCTTTGAAATACAGCTTTAAACTCAGAACAGCATTAGATGAATGTCGAAGAATAAATGATGTCAACAATTTGTATGGCAGCCAAAGAAAATACAAAAGGGGCCTCAATGGCTTCATCTCTGAACTTGTTGCAATGCAGCTGTGAGTAATAGGTTTGCTTTCTTTTTGGGCATAGTACACTACATCTGAAATAGTTTCTGAACTTAGCACACAGTTTTCTGACCATCTATTATTTTCCTTGGGGATCAAGAACCTCTCAAGCATTGCAGTGAAGAGTCTGACCTGAGCATATCATGCAACAGAGAGATAGGTGGTGGTCTGCTGGCCTGATCTCATGGGTTGCAGAGCTCGGGGAAAATCACTATTTAGACATATTAAAATAATTTTATTGCTGGTTCTATAATTTATTTTGGCTCATCTGAGTAGTGGCCAATTTTGTACTATTTTAAACATATCTACAGAGAAGTCATGCAAATACACAAGTTTTCTGTATGGGTGGGTTTGGAAATAACTCACTGGGAATGTGCAGCTTTAAAACTCTCTTCTTCTGCAATCTGTGGAAGATCTGCACCCCTAGCAGTGGCTGCCATTTTTAGTGGTGAACACAGAGAGCAGAATGGTGTCCCTTCATACATATACGAAGAGCTATTTTATAAAAAATAATTAACATTTAAAGTATATTTTATTTCATGACCATGAAATCAGACTGATAGTCTAAGCAGTAATATTTATTTACCTGTGTGTTTGGAGTTTTCATTACATTCTTAACACATCCTAAAATTACTAAGGAACTGAAATGACCTCTCTCCATACAGTTTGAATGAAGTAATTCTATGAAATAAAATCAAAAGTAAACAACAGTATGAAGCTGAGACAAAGAAAAGATAATGTTTCTCCTTTTGATTCTGAATTGTGCTGCTGCTTCTAGGGCATCACCCTCTCTCAGGAAAGTGCACTGTTGGACTCTTCAGGCTCGTCACCTAACTGTTTTACAATCAGAGGAGATTTTTTATTTCCTAAATCCTGTTGAGAGGCACTTATTCCCCCATTTGCCACTCCTCTCTGGAGAAGGTGATTGTAGCCGAAAACATAAAAGCAGCTGGGTGTTTTGTTAAATGCTCACTAGTACAAAGAATTTGTGGTGACTCTGATGCCATTTTTTTTCCTGTGGCACAATACGGCTTTTGGTAATTTTAGTAGCTTGGAATTTTGCTGTTATGTGTTGTGGTATTTTGTTGCTGGTATGGGGAATGGATGTTTTGAGGGCCTTTCAGGGCAAACTTTTTCTTGTTTGGATGCAGTGGGCCAAGGTCAGTGAGTCAGGAGCTTCTTTCAAGACCTGCAAGCCTGTATTTCCTTCACCCTTTCTCTGAAGTACAGAGACCTTATTTCCCAGGAAAGCCCTTTGACTGAGCACTATGTGAAGGATATTACTGGCCTTCACGTACATGCAGTCTAAATGACTGTGCTAAATGACCTGCATGTTGCAAAACCTTTGGGGCAAAGACTCATATTTTTCGCTTGTGACATGCCTGGCCTACAGCATGCTTGTGCATTAGAGTAATACTGGTAAGAATGATGCAGACAGATGTGACTGATATTGCTCTGGAGATCAGAGAAAAAAACCCACATGACCTTAAGTGAAAAAGTGCAGGTAAAACACGGGTAAGATCCAAATGTGGCCCAGGATTTGTTTCTTTCTGTGTTGTCCATCGGTGTGGGTTCCACCACTATATTCACTGAAGGCTTCTCTCACACACCTCTGCTTCTCTTGTTTCTGTACTGGTTCCCCCAAGAGAAGCAAAGAGAGAAGAAAGAGGAATGGTGTCAGCAATGGGTGGTTTGGTGATCAATGCTGAACAAATATTAAGGAGTTTTGCTGGAGGGGTGAGGAGCTGAAACAAGTTGTCTGGCAGCAGCCAGATTTCCACTGATTTTTTTGACAGAGAGTGGCCACAGCCACCACGCTGTTCTTGCTGAGGATAAACAAGGGAAATATGACTGGAAATGAATGAGATGTTAAAAATCATGGGTTTTAGTTAGCACTGCTACACAAATGGACATTTGCTGCAAGAATGTGACAAATATACTCTTAGTCCTGCTCAGTTACCTGTAAGGTAAAAATACTGGCTTCTTGTTTTAACTTTAAGTTTAAAGTAGTATTACTGGTTTTGTTTTGTGGTGGGGCTT
>JAWWTY010000088.1:41327218-41348873 GCA_035222235.1 Margarornis squamiger | reverse complement strand
TAGTACAACAGTCAAATTAATCCAGTGGCTGGGATGAAGGATTAAAGGACTCTGATGAAAAACAATGTTTTTTGGACAAAAATAAGAGGCTCATTGGGAACTTTGGTTAGTGAGAGAAATAAGGACTAAAACCCCGGAGGCCAAGAGAAACATCTGCAAAAGTAGAAGAAGACAAGACATACCCTTTACCACTGCCACAATGAACTTGAAAATGAAATAAGCAATCCTGACTAGGAGATTCAAATGGATCATTTTGCAGAGAAGAGGCATAGACTTGGGATCTGCTTAGAAAAGAACAAAAAAACCCCACAATTCCTGAGAAACACTTGAGTGAGGTGAAGAGCAGAAATGCATGATGAGTCAGGTGAAAGCCAAGTGAGATCAGGGATAAAAGCTAAAACTGTGTGAAAATCCTAAGATTTGATTGGCAAGAATGTGGGGTTTTGATAGACTTGAGGTGCTTTGAATTCAAGGTTGCTTGATCCTGAAATCCTAGAAGCACAAATTGAAGCAATTTCTACTAGGGATTAAAGCATTCATGTTAAGCTTGTAGATTTTCAGTCTCTGAATTGCTTCTAGGATCCAGCACCATTTCCTTCATTTGCTGCTGAGCAGTGCAGTTCAGACTCCAGCATGTTCTTGCCAAATAGCTAGTCCAAATGTTTGCAGTAAAATTCGGGACTGTTGTTTCTGAGAATATATGCATATCTGGCACCATTACCATGGCAGCAGTAGGTTGACACCTTCACAAGCTGGATCTTGGGCTTGCCTGACATCTTCATGTCCCAAGAATATTTCCTAGATTTGCTCTATGCTGAACTTGCTACAATCTATGCTTCTGGGAGGGATAATAAAGGAAGCACATATATTCAATTGCAAGCAATATCCAATTAAAATATCAGTAATAAATATTGGTACCTCCCCACACAAAATGTTGGAAAGCACAAGTTGTTTAGCCTATTTTGAAAATAATGTTTAGTGAGGACAAGGCACAGAAATCACTACCTTGTGAAAGCTGTGCCCTTCTACACATAATGAGCCTTCCAATAATGGTGATTATGAATTTTACAGGACTACATTTCTCTATCATTCTTAAATTTCTGTGTTCATCATGCACATGTAAAAGATGGAAGCAAAGCTTCAGTATGTGATAAGAATTTCCTTTAGACAATTTAGGTACAGGAGTGATTTTGGAGTCTAGAAAACTGAAAAATACAAAAATATTTCTTATGTAGGAAAAAACCCCAGGAGAATCAGGGCAGTGTCCTAGAACTGCTCAAATCTTTTCCTCAAGCATAAGGAAAGAAGTATTTTACAATGATAACTGCAGCCTGGGGTTTGCCAGCTGAAAAGACTATAGATTCTGAAACATCTTCATATCAGTCCGTAAGGGTTTTACACACTCACAACATTTTCAGCATTTTGTCAGTAAATAGTTTTAAAATGTGGTTTTGTTAATGAACATAAAAGATTTTATATGTTGCTTTGTCCCCTGAATGCCAAAGTTCTGGTCATTGGTACCTAAATAGTTAGGTAGCTGTCTCTGTTTCAAAAAAGTGAGCAGTTGAAATGTAATGGAACATTTTGAACATAACTTGACGTAACTATTTCTTTTGCTGTTTATGGCATGTTCACACCAAAGAGAAAGACAAGTGTGAGTGAGCTGATTGCTAGGCACACCGCATACTCCTCTCAAGAGACTCCCCAGCAGGAAGTAACTTCAGCTGGCACAGGAGTAGGTGAAAGTCAAGGCAAACTGATACAGCTTTTGAGTGACTCTCCTGTCAGGAAGATTTGCCGGATCATACCAAAAATTTGATTCCTGACAAGGATCAGTGTCAGATTATTTTGAGCAAGGGGCTGCTGCTTTTGATTCTGGCTCTGTGTGCAGTTCCACATCTGTCATTACTCTCCAAAGACTGTAGATGTTGCTCCTAAGGACAGATTAGAAATGCATCTTTTGATCTAATGAGCCAAGTGACTTCTTTCTTCTGCATGTAAAGTTTGTGAACTGTCTGTCTGGAGGGGCAGAAGGAAAGTAGGAGAATCTCAGGAACAGACTAAGCAAGGAGGATAATTTCAGAGAAACTCTACGAAGCCAAAAGAGAAAATTCATGTTCTTCTGTACTTCTGTTAATAAGTTGTAAGCAAAACCAGATTACCTTGAAGGTCTGAATTTGGCTGTACAGCTTTGTATGGACTGTATTTAGAAGTGGAATGGGAATAAAATCTACTCTAAGAGCCATTATAAAAGCTTCTGGAATTTTATGTTCTGGCAAGCTAAAGAGCGAAATTTTTATGTGAGAAAATGTGGTTCCTAATGTTCTGGTCATTTGCAAAGTTGCCCACTTCCATAAACTAAATAATGTCTGTCTTCTCAGATTCTTCTCTTGTATTCTCTGTCAGACTTCCCCCCATTTTGCTTGGGCCTCCTCTTTTTATCCTACATCATATGTTATTCTGCGTAGCAGCTCCTGCCCCCACTTTTTCCTTAACAAGTACATTGTGCTGTGTGCACACGGATCTTAGGAATTGCTCTAAACCCCTTATGCACCTCTGAAAAGTTTCATGATGGCTGTCTTCAAGAGGGAAAGCTTAACAGGAAGAAACTGAGCAGAGACTTAGCTAGGTCTGTACAGCAAGTCTCTCCCTCTAGATGGGGCTTCCCCCAGAGCAAGTACCAAAACAGAGCAGATGAGATACTACCTCCAGGGCCAGCTATTCACTCCATCCCAGCAAATGACTTGTTGGTATACCAAATTCAAACCTCAAATAACTGAATTAATGTGACACCAAAGAAAATAAAACCAAGTTCAAAATCAGGTGTCTGAAATTTATATATATATATTTCATAGGTCTATAGGGAAGGATGAGATTTAAAAATTTTAAACAAATATGACAGTTCTCTAGTTTCAACAGTTTTTGCTGCAATACCAATAGCTGCAAAGGCTAAAACTGCAATGTCATTTTCCTTGATAGAATTCATGTCCACCTGGTGCAGTTGGTAGGGCAGAAATCCCATGGAACAAACAGTATAGGCTAAAATAAAAACTGTGATACTTAGAAAACTTTGCACTGATGCTTGTCTGGAGGGTCTACCTACATCCTGAATGTTCTTTCAACAGCTTCATAGCAATTAGAAAACTGCAGGTATGAAGACTGATCCATTTCCCTATTGTCTTGCCAAAACTGCTTCTTCATCTGATTCTCTATGCAAAGATGGGGTGGGAAAACAAGAAAGAAGGGAAAAAAAAATCCACCCCAGGGTCCTTGAAGTACTACATCCTGTTGCATCACTGTGAGTCAATCTGCTAAAATCTCTGAATGATGTTTTCTTTTCCTGTTATGGTATTATGGAAGATGGAAGTAAGTATTCACTGATTTTCAGCAGCATTTTTCCTTTTTTTGTCTAGGAAAACCTGAGTAGAAACTGAATAAAGACTCCAGGTTTTTTCTGTCGAGTGTTAATGGTGGCAGTTGTATTAGCCTGGCTACCTTCAGAAACAGGCTGGCAGTAACTCCCACCTAACACAGTCAGAGGAAAACAATAATGAGATTCAGTCAAGGCAATTATTTTACACAAACACATCCATTCACCTCACTGGACTAGCTCCCAAATTTTGGCTCATGATACCGACAGAGTAGGGTGTGATATCTGCACCTGACTTTCTCTCTGCCATTTCCTGCTCAGCTCCTCCTTTGATCTCTGTCTCTGAATATAATTATGAAGTCTGAATCAGAACCAGGCTCTCATTTCTACTGCCTCAACTTGCTCTCCTCTCTAGCTCTTAAGGAAGACACTGTGATTCCCAAATGTTTGCCTTTTATTTTAAGTCCAATAAAATGGACCACCTACAAATTCAGGTTGCTTTTTTTCTTTTTATTACCTGCCTTTTGTTATGTAGCCAACTTACCCCAAAAGTACCCAGTAAGTGCACATAAAATATAATTAATCTTCTGAAAGGAATGTATCTTCTTAGCCTGAAACTATTGTACCAAACCCTTAGGTGGTATACACTTGCAGAGCTCCTCTGAAATCAACACAGCTATCCTCATTTAAAACAGTCATGCGTTTGGCCCAATCTTTTTGCTCTCAGTGATAAATGCATTCGGAGCAGGATCTTCAACACTAAAGGAATTTGTTCTTGGTTACCAGCTGGGGCCAGTTAGCTCTGTTAGCTGAAACTAAATTATCCTGATTTACTGCCGGTGAGTGCTTGTGCTCACACACACAGACACACACAACACCCCAGAAGATATTGTTTCAATATTCAGCATTTAAAAATGTACTTACTATGGAAAAATGTATTTACACAGCAAAGATATTTTTCTAAGGCTTTACACTGACCTCAGGAGGCTAGGACCTTGAGGTCCTATGTCCTACATCCTATGCTGTCTGTAAATGGTGTAGTAATCATATTAGGTTACATTGGCTTATTTAATTATGATACCAGTTCCTGTTTGCTGAAAAGAGAGTAAATCTGAAGAATTACCAACCAAAACCCAAAGGGGCTGGTTCTCTTACACAGAGTTCTTGGTAAAGTTATGATGCCATTCATCACTGTAAAATTTTGTTCATTCATGACCAAGAATAATAAGGAACCTTATACTAATCAGAATACATATATCTACATATATGTACACACCCATACATATACACAGAAACTCCAGCTCTCATACCAATCCTTCCAAATTTTTCACTGGCTTAAGTGCAGTGTAAGAGCAACATAAGCCAGGACAGAATCATATATTTTATCTCTAAATTTAGAGCTTTGGTTTTGTAAAAAGACTTGTAATGTTTGCCCCAGACATGTTTGTTAACAAAGACGGTAGTGTTTTGTCATTATTAATCAGGACATTTTACTGCAGATGGTTTCATGTTACCATCACAAACAGCACATATCAACTGCTTGTGTGACTACTGTAAAGTCATGTGGGAGTGGTAAGGTTGTAAGAAAATAACATTAAGTGCATGCATAAAAAGCAGAAGCCAGCTGTTTACAGCTCTATATAAACGTCCTCCTTATGTTTCCTTTATTTTTTTATTAGAAAGTGACAATGCAAGGGTCAAGTACCCAGCAAATGCCTGCCATTTCTGAGTATGAAACCAGACCAAACTAAGTTTAGCTAATCCTCAAGTCTTCCTATTGTAGAGAAGGGCAAGGTCTAGAAGGAGTAAATCAAACACCTGCTTTTCTTCTGTAGTTTTAGAAAAGCTCTTCAGATGCTGGAAGACCAGGCTTAAACATAGTGTCAGGCAGTCCCCCATAATCATGGCCTTCAATAGAGTTGCACAACTTTCATGGGGACACAAGTGATGAAGAGCTTGAGTCTGTCTTCTTCATGCACAGACTAGGTTATATTTGCAACTTCACCAGAAGAAATTTACTTATGAAATAATCTTAAACGTTGAAAGAACCAATTCTGTTATACTCACTTTCTGCTTCTGTAGCTCCACCGGCCGTTAAAAGACAGAACTCTTCATTACACAGTGAAGCACAGAGTTAAAGGAAAAGCATTTCCATCACTTTTCTGTGAAGTGGCTGACTTTGAAGTATTGTAGTGCAAAAGATACAGTTCAGACTGGAGTCAAATACTCACCACAGGAACTACTGTTCTTACAATAGCAGAGGGTGTGTTACAATGGAGATTCGCTGAATATACAGACTTTTTGAACACAGTCAATACATGGTGTTCTGTTAACAAGTTGATCTCTTCCTGGAGTCATCCTTTAGATCCTTTATTACAGGAACTAGTGCAAAAGAGTTTCACTGAAACAGAGTAATTCCTTTGACAGATGTGATAAAAATAACTATATTTTCCTTTTTGATACAAGCTTTTTGGTTTCACTTCATGTATCTGTATTAAGGGATTTTTTGATAGGAGTTTTATCCTACTACTAAATTTTAAGTTGGGATCATTTTGTAACCAGCAGTATTTCAGTCTGACAGAAACAGCAGAGAAAAGTCAAGGCTTCTGTAGGGATTTCACAGAAGTTTCTCAAGCACTTAGTAACTCTTAGAACACGATGCAAAGCATAATGAAAGGTGCCTAATTTTCATGCTCCAAACTGTCTCCATGGGTCTGTTAAGTTTTCACAATAAGGAGTGATAAAGAGATGTTCTGGCTATGTTTGTGCAGATACTTTCTTCACAAAATGTCTTTATTCACTGACGCCTGAGGGAATATTTTAAAAATAGTATTTTAATAAGATAAACCCACTCCAGCATGATCCAGCAGTAAATGACAGTGTGATGTTAGTGTTTTTTCTCACAGCAAAGATGTTTTGGAAAGTTTGTAGAAAAGCAAGTTCACATTCCTAACTCTCATCTAATCCTCCTGTCCCTCCTCAGAGAGCCTATGTCCACTTTTTAGCCATTTTTTTCTCAATTCCAGTCTGGAGTAAAAAATATTTGGGAAAAAAGACCATAGAGTTTTAGTAGTCCTCAACAGTTACAGCAGTATATTGACTGTAGTATATGTAATATATATGTAATTTCACTATTAGTTGGATAATTTCTATTGGTAAGGGAATGAGTCTGGAATTCAACCAACCAACTTAGTTTTGCATACACATACATGCATGTACTCACACATCCTCATTTCTCCACGTAAATTTATACATATACACAGATATATGCTTTCTTCCATTTGCAATTCTGTACTGAAACTCAGAATATTTAAAGAGTCAGGACAGGACAGAATTTTTCAGTCATATGTAAGCAAAGACAAAATATGGATGGCCCAAGCTCATTCAGTGCACTTCAAGCTCTCTTGGACCAACTGCCTGTATTGATTCAGGGGTTTTGAGGGTTTTTTTTTGTTTGTGGTTTTTTTTTTTTTTTTGTGATTTGTGTTTTTTGTTGTTTTCTTTTGTTTGTTTGTTTGTTTTTAATTTGAAAGTATCTCTAATTTTTTTCTGCTAGAAGAGGCAGGTTCTTTTGGAAAACTAGTGACAACAGCCACCAAATGAAAAAGCAAACTAGCTATGACAACAGCCACCAAATGAAAAAGCAAACTAGCTATAAAGAAAAATCTGACCAGTGGCAACTACTCCTTAGGAAATCACAGTCTCCACCCACTAGTACAACACAGGAAAACTAACTGTATAAGTGTAACACCTTGAAGTTGCTGCAAGAATAACTAAAAATGGAAATAGTGCATACTTACCATAATAACACCAGAAGTCAGGCAAAAAAAAAAAGAAACTAACAGGTTCAAGAGCCACCATGCACAATGGAGATTTATTTTTTCTCTTCTTCTATTAATAAGAAGCCGGCATTCCTCCCTCAGCTTTCACAGACTATATCTGTTTTTCAGCAAAGTAACTCTGTGATCTGCAAGATTTCCTCCTAACACAGGAAGAATCAGTCATATGTGTCTACCCAGTAATAAATTATGTTCTAGGTGCGGAAATCTACAGGATGATTTGGAAAAATACACCCATAGGATATTATTGTGAATTAATAAAAATTCTTTAACATTTTAGAAAAACACCTATCTAAATCTTAAACGTTTTTAATACCCTACACGTTCTGTCTTTTTTTTTTTTCTTTTTTTTTTTTTTTCTTTTTTTTTGGGAAGGAGAATACGTAGATCTCACAACAGTAACTCTGAGAGTATGGGGCTCAGTTCTATATCCTTTGAGTGCCTGAAGAACCTGTTAACTGGAAAGGGGAACAGCAATCATTTTTTACGGTGATGGCGATGACAACAATTTAGCATTTACTTTCATTCTTTGTATGTATCTAGAGAAAGCAGCAATTATCTGCTTTCCCTCTGCTGCACAGCTCAATTTCTTATAAACAATTCATTCTAGAGAATTACTTTCTACTTGTTTTTTCCTGGGAAATATGTTTTCTTAGACAACAGTTCCCACCTTAAACTATGTCATTAAATTTTCCCCTCACTCTTCAAAAAGTAGTTTCATATGCATCCATTATGGTTTGTGCTGATAGAAAAAGTGACGCTGAAGAGGCGAAGTTCATCAAGCAGTTTGAGAGAACCCAAGCACTGTATTATTTTTAAATTTGTATTTGCCTTCAATACACAGCTCCCTGTTATTAGCTTTGTGTGTACACATACACATGGTTAAGGATATTTACTGTTTTGCTAAAATACAATATTGCATGATAACAAAGAAGAAACACCTAACTTAACAGAAAAGCACCTGCTGGTAACATTTGGATAAGACAGACACAGCCGTGCTCTTTCTCCTTTGGTAATATGAAAGAATGGAATATGAACTAGGAAGGGTTTTTAGCTGACAGGAACTGCCAAAAATACATTATTATCCTATCCTAGGCCATCATTTTGAAATTGATAGATTAGGAAAAAATCACAGGATAATATTAGTCTAAATATTTATGTCCTGACGCACAATTGCTGTGCAAAATGAAATTAAGGGATTCTGTGCTCTGGTTTGTAGACACTTAATTTCTGATTAGATGACTGGAAGAAACTGTTATGTTCAGAACAATTGACTGGAAGAAACTGTCAGAGTGTTGATGTTTTCCAGGGACTATGGCTCCACAATGCATGTTAATTCTATTTGCTTTTGTGAGAAAAAAAATAGGTTGTGTGCATTCCTCTGGGGAATTATGAGGTATACTCGCCATTTTTCAACTTTCCTTACAAAATTCACTGAGTACTGGCATATAAAAGGCATAAACAGGGCCTGATTTCATATGGTGACAAAGGTACCCAGTAGCCCTGAAAGCGAAGCCTGTTACGTTCTGTAAAATGGAAGTCAGAAGACAACTGGATGAAGGAAAGAGGTCTTTATTTAAAAGAAACTACGCATGTAAATTTAAAAGAAACTATGCATGTCAATTTGTACTTCTCCATCTTCATGATAGCAGGCCCAAATGAGCTTTCCAAATGCTGCATAAGTTTCTGAGAAAACATTTTGAAACATCTGTCATTACACTGAAAGTACCTTGTTGCCTTGAACACAGATTTAGAAAAAACTGAAAAAGTATTCATTAAATAAGGTGATGAAAAAAGAAACAAGTAACTGATCAAAACCAACTGAGACTCCAGGTATAACTCAATTCTGCGTTGCAATTTGGGCCTGAAGTTATAGCCTAGGAGATTTGAATAACAAAGATTCAACTTTCTCTGGGGGATACAGGTATCTTTGGTACCCAGGAACTTGGTGTCCAGCACATCTTTTTCTGCCTTGCCTTCTTCAGCAGCTTAAAGAGAGACTGGCTTCATGTTTGTCTCTTTCTACTGACAAGGATATATACCAAATGTGATACGGTCCTATGTCCCAGAACATAAGAAACATACCAGTTTTTGATGTGGAAATACTTCTGTGAGAGCACTTGCATCTGGACATTGCAGTAACTGTCCCTTATCAAACACCGCAGGAGGGAACAACAAAGCCAGGAGCTGAAGAGGAGAAGCGACATTCTCCATCTCCCTTTCACTGGAGAACTGAAGGAGGCAAACACAGAGAAAGGAGGCCACTGTTCCTCTTTAGGACACACACTGGCACAAAAATCCCTCTGCCATAGAGTGCCTGCTCCCTCTAGAAGCACCCTCTGGCTATCAGCCACACTCTTACCACAGAGAGCTACAACATAAAAGGACCTGACTCACTGGGTCATACATTTTGTTCCATTATTCCAATAGAGCAAAAAAATCCAACCCATACAAACTTATTTGTTTCCTATAGTGATTCCAATAATTCCAGCTGCTACAAAGTGTATGCTATTACAATTATCTTGACATAAAGAAAGCTAAGAAAAAAGCAAAGGATTTTGTTCTCCACTGGAGACTGTATGATACTTGGGATGCTTCTCCTTAAAGAAAAGATACGTGTTTTAAAACATGTCAGCAACTGGAAAGATCTGCACCTTTAAAAAGTTGTATTTAGAAGGTGATGTATTTGCTTGTGAAGGAATCACTTAGAGAGAGGTTCAGTGTAGTTTTGAGCTCAATCAGAGGATGAATTAGCTTTATAAGAACAAGAGTTACAAGAGGGTTTGGTATTAAATATTAAACATTTGTCCATTAAAATCCTGAATGGTAATCTCAGTATGATGGATCGAATGTAGGAAATAACCGTTCATGTGGCCATGCACAAGATGTTAATTTGTATTTAGCACTCTGGAAAGAGACCTTGTTGCTGATGTTAGTTCCTGGAGTCTAACAGTACTACTGAGCACAGAGGTGGGCATTACCCCTATGCTCAAAGTAACACATCTAGTCCTTGGAGGACTGGAGAAGGGTAACTGCTTTCTCACCACTGATGGCCCTTTTTTGGTGAATGCTTCACCTATTTGAGAGACTTTTTGAGAACTGGGAAGACCAGAGCATGCCAACACCTTTTTTTTACTTTTCAAACCCAAACAATAGCGTATTAGTAAAGCAAACCCCTGTTTCATACGTAACAGTTTGTGAAACAGTTGCTTCATTTCTCAGAGCATTCTAAGGTTATTAACAATAGCTTTCAAAAATCAACCCAGATTTCTTTAAAACGAGGTTGATGTGGCAAAGATGTTTCTAAATACAATCAGTAATAGCTTATGAAGAGAACTTTAGAAGCTAAAGGGAATGGAGTCTTCTTAAGTAAAATGGCCTTGAGAGACCAAACCTTACAGGAGTTTAATGGAAATTGGATGCCTAGGTTACACAATTTGCTTCAGAAAAGCCCAGCTTCTGGTCATTTGGTGCCTGCAAACTATTTTGAATCCCTTCCTTCCTAAATCCTATTAACTCTACAGTTTTCAGGACGTCTTTCAGAGAAATCAGTTTTGAGCTTATCAGCATTTCTCTATTAAATAGTTTCCAGACCCATGCTGTAAGAATATGAAAAATCTGAGCAACACAAGCCAGAGAATTTGTAATGAATTTTGTTTTGTGAGAGATGGGAAAATGACATAAGGATTAATCTGAGAAGCAGGAAAGTTGGTCTGAACAGCAAGAAGAGTCTCCTAGCTTTAAATGATTTTTTAGTCACTGTAAATTGAGATGTCCCCACTGATTCATTTGGACCTATGCTCACCAAAACTAGCAAAGGATCTAGTCCTCTTGTTAACCAACGTTTTGGCTTTTTTTTTGCCTATTTATTCTAGATCAATTAGCTGATTTCAGTAGATACAGTTCAAGTTGACAGTGTTGTGAAATCCATTGTTATATATCTCACTTTCTCAGTTACATCCACCAGAAAAAGAGTTTATGCTTTTTCCCTTTTGTTTCTCTGAAGGGTCATCTCTTGTGGTGGGCAACAGTCTATGTTTTTTTACCTAAGGTCCGGGGCCCAACTGTGCTGGGGACAACAGAGGTGAAGGAAGTGTTGAGAACCTCTGCTTTTTCAGCATTGTTGGTGACTAATCCTCCTGTTTAACAGAGGACAAATATTTTCCTTCCATCCCTGCTGTGCACCTTCTGTGCCTGAAGAACCCTTTCTTACAGTCTTTGACATCTCTGGCTAATTTCCATTCAAGTGGAGCTCTTTCTTTTGTAACTGCATCTCTGCACACTCTGGCAATGCGCTTGTAGTTCTCAACGGCTATTTTTTCCCTTTTCCATCTTTGATATCCTTCTCTTTTCATTTTGAACAGACTCAGAAGTTCACAGTTTAGCAAAGGGTGTCTCTTGTTCCAATTACTTCCCTCACCTTTAAAGCAGAAACAAGGAGATTATATGGGAGGCAATATCAGAACTACTGTCATTTGAACAGGGAGTTCTGAGAGACATGGGTTTATCTAATGCTGAGGTATGGATTTTATTAGCATGGATTTTATTAGTAAATCTTCATTATTTAACAGTGCCAGGAAACCCCAAGGTAGTGAAATAATGTTTCTCTATTTCAACATGGTCCCTGGCGCATGGCAACCATTGATCTCTCAGGTGGTTACCAGAGAGGCCTCATGAGTTAGCACAAGCTGACTCACTCTTAGTTTAGGAGAATTCAGTATTATGGATGTCAATTGGCCTCAGAGGCTATTTAAAATTGCCATAATTATTCATATATTATTGTCTATGTGCCTACTCTGAATAAATTTCAATAGATGTTACATCTCTTCCAGGATTTGCTGCTGTTGCTTTTGGTGGTACTAGTATTAGACATCCTTACAGTGATGCTCAAGACACATCTTCACTTGCTTTCTCCTTGATGCCACAAACATGTTTTGGTTCAGCTTTTCCTGACTTGAACACTAAGCAGAGTCTAAGGGGGAACTGCTCAAAGCCTTTGCAGTTTGCCCTGATCTGAGAACATGATCTGACCTTTGCTTGGGTGTGAACTTTCATTTTCTACCTGAGCTGATGGTCTGTCTGGCATTCCCACTCCCACCCCACTCCCAGTGTTTTTCATCCAGTGGAACTGATGAAATGTAAGAGCTACAAATCTTCAACAGTTCTCTTCAAATCAACTCACATTCTACTTCTTTTACTTTGCTACTGAAAGAAAAAGGAAGGTTGTCAAGGAAGAGAAAGCAAATATCTAAGGAAGTTGTCTGTGTTGGCAATAAAATAAAAAAGCTCAGTAGTCTTTATTCACCAGTTCTGGCTAAAGTATGTGTCATGTGAAGTATATTTGCCTAACACTAAATCAGCTACACTAATATTTTGACAAATAAAAAGAAATGACTGCTGGGTGAAGGTTCTGTGGTCTAAACTTCTAAATACATATGAACAATCTATCTTCAAAATTGTATATCACAGAACAGTTATTTAAGTTAAAAAATATGTTTATAAGGCAGTTTGTTGTTTGTTTCTGCTGTTCCATATATAGGAAGCAATGTAAAAGAACTTCACAGGAGATTTATTTGTCCATTTGGTTTGAACTCCCCCTGAATTAACATACCAATCTTAAATATCTGAAGAAAGAGGATTAGTGACGTTGGAAATACTGATGCAATGCAAACTACCATAATAAAGTCTACACTTACCACAATAACACAAGGAGGAATATAGTTTCAATAGCATGTGTCTGCTTTTAAGTAGGGATGTTTAAGAAGTCTTTCATAACTGTAATGTAAACACGTGATTTGTACAAGCTAGGTCTGCTCAGTCATCAGAGAGAGGCTATTGGTCTTGTATGCTTTGCTCTCACAGCAATATTTATACAGAAAACAATTCTAGTATCAACTTAGAGATCTACCCTCCAATAAGATTGTGTCTGCCATGCCAGGCAAACACGAATGGAAACACATATTCTACATTCCTAGCAGAGGGAAAGGGCTTAAGTGGATTATTCTTTGACATTAGTAGAATAATTTGTGCTTTGTAACAAACAACAACTTTCAGAGTGATACCATGGATAGAATGTTGGGGCAGATGGATGTCAGTATCATCAGAGATCCCCGCTTGGAGATAAATATTTCTGAAGATAGAATTAGATTGAGAATGAACTTGACTTTGTCCTTCATTTTCTAAACTAAAAGCATTAAAATACCAAATTCAAAACCTCATAAACTTTAAAGCTAGAAGGTTCTGAATTTCATGAGGCCCAGTGTTGACCCACAAGCTTCCAGGACAAAATTTTGATCCACCCCTGTGTGGCAGTATCAAGTTTTAAATAGTTACTGTCCTTTACCTCCTTATATTTCAATAAATTATTCTGTACCTAGGTGAAAGTAAAAAGCTCTTAGCTGAGTTTTCCAGACAAGAACAATTTTTGTCAAAAGTGTGATCATGAATGCAACATTATAGGATGGAACTATATGTTCCAGAACCCTGGAACACATGAGGTACTGGAACATGTTGCCCAGAGGAATTGTGTATGTCCCATCCCCAGGAGCATTCAAGGCCACAAGCGGTAGTTTAGGGAAAAGAGTTAAGTTTTAATAGTACTCTACTAAACACACCAGAGTAATTTTACTTCATTATTCTTAAGCATTTTACCAGGGAAATTTCTGAAAGTTTGGGGACTTTCTGTTGGCGCTCTTTTTCTCTTTCTGGAATTTAAATAATATTTTTAAAAAAACGTTTACATATTTACACATTTTCCCCTACACATTTTGAATACTATAGTTTCCTGTTTCAGAATTATAGAATAACTTCTGTTGAAAGGTGTCTTAAAGATCACTTAGTTCCAACCTGCCCCCTAGCCCCCTGCCATGAGCAGCAACATCTTCCATTAGACCAGGCAGTTCAAAGCCCTATCCATCCTGATCTTGAATTTTGCCAGAGATGGGGTATCCACAGCTTCTATAGGTAACCTGTTCCTGTGTCTCACCACTTTCACAGTAAAGAATTTATTTCTCATATCTCCCCTCTTTCAGTTTAAAACCAATCCCCCTTGTCCTATCTCTACATGCTCTTGTCTAAAGGTCTAGGTTTCTTGATCCTTTCAGGTATCTTTCAGGTTCCTTTCAGGTTCCCTTCAGGTACTGGAAGGCTGTTTCAAGGTCTCCTGGGGCCTTCTCTTCTCCACACTGAACAGTCCCAACTCTCTCAGTCTCTCTTCAGAGAAGGGATGTTCCAGCCTCATGATCATCTTCGTGGCCCTCCACTGGCCTCACTCCACAAGTCCACTGCAGCCAGGTTAGATTTCTCTCTGAAATAATTCAGAAATTCCCATTTCAACAGCAGGACTATGTATCAACAGAACATATTTTCCCCTTCCCCTCTCAATTGCAAGGATTTTAATGCTAAATGTAAAATAACCCACAATGGGTCCATATTGGGTTCACTAGCTGAGCCACCAGCCTAGAAGCCTTTCAGCTGCTTGGGTGGTGAATGGGTTGGTATAACCCACTTGGTCTGGCTTTTAACTCTGAAACCTTAACTCTTATAAGAATAAAAATTTTCATATAGTTTCTCCAAAGTGAGGGCTCAGAAGGGACATAAAATTAAACACTAGGTGGGGAAAATGTCAAATGTATAGGCACCTCAGGGGCTTGACCCTTCAGATCTGCAGTCAAAACATACTAGAGGAATTTGTCAGCCTCAAGACAGCATTTGTACTTGAAAAGGTGGGGGCACACTCTCTGAGGAAATCCTTCTTGAAGTATCAACGAACATAAGACCATAAACCATTCTGGCATCAATCTGAAGCAGGTGAAATACTAGGACCTTCTAGATAAGAGCCCTGTATTTAAAAAAAAAACAAAAAAAACCCCAAAAACAACCAAACCAAACCAAACCAAACCAAAAAAACAAAACAAAACCACTTTATAGAAGAAATTTTAAAATGAAGAATATTAATGAGAGATTTAGCTGCAGCATAGATAGATCTATGTTGTAATACTGACTAGTGTGTGAATTTTGCAATATTAAGTACTTGATCACAAAATTTACTATTTCCTGCAAAATTGTACGCTTGGTATAAAATATTTTATTTCAAAGTCTTTAGTTTTGGAACTGTAATTTCCAAAACAAGAGCTCAGTCATATATGAAAGTCAGCCTTCTTTTTAAAAACTAATGATAAATCTTTAATATCAATATTGATCTTATTTGGATTGATGATAATTTTAACAGAAGCATAAAACTAACATGTTCATTTTACAGTTTCAAGCTTTCTTCTGCTCTTTTCTGGATCCCTAAATCTCATTTGAATGCTGAAGTCACCGAAAATTGTACAGTATATATATTCTCGTCTAAAATTTGTCATGCACTGAAAGACAAGAATGTAAGATAAGCAGATTAAAACTTAAGTAAAATTAAGTAAGAATATTATTATCGTTTGAGTACTGTTTTTCACTTTACATTAAATGTAACAAAAGATATCCTTAGACATTTATTTGAAGTTACCGTTGGATTAATAATTAACTGTATCTGGATGGAAAAGAAATCAACAGAGATTTGTCAAGGTGGGTGCCATGTTTAACCCAGTATTTAGAATCACCGAATCATTTAGCTTGGAAGAGACCTCCAAGATCATCAAGACTAATCTTTCACCCTTTGCCACATTGTCAAATAAATCATAACACCAAATACCATGTCCAGTAATTTCTTGAATACCTCCAGGGATGATGACTCCAGTACCTCCCTGGGCAGCCCATTCCGACTCTTAACCACGCTTTCAGTAAAAAAATTCTTCCTGATGCCCAACTTGAACCTCCCCTAGTAAAGCTTGAGACCATTTCATCTCATACTGTCTCTAGCTGTGTGGGAGAAGAGGCTGACTCCCACCTTGCAACAACCTGCTTTCAGATAGTTGTAGAGAGTTATAAGGTCACTCTTGAGACTGCTTTTTTTTTTCCAGGCTAAACAAACCCAGCTCCCTCATCCGTTCCTCATCTGACTACTCTCTAAAGCCTTCACCAGCTTCATTGCCCTATTAGGCACAGCGGTTGGGCATGCATGCTATATAACTACAAAAACACACACACAAGAATACTTACAAGCACCTTGCATGTATCCTTAAGAAATCCAAAGACTGTATGATTGTATTTCGCTACTACTGAATGTGAAAAACAGATGTAAAATATGACAAAAAGCAGAGAAATATTTAAGCTACACCCAGGCAGTTCAAACCTGAAATGCTTGAACTCATCATTATTCATTGAGGTGGATCTGATAGCTGGATGAAGCAATATTTTATTTTCTTTTCTTAGTCACTTTGATTCAGAGTCCAGGATGAAATGAAAGACTACATTATTATTCCAAAAAGTCAAATCCAGAAGCTATGAAAGCACATAAAATGGTTTATAATTTGTGCTTTTATATCCTAACTTGGGACAATGACACACACAATGTCTGTGCTGCTGTGAATAAAGTTGGGCCATGCAGGCTATTTGGATTGAAAACTGCTGGTTTACATTGTTTTCATTTTTCTTTTTTTTTTTTTTCTTCTTTTTTTTCTGTGTGCGCATGAAGAATTCTCTCTTTTAAAAAATATTATTATTCAAGTGCATACTGAAATTGAATCATGCTATTCTTACATAATTTTTCATTGGATTGTTGCAGTCTATAAAGAAATCCAATTAAATTTCTCTTTCAGGCACAGAGCCTTATTCAGCATGCCTTTATAAAGCTGGGTTGTTGGATTGTAAGGCATGTCTATGAGTTGAGAACCACTGAGGCCCTGTCCTATTCCTTGTCCTTGTGGAATGATGGAGAGAGGTAGAGTCCACCAAAAGTGCTCTAAACAGCTGTATTATCAGAAGGCATAAAAGGTTTTGCCAGAATTTCTGCTGCTATGATTTAGAGTAGGCATGTGACAGTGCATTTGCAGAATAGTTTTTATCTTTGTATGGTTCCCCCATTACCTTCTGCATATGTGATTTTCAACTTCCTAATACTAAGGACATATGATTTGATGTTTCATTCTATGCTAAAGATAATGTATAGATTTTCTGTTGAAGACAAGGTTAGCAGAAGCACTTTTTTGAATGGTATTTTAGTTTCCCAGGCTGCACAAGTGCAGTGCACACTTTTTGTACCTCAAGGAACCAGACCGCAATATTTCTGAAGTTAGATTACACAGCAGTAGGATTTTGCTATATTTGTTTGTATCCTTGCTTCTGTTTTAAATATAATTCAATGATCCAAATGATCAGCAGGCTCGCTCTGTCTGTCTGCAGTTGGAAGGGTAAGGCTTCCCTTCATCCACGGACACACATCATGAAAACACACAGAGCCACCTTCATTCAATATCAGACTTTGCCAACAGTAGTTGTAAGCACTGTGCATCTTGCATGTGAGGGACACTCCATGTTGTACAATAAGACCAAAGTGGCTCAGCCAATCTGCTTCTTCTTATTGTTGAGAAAGATGTGGTAAACTGTGTTCTGTAGGCTTCAGGCACTTTACATATAGGAGAATACTGGTTGTGGTAAGGAGCAGAAGTATTTATTTACCTGGTAAATACATATGCCTCCTTCCACTTCCTCAGACTTCTATATCCTGCAGTTGGAAATAAGCTAGAAGATGTGGAATGCAGAGATGATAAAGATCAACCACAATATTTTCTTGTTAATGTGGAATTGATTTCTGTGCTATATTTCCTGATGTTTCTCTAATCTAATTTAAATCTTCACAAGTGTTCTTTCCCCTTGAGAAATTATTCCACAGTCTAATGTTATGATGATGGGCAAAGTTAGTCCAGATTCAGTTCAAGAACTGAATTCAGAGATATATGCAAATAATCTCACTGTCTGGGCTTTTCTTCTGATAGTCAATCTAAATTTTTCTTCTTTTAATTTCTTCTAATTATTGCTTTAGTTACACCCCTGTAACTAGGCTAAATAATTAATTGACATTTTCATTTACTTCATTGGGAGCCATTCACACATATCAGAGGACAAATTTTAGCCCTTAATGAAGAAATGAACTACTATCTCGCCAAGCAGATACTAAAAATGGCAGCCTACACCTGCTTACACAAGAGAATTGAGAACTAACTGTTTATGATGCTATTTGCTCCGAGTCACCTGTAAAGGTGGTATTCTATGGATTCTTTATAAACTTAGTCTAAATAAATACTATAAAATAAGTGAGGGCACTCTCCCTAAAGCCATATTCACACAATGTTTTTAGATTGCTTTAACATAACCTCAGCTTAATCTCATTTGTAGAACAGTTAACATGGTTGTGGTTTTTCATTTTCCACCAACATGCTAACCAGACATGCTCTTGACCATCTGTTACATAATTTTCTAACACAGAGGTCTATCTCTCCTATCTAAGCCAGAATTGGGCTAAAAAAATTCATTTGGAGCAAGTTTTACACAGCAGATTGATATTCATTTGAATTCTTTTCAATATTGTCTCTATCAATTACTTCAAGTAATTTCAACAAGTTGTGAGGAGCAGTGCAGCAGTTCAGCAGTTTAGGGAATCAGTGACAAAGTTAGAAAAACAGATAGGACAGTATAGTGTTGAATTGAGTAATGCATGTCGACTGTTAACAAGAAAAAGGAGAGAATGTTTGTCACTTATTAAATGGAAAATTTCAGGCAGTCATGTAACCAGAAGTTATTTCAGACTCAAATAGACTGTTTTTGCCACTATTCTGTCAGAAAAAAAGCACAAATAGGAACATCTGAACTCACTACAGAACAACAGAAAGTGTCCTTGAAGATGGTATAGCCATTAAACTGGTCAAATGTCACTGAGAAAGCTGTGTTTATATTTAGTGTACATTTCCATGGGCAGAGAAAAACACTTCCTTGGAAGAAATATAATCGAGGACAAACATGACTCATAGATGTTTGAGATGGAGGGCTTGCCTTTTTTTTAATTCTCCAACGACGAAATTAGTGCAATCCCGGGCTGCTCACTGACCCGCTGGGCAGTGTATGGTAGGGAGGACTGTCAGGGATAGAGGGCAAAGCAGTGCATCTCCAACAGCTGAAGATAGGTATGGGGTTGGCCTTCCTCAGACCCTGTGTACGCTGCTGCTGACTCAGTTTCACCTTAGACTTGCTTTCAAAGATAAGTTTAAACTAGGGATTTAGACCCAAACCAGAAGAGTAACACTAAGCCTTACCCAGAGTTTTCCTGGGGCAGACTATCCGTAAGCCTTCAAAGGACATGGCTTGTGTCTACTCCCCCAGCCTTCATGGCCTTGAGCACCTGCCATTACAGGCATCCCTTCTGAGCCTGGTGCCAGAGGACATCAGAGCCTTTCTCTGGGGACACAGGGCCATGTAGAGGGTAAAAGTGTTGAGCCATGCAAGCAGGAAGAGTAAAGGAAACATCCTAGGTGAGTGTGACATGGAAGCTACCACTCTTTTACTTCAGATTTTTTGCGGGGTAAGATGGTACCAACCTAAAGCAATACAGGATTAAGTGTTGCACTTTAATTTGTCTGCAGCATAGGACAGTAATTTCTGAAATTTGGGATTTAAATCTTCAGCTTTTCCCAGTGTCTAACACCATGGTTGCACGACCTTTAGGAGTTAGAAAACACTTCCTTTTAACTAAGTCCGACTGACAAGCCAAATCTCTTGTAGCTTTGATAACCACCAGAGGTCAGCAAACCACATTCCAGGGACTCCCGAAGTGGTACAATAAATTACCGGGTTTGGGGCCACAGGTTTGGTTTTGAGTATTCTAAGTGCTGTGATCAGCCCCAGTCGGAGTTTGGGCAGATGATGGCACTGCCAGTGACAAAAGCACTCTGCGTCAGTCAGCCCTGCTGCAAGGGTAGGAACACTGTGCCTTAGCCTGCTTTGCACAGGGTCCCACAGGCCATGTGCCTTGAAACAGGCTGAATTGCATAGAAGTGGACTAAACCAGGAATATACAAAAGTAGCAGTACCACTCTATTTTGCTTCACTTCCAGAGGAAAGGAGGTTTCCAAGCTTGCTACATTGCCCTTCATGCTGGGCCATGGTGAAATGGTGTCACAGGGGATGTTGGGAGCCCAGCGTGTTGAGGAGGCTGGAAATGAATAGGAAAGGTGAAGAATTTCTTCCACCTCCTCCATTCCCAGAGAGAGAATCTTCAAAGAAAGAATTGTTTTCTTGGGGTTAGATGTCAGAACCATTTCATGGGTGGTTTCTGGCTCAGATTTTGTCTGCTGGGTTTTTTTTTTGAATGACAATTGGCCCTATGGGGAGTTCTGATTAAGGGTGCATCTATGTCCAGGGTGTGCAAATATTCTTTTTCACTGCTAGAAACTGGGCTGAGACTCAGCAGTAAGTGTAGCTTAAAAAACATACATGGCTGAATTGAACTGAATAAACATATATAGCTGAATGGATGCCTTTTTGACTCTAGAAAGATTTAGAGATAATATGTAGCAGTTAAAATATACAGGAGGCTCGAAAAGCTGAAAGAATGAGGGGGGCAGCAGGGCTGGGAGGATTTCTCTGAAATGTGTTCTGCATACTCTAAAAGAAAAATGTGTGTAATTTGGATGCCAAATGCAGGCCAAAGCAACAGCATCTAATAGGGGAAACATGATTTAGTGGTCAGTTTATAAACTAAAGAAATTTACTGAGTTCCATAAATGAATCTTATGGCAAGATCCAAAATTTTTTTTCAAAAGGTGGATAAAGAATATTGTATGTGAAGGGGGGAAATTGAGATGGTTTTTAAGCTGATGTCTTTAGAAATATATGTATATAGACTTTTTTATAGCGCTTGGAGTATAAGATAAGTCATTATTCTAAATAGAAAAATATTGATGATGTCATAGGAACCATTGCTGGACACATCAAGCTGATCTGATGAACTGTGAAAATCAATAGATATTTTCCAAATGAGATGGCATTTCTTTTAATTGGTTGTGTGAACACAATATACTGCAGAGAGCAAACATTTAAAGTTAATTTTCATTTGGTTTGGATTTCTCCATATGTTGTTCTATTACTTCTTTATGTAGAAATTTTTTTCTTTGTTTTAAGGCTTGCTTTTTCTATTGGTTTACAAATAAATTCCTTATCAGATGAAATAGCACCCATGTACTGCAGACACTCAGTATAGGTTTGTGAGTTATTTGAAAACCTACTAAGATTAGAAAGTATTGAAGATTTCACCTAATAATTGCCATGCTTCTTTAGACTGCTTGAATTCTGTTGAGCCAAGTAAGTATTTTAATTTCACCCTCATTGCAGATATGTAAGGAGTTGTCCTTATGTCCCACAGCAAGTGGACATCAGAATTTAAAACCGAAATCCCCGTGGCTTTTACTTTAATTGCCAGACTATACAAATGGCACAGATTGTGGATCAATACCCTAACATACAATTCATGTGCTATTAAGTAATATTGCATACCCTCTGCAGGTC
This sequence comes from Margarornis squamiger, assembly GCA_035222235.1. Lineage (NCBI taxonomy): Eukaryota > Metazoa > Chordata > Aves > Passeriformes > Furnariidae > Margarornis > Margarornis squamiger. The sequence goes on along the minus strand of JAWWTY010000088.1, from coordinate 41,327,231 downwards.
TGTTCCTGCGGGG
>JAWWTY010000088.1:41283729-41310143 GCA_035222235.1 Margarornis squamiger | reverse complement strand
TCACCCAGCCAGGGCTTCAGGAGATGTGCTGCCTGCGACTGTCACAGGTAGGCTTCTTTCTGCAAGAGATACACCTTTGCTGGTAGCTGACATTGCTAGGGGTGTGACACCTGAGACCATCAGCAAGAAAAGGTTCAACAATGTTCAGTAACAGTTTTATCAGGAACTGAGCACACAAATGACCTTTTAGAAATTTCTGTACAGCACTAGCACTTAAATCTTGTCACGAAACAGAACACAACAGTAAATCAAAAGATGAGCTTTGACTTAGGAGGGCTGTGGGGTCAGACCTTCATGCCTGAGTCTCTGCATCAGCCCCAGTGGAGTCCAAGGACTGGTGCAGATGCTCCAGTGCAGATGCTCTGTGGATGGGCAAAGTGCATGGCCACTGACAGCAGGAGGGGAAGGAAATGTGACAGCAAATTAAAATGGAGAGGACATTTCCTTTGGCAGAATCACCTGGTGGAAGGCTTGGCAAGGAGAGCCTGGAGAACGCCTGAGCGGATGCAGGGAACATTCTGGGATCTTCAGTGACCACAGGAGGTCAAGAGTGTGGTTTTAGTGACTCACCCAAATCACAGCATCTTCAGTGTGCCCTGTGCACCAGGCTGCTGACTCAGTCCTGACTCAGAGGGAGGGGAGACGCCTTTATGAGTCACCACCACCAAGTATTTTCCTTCAGGCTTCCCGAACAGGATATGCCACGTGAGTGCCTACTCCTCTCCTGGGAAATCTGATATTGGATCTGAGCTTCAATGGCACATATATTTAGAGGTGACTTTTTCCTCAAGTAACCTTACTCAGTAAACATTCTCTCTGGACATATGTCTCAGTTAAAACTTCATATAAGATCTTCCTGATATGCAGAGGAAATGCCTGAAGCACTTTATTATAAGAATAGCCCATTCTCAACTAAAAGTTTAAAATGAAAAATGCTTTTCTCTAGAAAAAAACCCAGGATCTGTACTGAATTCCTTAAGAAAGATGGTAAGAATACAGTTCCTTTGATATTGCCATTCATTTGGAGCAATACCTCATTTATAAGACTGCTACTATACCACTGAAATACACAAAAAGGTTCTGCTACAGGTACCAATGATTTTTCTGTCTGTTCTTACAAACAATTGTATTTCACCACACCTGAGAGACAATTTTTACCTCTCCAATTACAATTATTAGCTCTTCAAAATAACACTCTTGCATATTGTCCATAAACTTTATCTGGCCATTTGCAAAGGAATTTATATGCAGGTGATTTTGGTTGTGTGCATACACACAGAGAGAGCTATATAAATATACATATACTCATAATCCGAATTTTTATATATATACATGTGTGTATATATATATGCAACATGAATAAAAAATTGAATACAGAAGCAAATTTACTGTCACTTAAGAAACTGCTAACCTGTAACAAATAACAGTTGCACTACAGGAGGTTAAACACATGCATGTAAAATGAGTATAAAGTTGAGAGAGAGACAGAGTGTTTATAGTTACATATATACTAGTATGAAGTTCAAATTAAGAGAAAAGAATCAAACTGGCATATAATTCAAAGTACCTAAGCTAATTCATTTAGTTATGCCAAAGCAAGATTTAGTAGTATGTGGAATTATAATTGGAAAGGACTAATCCATGGAAGGTAATAATAATTTGTATATATCTTGAATTGGACTTATTAACCTGTTAAATAAATTAAGGTTGTACAGCTAACATGGTCAGGAGGAAAAAAACAACTTCTTAACTGGAAGGCTGGGAGAATGTGGAAGTTATTAATTGAGTTACTATGGTAAGAATGAGGAAAAGGATATACCAAACAAGCCCACGTAAGCATGAAATACAAAAGTAAGCATTCAGTCCTTCAGTAGGTCCTCAGAACTTTTAGACAAAGTCAATATATGTGAGGAAACCCCTGGAATGACACAAAGATTGCTGTGTTTTCACACTGACAAACACTTGTGAGCTCTTGGCCCAAGGTTTTTTTTTTAATCATCCCCAGACCTTTCCCCCTGCCCTAAATAACCCAGACAAAGAACATTTGAATAAGTGTCAATAAAACCTGGGGAGTAGAAGCTGTAATTTATGATGCCGTTCACATGATAGACCAGAAAACGCCCCCAAAATTGGGATCTCCAGTTTTCTTCACTCTGAACTGCTGGACAAGTGTTTGACTACATATTACGTTATAGCCACAGGGCAGTGACAAAGCCTGCTTCCTCCTCCCTGGAGGGTGTCCAGCAGCCTCAATTGGTCCAGCAGCCCTCACGAGCCAAAGCCACTTCCTTGGGCCATTTCCAAGTGAAATCAGGTGCCATAGGAAGTGACTCTGCAGCAATGGGAGTCTCCCTCCCCTCTGAATCAGAGCTGAAGCTGTCAGGCACCTCACAGAGGGACCTACCACAGAAGATGTTAAATCATTTGTGGTCAGTTAGCAACCATGTGCCTTTTTCAGCCTGGAGCTCTGGCTCAGCTCCAGGAACTGTCATTTTCACACCTAGCGCCTGCCTAAAGAGTTGATGCATTCCCTGTCTCATTTCTCTCTCCTGAAGTCTTCACTGCCCTGAGACTCCAGTCACAATGTAAATGCAAGGGTGTAGTCATGATTTATGCCAGAAACACATGCCCTGCTGTGAACAGCATCAACACAGCTACACCCACTAGGAATAAAGAGATGCTCCAAAATGCAAGCAGAGCTCTCTATTATTCCACAGCTATTATTGTAGGAAAGGCGGTAGGGGTGGATTTTCTTTTCCAGATATTGCTGAATGAAGAGGACAGTTTTGAAGTTTGTGCAACTCAAATGCCTTGTGGATGGAGAGAAGCAAAGGAATCCCAGAAATAAAACACTGGCTCTGAGCTTTGGAGCCCGTCACAGATGTGCCACAGAAAATGCAATGGTCTTCAGCAGTTTATTTATTCACTGAATACGTCAGAGCTCTGAAACAGTAAAACATAGCACATGGAAGAGTGGAAAAGCTGTAAGAAATCTTTTAAAGAAATACCAGGGTTCTACAAAGAAAGTACCAGGCAGTGGATGTTGTAGTAAGTCTCCACTGTTGCAATATGATGGTTTCCCTGGATTAAGTCAAACTGATGTATATTTAATATTCACATGTGAATTTTATTGGTGGCAGTGCATTTGCAGGAGGCAAGAGCTGTACTTTAAGTTTTCTCATCTAAACAAGGGGCTAAAGCCTTCAAAGACTATCAGCCATGTGTGATGCATGGTCTTTGCATGAACAAGGTGTGCTTTCTTTGTAACTCATCATCTGAAGATGCTGTGGCCAAATTCAGATTAAGGCAAAACCCTTTGAGACTGTAGTGACTGGGATTCAGTAAATATTCTTATGCATCAGGATGACAGGCAAGGAAAAACTAAAATAGCTTAGGGGCTGTGCACCCAATTAATAGTCTAAAGATAGGCTACCATCTGAATTTTGAGCATAGCATCATAGTGTCTTAAAGAAACCTTGTGACAAAAACGGTGTGAAATTCACTTTTGCATTGCCCTCACTCGTACAAAAATCCCTTGCACTCAAACTCAGTGATTTTTAACACTAGGTTCAAAAAGTTGTTTTCAACTTACCTTAAAAAAGATGTTTTTCCTAAATGAGAAAATTAGGAGAGTGTAATAATAATGATGATGAAAAAAATAATAATGACAATAATAAAGCAATCTATCTGTTAAATAATAATTCTGTTCCTAGCCTATGAAAGCATTAAACTACTTCATCAGTTTTCAGATGTCAAAAGTATACTTGTTTCGGTCTACACCCTGAACTGTTGCATGCTATCTTAGTAGTAGTAATTTAGTAATATTATTAGTAATTAATTAATAGCAACTGAGAATAATTTGGTAATATTTTGTATTTTTAAAGTATGGCTTAAAAAGCCTCACAGCAAACACCTTGCAGTTCACCACACTCCGCAGTCTGTGGGTAAATAGCCCTCCATTTTTATCAGCTCATAATCCAAGTCATACCAATACTAAAGAAAAGAAAAGAGAAAAATATAAAGTCACTAAGAAGTGTCACAGTACAAGAATAAATCTTTACAATGCAAATTCAAGCAATTTATCTCTCTAGGGATCATTGAAAGTGGTCTCTGTTACTAGTGGAAAACTTCCCTCTCCCTAAACAGCCTTTGCCAGTGTGGCTGGGAAGACAGCCAGTTGCATCCAAGTGTCTCTATATCTGTGCCTCAGCGTGCCTCTCCTAATCCATAATCCTCCTAACCTGAGGGAACTGGCACCTGATCCATCCTGATTCAAGCCTATGAGCATGGCATAGGAAGTGTACACCTCCCAAAAACCCCAGTGCTGCTGGGAACAGAAATTGTTCTGCCAGCATCCCCCAGTGCTTCTGTGGGAGGCAGAAGAAAATAAGAAGAAAAATTAGGGGAGGGGAGAGGGTGGTGGTGCAGCTAAATTTTGCTTAAAGGAGAAAGTCTCTCTTGGAATGTGCAGCTACAAATATTCTATAAATAAAGAGTGACCCAGTTTACTTTCAGACCTCCTTAGAAATTCAAGCGTCATGCCACAAGTTTAATTCCTCCTTCCAAGAATTCTTCTTATCACTCTACATCTTACAACCACTTGGATTCCTTGCCGTTTTTTGAAGACCTTTCCAGATCTCCACTATTTGGGTGGTTAGAAAATTTCTATTAAATTCCAGTCTAAACTTACACATGATCAGTTTACAACTATTTCATGTGGTGCCAGTATTAGTTTAAGATAATTTCCCCCTTCTCTTGATGTGTAGCCATCTTGAACATATTTATAAAAAGCTACTGTATTGCCTGTTTTTGAGCAGGCTGAACCAAGGCACACTTTCTGATTTGTTCTCTAATCCAGACACTGCACTTCTGTCATCATCCAAGTAACCCTGCCTGACATTCACTGCCATTCAGGTTCGCAATCTTCCTCAAAGGACACAAGTACAGAACCCTTCAAGATCCAGGACCTGTGTCTTGTATGAGAATATTCATGTTCTACTTTCATGCTGGAATCTCACTCCATGTATCCTAGCTGAATTGTGTTAGTTTTTCTCTTCAGTGGGATGAAATAAGCAGTGCAGAGCAGTAAAGTTACTGACACACAGCAGAGGTCATTTTCTGGTTTACACCAAATGACGAGACTCCTTTTTATAACAGGGACCCCAATTACAGAAAATTAATTGCATGGCTTTGCACTCTTTAAACTGCTGAGAGTAGACTTCAGGTAAAAATTTCACCTAATTTTTTATTTTATGATTATCTGGTTTTGGGGATACCTACCAAATCCTTACTTTCATAACTGATGGAAGGACAAATATTTGTAAACAAATAGTCACTTTCATTGTATTTGATAAGAACAACAATTCCATGTTATCTCTCAAAGTGAGAGATGCTTTGCCTTTGGGCAACAAAATCACCTGTTTTTCTGCCAGCGTTGATCTGTCAAAGTGCCAAGGACAAATATTAAAAAGCCCAAACCCTGATCACTTGCAAGATATTTGTGTGCTCTGATACTTGAGGAAGAAACATAAAGGTAAAGGACAGACAATTCTGAAACAAAACAGAGTGTGATTTAAATTCTGAGGAAACTTGGCAGCTTAGTCATCTAATGTCCTCTGTGAAATCTTCAGTTCATCACAATCTGCCTTTTGTGCTCAGATTGGTGGTAAAGTTCAAAGTTTCACCATCAATAGATGTTACTGGCAAGTGTAGGTCTTATCTTGCATGGGTCACATTCCTGCCATGGGTAGCAGTCAGACTGCAAGGTTTGAGCATGGGCTTCAGAAATGCAAGCTCAATTAACTATGAAATGTGCATCAGTGGACAGTAGGAAAAATGAAAGACCTTTGAAATGTTAACAATTGATTTCAGATGGGCTTTTCTGTTGCTGACATCATCTTCATCTCCATTCTCTTCAATTCAACCACGTGCTAGTTCTCCCCTTAACAATCAACTCTGCTTCAGGTTGATATTAGAGCTCAGTCTTATTTATTTATTTACTTACTTACTTTTAAAATTTCTGTTAACCAATTGTCAATGTTTAGTCCCATTCCATGATTTCTTTTGTCAGAAAATTTCCCAAGAAGTCAGAGAAAATTGAAGAGGAACCATAGTTTACTGGATTGAACAAGGCATGCCTGGAAATGAGGAATAGCTATGTTTTCTGGAAGAACAATTCTGCCATTGAATTATAATTTTTTTTGTTTGTTTTCAAAACAAAAATCAGTTTTATCACATCTTAAGAAGAGCTTGATGATTAGAAAGAACACCAAAAATTTCAGGGTACCACAACAGCATTTTGGATTCAAAAATTTCCGGGTACCTTGTGCAAAGTATGCAAGTGTTTCACTAGTTTGTTTTGGCTTGTCTGGGCCTCTTTAATTTTTGAAGGGGAAGAGTTTCTACAGAGGGAAACATATTTTACCCTAAAGTTTGCCTGAAAAAAAATACTGCAGGTAAGGTCTAGAACATATTCTCTACTCCCCAGCCACTCTATAGGTATGTGACATACCTGTAGGCTGAAGATGCACAGGGAGAGGGACACAAGCCAATTTTGAGCTACTTTCTCTCAGGACCCTACCAGGCAATGACACAGGATCAGCACCAAGTGACAGAGGCATTTTTCCATGCAGCAGTGCCCAACCCAATAAGTTTGGCAGCTGACTAATGGAGCACCCAGACCTGGCAGCATGGGCATGCCACAAAGCTGCCATCTCATCTTTTAACAGACAGCAGCACAACCAGAGGAAAACTAGGCATAGATATGATCACCAAGTGGAAACTGAGCACGATTATTTAGGAACAAATTGACCAAGTCAGCTTTGAAGTAAAGTCAGCTCTGTTGCATTTGGTGACAATGCTGAAAACCTGACACATCAGTAGAGCAACTTCTACAGTAAAGATCCCTTGCGGCTAAGATGGGAAGGGCAAGAGGGACAGGTTGCTCCTCTTGTGGCAATTCATCTTTCCTTGAGGCCTCTTATTTTGTTGGTTTTTACTTGTCATTCTTGATAACTTAATAATAGGCAGTCCAACATATGAAGCATGGATTTAGTAAAATTTGTGTCTTCCAGTAGAAATTATTACACAAAATACGTTTTTGGGGCCTTTATGTTACTTATAAATTGCCTCTGAGGGTCAGTCTGTCCTTTAGGCCAGGGTTTGCACAATATTAGAATGAATCCCTGTGACTCTGGCAGGCAAAGACAAAAAGCAAATTCTTCAGAGGTTTCCCCCCTTGGGCATTACTTCAACTTTCTTCTGAGAGTTTTGTGGAGATTTACTTGCTGGTAGGTGTCTCTAGTTGTAGGTGTCTGACTAAATAATTTCCTTTCAGCTGGGATGTCTAGCTGAAAATACTGCTTGGTACATACAATGAAACACAGAACAAGGGGAATGGAATTCAATTCCATCTTTTTTCCCTCTAGGAAATAAGTTGGGTGCAGCTAGTGAATAAAACAGGAGCCTGCAACAAGATTAGGTAGAACGAGAGCTAGGGTGATATTTGGTTCATAAGAACAGGCTAAAAAAATGAATGCAGGTGAACAGAAAACACAACAGTGAGAAAGGGTTGAAATCAAAGATTTGTATTTTTACTGATATTAAGACATTTTGAAAAAAATATGATGGCAAATTTCTTGAAGATGCCTTGTTTTTTGACCAGAGAGTATTCAGGCTATCTGAGACGAAGACTGGCAAATGATAGCCTGAGTGGGGGAGTGCAGCACAGCCCACCACAAATCCCAGCACAAGAGGGATTACTGAACTAGGCAGGACAAACTGATGAACTAATAAGGCATGTATTTTCCAGTAAGTCAGCCCCAGGAAGCTGTGAGCACCACAGACCCTTCACAGAGGCTGAAGCTTGCAACTGCTGTCCTGTAGGTAACCCTCATGAAGAATTTGACCCATTCCACCTTTACTTTTTGTCAGTTTTGGCTCAGCTATGGATAAAGTGAGCTTGTATTTATTGTCTTATATTTATCTTATTTATATCTTATTATCTTATATTTATCTCATTTATACCCTAATCATCCCCTCAGCTCCATGAGGATGCCACTGCCTTCCACCATCTCCATAGAGATCCCTGTGATCTGACAGCCATTTTGATCAATAATTTGCATATTAATTCATTGTGTGATTTAAGGGGCAGAATAGTAATTTTGAATAAGTCATTACTGCCTCAATTCACTAGAAGCTCGAGTTTCCAAATACACATGAAATCTGTGTTTTGAGTGAGCTTTTGCCTTTACTTTAAGATTGAGGGGAAAAAAGCTGCTGACCATAAGAAACTAAAAGAGTAAAACATTTTATTTTTTTCATTTTTTATTTTTTTATGAGAGGATCACTTTCTCTGGATAGTATGTACTGTAAAATAGCTTCAGAACACCTGAACTTCACGGGTTATACAACTCACAATCAAGACAAGTAAAGCTTCTTCTTGTCACACAGAAGGAAAGTTGATGGCATACAAAATGTAGCTTTTACATGCTGATGATAAGTTCATAACACGTCCTGCTACACAATACCAACCATTGTACTGTTATTCTTTTGACAGGGAGAAAACAAAATACAAAGGGAGCAAGTAATTTGCTTGGAGTTAAACACAAAATCAGTGCCAAAGTAAGGCTACTCTTTTCACTCTCTCATGGACAAATAACCAACACCCACAAGGACTGAGACAACCGGATTGAAATCCAAACTTGAATAATTGACTCAAAGCCAATAACTACCCTACTGTACCCTTTCTGCTGCTGCCTGTTTTCATCACCTATTTTGACAGCTGGAGAAGACAATCAGTTTCTTGGAGAGTCTAGGCCAAAACACTGGGCCAAAGGCAGGGAAGTCTACTCGAAGAGTCACCTTCTGCAACCTGGTGTCAGTTTTCTGCTTCTGATTTCAGGGCAAGGAGTCTCTCCTAACCCTGTACTAAGCATCAAGAGAGGAATTTTCTGTCTCTGCAGAACCAGTTAATTTCTCCCTCAAGTCATTGCATTATCTGAACATCAGAGTAAACAGAATCCTGACACAGTGTTTGGTCCTAGCTCCATAATTAGGTGGGGGAGTACAGAAAAGCATCAGTGCTGTGCAATTACTGGAAACCACTATCTACAAGCAGCATTTTAGTCCATTTGCTTTGGTATTGAATCTTAAATTTTATGGACATGACAGATATAGTCATAATGGAGCACTATTTAAGCAATTAAAGTTAACAAAGGAGCATAAGACTCTTTTCAGAGAGGTATTTGATGTGTTTTTATATAGTCAGGAACACTGATTTAAGCCTTTTTTTCTCTTTCATGTGAAACAGTAATAATGAATGGACCTTATGCTATTACTTCGTTACAGGACTCCACAAGTAGTTTCCATGAGTACAACAACCTCTAAATAATCTTTTACCTTTCAAGCAGGTTGAATGTGGTGTCCTTCCACTGTAATTCATCACTTTTTTTAATCTTTCCTTGTCTTTTATACAGTCTTCTAATTTGAAGACTGTGGTACTCAAGATCACTGTGTACTCTCAGGGGGAGTTCTATTTCTCCTGTCTGTCAGTGCCCAAATGTGAGTTTTGTCTTTACTGTTGCACAATGCTGCAGTTATTGTACCTGACACAGCTGCATCTTTGTTGAAGAATGTGTTGCAACCCCTTTTCAGCTCCACTTTAATAGCAGCAGGACACTCCTCTGTAAGAGCTGAGCAGCTTATACATAGTTGGCTGTCTGCCTAAGGCAAATCTTAAGATTCTTGTTTCGAAATGTTTTCCTTTGCTTTTTAGGTTTTTTGTGTTTTTTTCCTTTTCAAGGTGGTTTTGAGGGACTTTATTCACACTTTTCTTTCTCAAATCTTTGTGTCCTTCAGTGTTAGAGTAGTCTGAAGAATCTTCTTGAATGTTCCCTCTTCCCTTCTACCAGCTTTCTGTCAAGGCTGGATAAGAGAAATAGGCCAACTGCTGGTTGTTCCTTTGGGAATTATGGAAGAGAACACTAATGACCCAGCACAGTGCTGGGTCATATGGTCATACTGAACTACTCCAGTACCTCTTCTCACATGGTGACTGGTAAAATGCTCCTCTGGGACTAGTGAAAAGGTCTGCAGAGAGCCATGATGGACAGTCAGATCACAAAGGAAACATCTTATTAATCTTCATTAGTCAAATATTCACTGTGCAACCTCCCTGAAAGTTAGAATATTTTGTTCACTATTTTATTTTAAAATGCATGCTACACAAATTACGTGCGTATATATATATATTTTGTCTTAGGAAGATAAATTTAGCCTAATCATAGCAGTTCTATATCCTATATTTGAGATCTGCAACCCTTAAATTTGCACCATTTCATCATATATTTTCAATGTGCTGCTTTTTAAAGTAGAAGAGGTAATACTCAGTAATTTTTTGAATTGCTGAAGAGACATGTCACTTCTCTTTTTATGTGCCTTGAAATATAGTAGCAATTGAGTTGCTGCTTCCAATTCTGCTCTTCATTTATTCAAAATGCCACATTTAAAGAGACCCTCTTCTACCCTGCTGTTTGCTTTTTTTAACATGTGCTACCCCAGGGAAAAATGACATTTGCTCATCAAATGTCTCAATTATCTTGTTGGCAGCTATTTTCTCTTGAGCAATGTATATATTTATAGATGTAATACAGATTTAATAAAAAGAGTATGCCTTCAAATTCCAATAAACTTCAGAAGTTTGTTGCAGTTACCTCTAATGAGAGGGTACACATTGCAATTCTTTAGATAATTTTTCAGTCTTTCTGTAAGAGAAGTAAAAACTTACTGTACAACTAGTGTTTTCAGTGGAATGAGGAAAGACCACACTGTTTAACAAGTTGTGAAACATTGAATAAAGCCCCATTACACCCATCAAAATACCTGCCTGTCCCAAAGTGGGGGGGACCAAACAGTGTCAGAGCTCCCACCTGAAAGTCAGTGAATGGGCAGAGTGGGACCTCAGTGCCACTAAACTTAACTAAAAGATTTCTATCAGAACTCTTCCTTCTGATGGAAAATTAGAGTTTAACTACATGTAATTTTTCAAGAGGAAGCCTCTCCAATTTAAATTAGGGGTGAAAAAGGATCTTGTCACTTTTTCAGCCCCAAATGAAAAGTTTCAGTTGTTTTAGGCTTGGCGTTCCTCCATCTTAGTTTTTCACCTTGGACATTTTAAAAGACATGATTTTTTTTTTTGCCAAAAGATTAACATTTTGCAATGAAAAAAAATCCTATGCAAAAGCCTCCTTTTCTGGATTGTTCTACATATGTATTCTTTCTCCCTCTGTCATTCCCTCTGCCTCAGAATTTTTAGTTTCTGGATTCTTGTCAAAGCCCCAAGAATTTTTCGTGGAATCACAAGCTCTAGCATGCTGAGCTCCTTTAAACACAATGCTCTTAATTTGACTGACTTCAGGTGGGAGCAGAGCCCTCCTGAAATCTGACCCCTCTCTGAGTTCTGATTCACTGCAAAAGTAAGCTGTAGGTCCCACATCTCTGTCATTTTACAGACTGTGCAGCCTTCTCCACTCATGAGAAGTCTATGTAGGACACTTCCACCTCAAAAGCATGAAATCACAGAGAAATAAGCTTGTTTAACACAGCAGGTTTCTTCCTTTAAACGGTTCAAATAGCGAAAATATCCCCAGTCTCTCAGATGTTCAATGTTGTTATTACTTTTCTCAGATGTTCAATGTTGATATTATTTTTCTTTTGAGATTATGTTGTTTTATATAAAACATCCTGAACTGAACCCCCTTGGCACTGAGTCTGGCCAACTGAGGATGCTGTGAATAAGCACAGGAGCTTTCAAATCCATGGTTCTGTTAGCTGGAAAATAAAATAAAAAAACCCAAAACCAAGCCGAAACCAAACCCAAAAAACCTGCCAGCACTCTAAATGCAATGCAGAAGCTAAAAAAAGGATTAAATTTAATTGTGCATTTTAAACAAAGGGCGATCTTTCTGAGAATGCATTAAACAATCCTCTCACGAGCCTGCAGTAGCTGTGGATCACAGATTATTCTTATTAAATCAACTTAATGCCTCATATATACTGTAAGAAGAGAGGAAAACAAAAGTTAGCAGGACAGTGATTCTCATCCTCTAGTTACAGGGCAAAGGTGTTTCCCATTCAGGATAATCTTCCTTTCCCCCTGAATTAGTACTTTGCGCAGTCGTAGCACCAACTTCAATATTGAGAAGTGCTAAGAACAAAAAAGAACAAGGAACGCTCAAACCTGACCAGTGGCAACACCCTTAATGAAGTAATCAGCTTGCTTTTGACCCATAAAATCCCTTTGCTGACCACTAATTGAGGTTTCTGTTTTCCTCCTAGGTCCATCTGTGGGTCAAGCAGCAAGTGAAAAGACTTTGTGGTGTACTGAGCTGACTGTAGCCAACACCAATTCCCCTGTATTTTTCTCTCCCAAATCTGGCTTCTCCCACACACACGAGTTGGTCAAGACACCTGCAGAAGGTTGGGGGTAAATATATTTAATTTGTCATCCTTGAATTCGTCAACCAAGAGAAACACTGAAATGTCTGTGTAGTTCACAGAGATAATTTAAAAATTGTTAAAATGGAAACAAGCCAATATTATTTTGTTAAATATGGGTCGCTGTGAAACACCAATTCAAAATGCTTCTGATTTTCATTTGTGAATACCCAAATTTCCTCTTCGAGCTCAATACCTTTTTCCATTTGTAACACACACAGAAATGCGAGATTAAACTTCTTCCTATTTGTCATGCAGCCTCTTGCAAAACTACAGTGACTTACATGACTAAAGGAACTAACACCACTTCCCCTCAACTAAGACAATTAATTTTTCCACTTGTTATACTATATCTTCAAATTTGTAACACTGAGAGATTGGAAAATCACCTCTAAAAGCATCATTTCCATAAATAAATTAAAACCCCTAGGCATGAAAACTAATGAAATTAAATACTCCTACCATTTGGAGATACATCTGCAACAGCAAAAGGACCTGTGAATTATCACAGATTGAATTCCTTGTTTCAAGCAGGTTGCTGCACTTATTTTTATTTCAATAATTTTGGGGTTTTTTTGGGTAGCTGATAAAATAGAGTTTCTCTAGACAATGTAAAGGTGACATTTGAAACATGTAGCCATGAAATATTAGGATACTTCACAACAATTTCTAAACATTACAATGAAGAAAACAGAGTGATGCATGTTAGTATTGATTGAGAAGAAAAACTGTTCCTTGAAAAGAGTTACTTTTATTAAAGGTGGCTTTCTGTTTGCTGATTCAGACCCAAGACATTTATCCAGAAACTATTCAGAATTATCACTCTGAGCAGAAGAAGGAAAGAAAAGGGCTTATTTTTTCAATAGACTTAATTGTGGAGTGTTTTTTGGTGATGTTATTTTCCTAGTGATTTCATAACTAGAAATTAATCTTCCTTAAAGACACCGTGGGGGGAAAGTCACATATTTAAGTATGGATAATATAAACAAATTTAATGGTTACAAAGACTTACACTCTAGAAAATTTGTCATCCTTAAACTCAGGCCAGACAAAATGTTTTCTTGTGTGAAGCAGAAACATGGATATCAAGAAGAGAAATTGATTTGTACCAGACTTAATTGGCTAATGCTTATAGATGTCTCATGCAATGTTAGTAGAAATTTCATCAATAATTTCAGTGAAAAGAGGATGCTATTCCAAGAAAATGTCTGCAAGAAAATCAAACTCACGTCTCAGAGACTGAGATATTTGAATGAATAATTGTGGCAGGAAATGAGCCTTATTTAGCAAGTCCAAAAAGAGAAAGAAGGAAGGGTGTTTTCTGTTTTGTTCTGTTCTGGTTTTTTTAAGGGAGAGACAACTATTATGTGGATGAAGATATAGCTATTTCTAGTTCAGGAACTGAACAGTTGTGGATATTTTTACATCAAAGTCTGATGATTTTCTGTCTCCCTTGAGACATGATATGATAAATATATGCAATGCTTCTACTTTTTTTTTTTTTTCTGGAGCATTTTGTGGTTCTCATATCTATGTATTTTTTTGTTAGATCTGTTACCTTGGATATTGAAGAAATGCTCTTGATTGTGCCTTTTCCAATTGAATAAATGTATTTAAAATTCAAAGGATTATGTATAGGTCATGTGGATTATATTCCATGAGGCTTGATTATGTAGTAGGTATTTTACAAAGTGGAAATATTTCAGATAAAGAGGAAGACTAATGAATAAGGATATTCGTACATTTTAATGAATTGCAGTAGAAAAGTAACATTTCAGTAACTTTTGTCTTTGTTTATGCCTTATTCAGTGGGTCTTCTGGTCCTTGTCAAAAAGGAATTTGTACTCATTTGCAAGGCCAAAAAGACAGGCAACAAGTGACATTTCCAGGCAGAGAAAATTTAAAGGGAATGACATGTATTCTTGTAGTGACTCAGATTCAGGAGGATGTCAGATCTCCTTTGTGACCCTGAATAACACAAGTTTGTTCCTAAAAATGACTGCCAAGCAGCTCAGATCTCAGGTGTCCAACATGACCACAGACTTGGGTTTGGCTCAGGTTGCCCCAGTCATAGCCCAGAAGTTTTCCAATACCATTTTTTAACACCGAATGCCTTTGAGACATAAATAAGTAATACAGAATATGTAAAAGAAGAAATAAAACAAAGCCTCAAAAATTCAGCAATATTCAACCAAAATCTGTTTAAATTGCTGTCATGACACATTTGTCTTGCAGTTTTAAGTGTCTTCAATGAAACTCATAAGCCCAGTGCTGATGATAAATCACCAAAGAATTCACAGCTGCACAGAGAGAAAAAAGTTCCCTAAATAAGTACATTGTCTATTTTGGTAGCTATTACATGTACTAAAGCACTTTCAAAGAATCACCCAAGTTGCTCAGCCAGCAGAATTTGCCAGATGTTGAAGTGATTGCAAGAGAGATGAGGAAGAGACAAGGAAGCTGCTTTTTCTCTAAGACAAAGGTGACTTGACATCTCTGAGCACTTTGGCTCCAGCATGGTAATATTGGAAGTCTTTATCAGCCCATATCACATTTTATCATAAGAGAAATAAGTGATTGAGCTTGACTTGACAAATTGTCTGTATTAGCAATTTATTTCGTAGCTATTTGGGGACTGCAAAGGTCTAGAAATATTTTTGCAGGCATGCAAGTGCCTAGTCTGAATTTCAGAAAGGTAAAGACTGAGATTTTCCTTTAACCCAGGCTACCACATCCATTAGGGCAGTATTCCCTACACAGGACTGCACTTTCCCTTTCAGCTGGTTGTTTTCACTGCCACCAAAAATTTTGGCAAATTTGGTTTGTTGCTCACCTGCTGACAAAACCTAAATCTTGCTGGAAGAGCGTGGTGTCTTAATTTACAGCCAGTTCAGAATATAGTTTCTGAAATACTTGAAAACATTAAGTATAACTGTACATAATTATATAGGTAATTTTGCTCCTGTGACTCCCTTTTCATGCACATAAGTCCACATTACAATAAAATTTGTTAAAATGCATTTCTTATTCTTATTGAAACCCATATTTTCACCTCTGTAAAGCTGAAGGTGAGAAATGAAGCTGAATTTCAGAACAGACTGCATGTTTGAAACGGCAATTTGTCCAGATAGCTTTGTAGGCAATTTAGATGGACTGTGGCTTAACTATGCCATGTTTGTGTCTTGCACAACCCCTGACTGCAGCCAGCTGTGGCTTGGTCATGGATCTGCTTCCAAGATCCATAAAGTCATCAGTGATTTTCATGGAAGAGAGAGAGAAGAGACTGTGGAATAGAGGCCGTATTCAATAGGGTTGCTCTGCCTGTGCCCATCTTTCTAGCTCAGTTCAGAGTAGCACATGTGATAGCACATGAGGATGCCACGTGCTCCTCTCCTCAAGAATGTTGCCCATCAGCCAGATCCTGCACTACTCCCACTATTTGACATTCTGGATCCAAGTTGTTTGGGGCACTTTTGGTCCCCTGCAACTCTGAAAGTAGTTGTAATTAAAAGTAACTCTGAGGGTTAAGTGTTTAATGCTAAAATAATGTTTAGTCTGTACCAGTAGGGAGGATTTAGCTACTATAATTATAATCAACAGAATTATCATCACTCACATCGGCTTTACTAGATGCTGATAAAATCAGTCTGAGCAGGGAAAAGATTCTGGAATGGGTGTGCAGTGAGGTGGTGGAGGAGAGGGAAGTAAGCAAGAGAAGGTAAACAAGAGAGAAGATGCTGCCTGACCAACTTCATTGAAAACTTCAGCCCATGATTTTGTCGGTATCAAAGAAACAGCTTTTCACCCACTCTAAGAATGGATGTGCCATTTTTCTATTCTGTACTGACTTCTGAAGCCTTAAACAGCCCAGATGGGTCAGATTTTCAGTGAATAAGATCTATCTTGTTATTAAAATATAGTGCAGTACAGTACACACAGCCATGGAGTGTGGACTGTTGTGATCTCTAAATCACAGTATTTTGTTTTCCTTTCTATGTTACTGCAGTACTTGAACTGATCACATTTGTAACATCTAGAGAGGCATCTCTCCACTTCAGGGTGTCATATGCATCTGTCAGTCAGCTGTGTGATTGCACAGGAGACACAAGTGAGAAAGCAGACCACCGTAGGGAGGATTAAATTACTGGAAATGCATCTTGGCATACAAGTCTGTGAAGAGATTAGACCTATGCACGCAAACAAAATGTCATGTATGCACACTTTCACGCCATCCTCACAACCTGAATCTACCTGTTTGCCTTATGACTTTAGGGATTCTAAACAGTGGGAAGCACTCCCTTGGTTTTAGAAGCAAAAAAAGAAAGGTCATGTCTCTCAGAAAGGTGCTTCTCTTCATCTCTGTCAGTTCTAGGTAGTACTAGTTTAACATCTGGGTGCTTGAACTCATATGAAGAATCCCTCCCATGCAGGGGTTCAAGCAGGGAGAATGTAGATGTTTTCTTGATGTGCTGGGACCAGCTGGACTGCCTCCAAGGGAAACCTGAGCTGGATAGGGCTGCTGTCCCTGGCTGACATGAGCACTCTCTGCCACCAGCTGAACAGAAGAAATCTAAAGGAAAAAAGGCTCCAGATGATCTGTTTGCAACTCTGTCCTTCAAACTGAAGAGAAACCACCTCCAGCTTTGCTGTAAATCCATCTCCCAGGAAAGAGATTATGACAAATCCTTCCATTTATCTCAGAGCCCTAAAAGAAACCATGAGCTCTCACAAGTTATGGTGAAACAGGTCTTGTCATGATGCGGATCAGGACGTTTCCAGATTATCCTGTCCTTGTACTGGAGAGGAGTCAGGCAGTGAGTACTTAGTCAGCATGTTTACTTGGACTCCACTGGAGACTTGTCATGGCAAGACAAGCCATTATCAACCATTATTAGAGAAATGACATTGCCTTCCATCCTTGGGTGAGTTTCTCTTGCTGACTCCTCCTTGCTGGGTATTCTTAGTAACAGAATTTCATTTACAGCAAGTATAATCACACACACAGAGGGCCAGATCCTCCACAGGTTTAAAGTGGATTAGTGCCACTGAACTTGGTGGAGTTTCTCCAAATATCAACTAGAAATGAATAAGCATTTGTAGAGTTGTTAATGGGTTTTCCTGCAAAATGCAAAATATTGCTTTTGTCTTCCTGTGTGTTTTTTTAAGTTCCCCCACTGAAAGTGACAGAAAGTGTCTTCTTACCTTTGATAAAATCAGTAGTGGGCTTTCATTGTGGGTGGTAAAGGATTTTAGAGGTGTAATTCTTGTATTTTCTATAAGCCCTAACAAAGTCTCTGAAAGCTATGGACCACCTCTATTTGCAGTTGCTAATATTAATGAAGGTAGTGAAAAATCATTGATTATTTGGCCCTATGTAAACATCACAAGCCCATTTCAGAAGAATTTACACGGCACCTTAAAAACTACCTAATGTTTGCCTAATCACCTGCCTAAAAGGGCAGAGAGTCATGTAACTCTGGTGTGGGCCAATCCCAAATTCCTGTGACAGGAAGGACCCTCCATGCTCCGCACATTCCGCACAGCCAAGCCATCTGTGGACTTTTTCACTTGTTGGCACTGTGGTTTTCATGTAAGCAGAGAGCAGCGTGCCACACTGACAGCACTTTTTGTCTGTCAGCAGCAGGGCAGGCACATCTTTAGACCAGGCTCTTGTGCCCACCTCTGGTGCCATTACAATGGGAAAGGGCAATAATGCTTTTATTTTTGTTTCAAGAATGTCCACAATAAAGAAGTATATTTGCCATATAAGAAGTATATTTGAAAGATTGCTTCAAATTTAAAACAAAAATTTCTGTGTTAGTATTTTTACTGTTAATCATCCCAAGGAGAACTTCAGAAATAAAGTTTGCTTCACCTACTGCCTTTGAAAGACTTGTTTTCCCGTGGTGGGAGCACTAACAGCTGTAGTAGCAAGCAGCATTGTTTGTGTGGCAAAAATTACTGAACTACGAAAGCCTCATCTCTTTTCTTAGTAACAACATCAAGAGTAGAACTAACCAACCAGTTCAAAGCACATGGTCCCAAATTTCTAAAAAAAGA
Source organism: Margarornis squamiger (assembly GCA_035222235.1). Lineage (NCBI taxonomy): Eukaryota > Metazoa > Chordata > Aves > Passeriformes > Furnariidae > Margarornis > Margarornis squamiger. The sequence goes on along the minus strand of JAWWTY010000088.1, from coordinate 41,291,588 downwards.
ATTTACTTTCTTGTTGCAAAATACTTTTTCTCCTTTTGTTTCTACAGTTTCAGCATACATTCCTCCCCAACATATTTCCTAAAAAAAGAAGAAAGTTTAGATTTTTCTCAAAACTTCTTAATCCCCAGAGAATGTAAACCATTAAGGTAAATACTTCACAATTTTTGCTTGCACGGCCAGCTTTTTGGGGCAGGGGCTTTCTTTCTGTGTATTTTACACTGTTCTAGCATGGTGGAGTCAGGTGTGTGATGGGACCTCCTCCATGTTACAGCAATATTATAGTAGATGTCAGAATCATATATGGGAAAGTTTGCTGTCTGAGCCTCATTTTTACTGCATTTGCAAAGGTTTGTTTTTGACAAACTGATATTTTGAATATTCAGTTCAGAGCCAAATGCAATTCCATCTGTTTCATGTGTGCTTTTAAGTTTTTGAGAGCAATGAGAAGGCTTCCTTGCAAAGAGTTCGTGGTGCTCTCTAGTCAGCATTGTTTCCTGTCTTTCTGACCTGGAGGTATTGTGAAATGCTACTTGGCCTGCTTTGTGGGTATTTATTTATAGATACCTGCCCTTATGATTTATTTTCCAACAAATCTTAATTACTAGTAACAGTGTTAGCTGTAATCTTAAGTACCTGTCAATTACCTCTGTGCTTTTACAAGGTAAAGCCTCTAAGTTTAGAATTACATTTGGTTGCTCAGGTGGTTTTCCACTTTGGTGTTAATCTTCACTTCCCTGTTCAAAACTAGTTGATTCCTTTGTGTGAAAAGAAAACTGTATTTCATATCATCAGATTTAATTTATACACAGAAATTACAGGGAATTTCTGATGATCACCTGGACCAGTAGAATCTGCTAGTGTGAACTAAGAAAAATGCAAGGAAAATCTCCTTTCTCTTCTAATATATATAGGCTGTGTGTTTCAAAAGTCTTTGACAGTACTAACTCAGACTAGATTTGAAGGCAGTTCTTAGGTCTCTGAGAAGGCTTTAGCCTTAATTAAATACATGCCTGTGTTCTTCAGGAGCTACAGTGTAGGACACTCTGTCCTACAACATACGAAGAGGAAGACACCTGGAGTTTGTGGCACCTACAAGCACTGAGAGAAAGAAGTGAGGAAGGAGTACTTTTGGAGGTGAGAATCAGTGAAGAACCAGAAAGTAAAGAAACAGATATTATTTCTTCCCACAGAGCTACTAGCAAGAAACAATAATTTTATTCTTGTTGAGATTTATGAGTTCTTTTCTGACCCAACTCTTCTTCAAAAGAAGAGCCAACTCTTTTTAATTTGTGCACCATGTTTCTCCTTTGGTCAGTATATAACGTTGTTGTGAAAGATATTCAGCTTTTAATTCCTAGCTATTCCTGGATAACATTAAATTGCACTTTTCCATGGTAGTTTCTTCACCGCTTTGCTCTTACTAAAGCAGACTGGTGGAACAAATTTAACATAACTTCTTGGATGGAAAGCTAAACATTTTTTTATTTATTTTTTTCCTCTCTTTATCATATTGTTCTTGTTAAAATGAACTAGGTAAAACGGATTGTTATGGAAACATTTTAGTCTTTCTTTTTCTTCCACTAAAGGACAACAGGTTTATCTGAAAGGATCATATCTGTCAGATTCATGCTTTGATGGAAAAAAAAACCCAACAATTACAGAGGGCAAAAAAAAAAGAGTATTCCTCCTTACTTTCTTGTAAGAGGAAGAAATCTCTCCCTATATCCCTCTTAATGATCATCTAATTAGAGTGTCTTTCAGAAGTTCAGTGAATGAATAAAAATCTCTTTTGGTTATTTTAAGGGGAAAAGAACGAAAATAATGTTTTGCCGTCTCTTTAGTGCACAACAGAGACAAACTTCATTGTCTGTTCTATTCATCAGACTAGGAGAGAATTTACTTTCTGTGCTTCCTGCACAGATTGAAAAATCTTCCAAGACTTCCCTCTATTATTTTTTGATACAGGAACTGAGCTTCTCCAAATGCCTACAAAGAAAAGCCCCCTTCAAGAGAAAGAGAAAGGCAAGTGACAAGGCACAATTCTGCTTAAACTTAGAGAAAAACCCACTTTGTACCTTTTTGTGGTGGATCAACACATACATGTGTATCTAAATGAAAAATGTGGTGTGGAAGGAAAAAAAAAGAAAATCTTTCTTGGTCTTCATTGTAATAATCACAATCATTCTGTCTTGAGAGGTATAATTTTTGAAAACATTTTATTCATTGTGCACGTAGGAAATACTTGGTCAACTTTACTCAGGCTGAGAACTTTGACAGAGGAGAGGGAATAGTCATAACTAATAGGAGATCATTAAATATTTTCCTTCTTTTCTGTCTAATCAACCTCTTTCACTTTGTAAGGACAGGAAAAACAAAATAGAGGAAGAAAATACTGAAACTGAAACTGAAATTGCCTGTAAAGTCAAGACATCTGGGAAGTTGCTAAAAAACTTACACGCTTCTCAAATCTCAAGTTATGTGGGGTTTTTTCTTTCTTGGTAACAGGCATCAGAGTCACCTTTCAGGTTTTATTTTCCTCTGTATGCACTGCTTATTGGCGATTTATTTCTGTGACACCAGAATCCTGTCACTGAACATCTGTCATGTGGCCTCTCTCGTATGTAAAAACCCTTTTGCAACCCTGACTTCTCCTAAACACATCAATATTTCAGCTGTACTGAGAAGTATTAGGATGTGGAAATGCCTTTTGAAAAGACTCATCTTCCATGGTTGAAGACATGCCTGAGAACACTGTAAGAAAAAGCAAAATTACGGAGAGAATGAAGGGGGAAATAAAGAAGAAAAGGAGAAAAAAAGAGGGCAAAACCCCTCATATCAAATCCTGTCAAGTGTTCTTTGAAAATTTCTTCAAAATTAAAACCATGGGTTAAAAATTAAAAAGAAAAGACATTTGCAATTTAATTTGTAGAAACTGAACAGGTTCTTTATATAAGACTACTTGCTTGAAATACCTTCTCTGCCTTCTGCCAGAGGGAAAACAAAATACCAAGTTTGCACCAACTTTCGTGTGTTCTGGTGCTCCTTAAGTTTCTTCTGGGTCATGGTGAAAGGAATCTGAAAAAATCTTTTCTTTTTCTAGAAAAAATTTCTCCCCTTAATGACAGAGGTTATCAGTTGTTTTTAAAAAGTTGTTAAACATCTAGTGAATACAAAAACCTTTGAGTTATTTTATCTTTTCAAATAAATGCCATAATTTCCATTGTTGGGCCTTCCTGCAATTCACAGTCTTGTAGCAGCACTGTCAAGGCTGTGAAGAGCAGCACCTAAGACTCCTCCAGGCTCACAATATTTCAATGGAAACATAAAGGAAAGTATTATGGAGAATCAGGCCCTACACAGAGCAGCTGGCATCAACCCTATTGCTGAAAGGCACAGCTTTTTCAGCAGGCCCAGGCCAAAAGCAGTGAGTTCTAAATGAACATCTGGCTCACCAGCGTGTCCCTCAGAACCACATTCAGCATCATCTCCCCAGGGGCAGAACTTGGTGCTTCCCTCGACTGAACATGTCAGGGCTCCTGCCTTGGCAGGATACGACCCTGGGATGATGCAGACACAGCATCAAGTTGTGACCCAGGTCAGGAGGAGGGATTTGATTAGTTTTGATAAACATACCATAAACCCAATATTGTTTTGTGGCACCTGTGCTATTACTGAAAAATCATTCAATGAAAACTGGTTTGTTCATAGTCTTACTGTGGATTGCTTGGTAGGCACTTTCATTGCCAAATTTATGGATCCTAAGTTCACTTTTACTTTAATTTTTGCTGGGGTGTTTGGTTAAGTATCAAACAGTATATAAGATATAGATTTCCCTCTTTTGGGGGCAGGGAGCTGCTCAGAAGATCAGAACTTTAAAAGGAAGCACCCAGGCATGCCAGAAGTTCTAGGCCCTTCTGTTGGCTCAATAGTGAGACATAGTTAAGCAATATTGGGTGCTGAGTGTAATTTGGAGGACTGCATTTCTCTGCAAGAGGAGAGTTTGCATGTCATGGCTGTTGGGGAGTGCCTTGTGGCAGCTTCTCCGAAACCAGAGAGGAACAGTTTCAAAAACCAATGGTCTCTTGGCATTTCATCTGATGCCACGCTGAGAACAGGACTGAGTTCTGGTTTTGCCCTTTATCCTTCCCTGAGGACAAATGATTTTTCATGGCACAGTGAAAATGTACAAAGAAAACACAATAGAAAAGTACAAGGCAAATTTATTCTTGATCTTGATGCTGCTGAGTGCGTGTATTGAATGGGTAGTCAAGCCAAGACAAGTAGCATTTTGTCATGCAAAGGAGGAGAAGGTGTTGAGAACTTCTTGAAGTCAGCTGTTCTCATTCAATCCAGAGTCCATTCTGATTCAAGCCAGTGCAGACAGAGCTAGGAAATATGTTCTTCCCAGAATGTGTTTCACTATTAACAGTAAATTATTTAATGACACAATTTAGCTCTTCTTTTCTCTGAGGCCACTTCACAACACTGTCCATTTTCTTTACCAAATCTGCCTCTGAATACCTATAATAGCAAGTACATTGCTGCTTGAACAGACTGTTCATGAGCAGAAATGTATCTCCACAATAGTTATGCCAGAATAAGACATAAGGCACCACAAAAACATTTCAAATGAAGGTAAGAATTAAAAAAACCCAAAATAAAGTAGACTCTACCCAAAGTGAGTGACTCTACACCCAAAGTATAGAGTAAAAAGGAAAGCAAACACAAAAATAAAATAAGATGTTAATTAAAATACAAAAGGAAAATTGTTAGCTCTATCCACAATCAGCTCATAAGTATCTTTGACCCCAATTTCACTACAGCAAATTCCTCAACATAGGGTGAGATAATTTTATGAGGAACATAAAATGACCAGAGATTTGAAATACAATCCTTAACAACTCCCTCTTCAAGTGCCTTTCAGCAAGATAATATATCTTTTTGATAGGAAGCCTATGCCACCGGCCATTTTGGGCAAGGAAAAAGTATTTCTTTTACAGTTGTTGAATATTTTGGAGGTGGGGGATAGGAGAGAGGGGTCTGCACCATCCCTTCAGACAGAGCTCCTCAGTCTCTGACAAAAACAGGTTTCTGGAAAAGGCCTGTTGTGGGTCTGATCTGTCAGGACAGTTTCCCCAACAAAATCTTGCACCACAGCACATCGCAGATACTCTGGAGGCAGATTCCACTAGTGGACACTGTGTTACTACACAGTTCTTCAAGGGTGTAAAGGCCTTTGCCTGTGTTCTCCACATTTCCCAGTTTCAAATGTCTTAGTTCTTCTTCATACTTTGTGGCACAGACCTATTTTAAGTATGTCACTGCTTCTGTTTAACTGAGCAATAAAACTGGATTGACTTGAGGAACTTGAGTGTTGCTGCCTGATGATAATTTAATTGTTCCCACCTTCAGTCCTTCAAATTGTGAAGCTTTTTTTCCTATGAACAGCTGATGCTTCTAATCATAGCCTCATTATTTCAATAAAGTAAGCTCTTGTAAAGAAAGTAAAAACCCAGCTTAAATTCATCAGAGTGCTTTGACACTGCTCTTTTTTCCAATGAGAACCTGCACTTTCAGATGTTTAGTACTAATAACAAAAGAATTGTCTTACCTATTTTTTAGCTATTGCTTTTATGGCACTAAAATCATGACAGAGAGAGAACCTCTCTCAATAAGACTGACGCTGGAATACAACAACTATGAAGGCATCCTGCTTATGATGAGAAATGTAAACTTTTACAGAAAATTAAGCACCTCAGTGAAAGGCAAGGGAGACCAGCAAGGGACATTACAGCATGCTGTGTCCACAGTTTCTCCTGTGTCAATTTGGAAAGCTGGTTGGATGCACTTCCTGAAAAAACATGGGAAGTGAATATCTCCCTATGGTTTCTCTCCTTTAATTTCTAAAACATGGATCACATTTTCTTGGCCTGTGAAGAAGCAAAACCTACAAATCCCATACTTGGTGTACTTGCTCCTGTGAGGAAAAACACCCTAAAGTGTCCATTGATTTTCTGGAAATACTTTGATTAAAAGCTCCCTCTGATAATCACCTGCATTACTAAACTAAATCTGGGGATTTTTTTTGTTTGTTTGTGGTTTGTTTTTTTTTGGTTTGGGTTGGTTTTTTTTTTTGTTTTTTTTTTTTTTTTTTTTTTTTTGTTTTTTTTTTGTTTTTTTTTTTGTTTGTTACACTTTCTTGGTTTTTTTAGTGAATTTGGTGTTCATGAAACACAACAGATGTAATGGTTGGATAAACCCAGGAATAACAGAAAAAAAAAAGATAGACAACCTTCTGAGATAATTTTTCTAACATATTTCCATTCTGCCTTATGATATTTCTTTCTGTATTCACACTAACAGATGAAGTTTCCATGGTGCATTATAAGTTCACCATTAGAAAAATAAGTTTTTATTTTGGAAAGAAAAGTTTTAGTTTGGAAAGAATCTTTTATGAAATGTGATAAGCAATCCAAAGGATTTCAGTCCATTAGAACCTTGATAAAGGAAGCAGAACCTGCCTTCTTCTAAAGGTGGCAGAGAAGGATGAGCATATACTAATCCACATCAGTTCAATTTTGGGCTGTCAGATTTTCCTGTTTCAAGTCCAAGTGCTTAAAATATTCTTAATTAACCAAGGTGTAATGACATTGATCTCCCTATTTATCCAAAGTGCAGCTTTCCAGTGAATCTTTAAGATCAGCTAGGTTGTGCTGAACTTACCATAATGACTGTACAAGGAGTTGTGTCTGTAGCATTAATTTGTGCTGGTAAGATCAGACATTAGCATATCAAAGCCTGACATTTCTCATGGGTAATGGACCTGAAGCAGTAGGAAAATGTCTTTAAGTTGTTGCAAGTTCTCCACTTGCTGCTCCCACAAAAGACCAGATGGCTATAATCTGCCATGAAGTGACATCTTGGAAGACTGAAGATTTATGTTTGCTATAGAAAAATAAAAAGTCAGCTTTAGATTCTTTTATTGGTGAACATCCAAAGAGTTAACGTGGTTGTCTAGGGCCACATCTAGAAGAAAAGTCTACATAGTATATGCAATGTGAAGAGAAAATCAAAACAGAATGAAGCAAATAATGAAACCATATCCAGTCATGTTTATTTGCTTTTCTCATTTCAAAGTGTTAATCCTGTATTTCTGAGAACATTCCTAGAATATTTCCCAGATGGAGACACAAATGCACCAGAATTTCCTGCCTTTATGTACTTTATTTCCATTTGTTCTCCTTTGAGAAGATCTTTATAAACAGTCCCTCCAAGTGGCAGGACGTGTTGATTTCCAGTTTATTGTAGTCCTTGGTAGTTCAGCAGCAGCCGTCAGAATTTTCAGTCGTCTCTGCAGTTTGCTGCAGAGCCTGTTCAAAGTCCAAGGCTCTGGAAGGATCCCCAGGAGGACTACAGCTGGGCCTACTTGGATATCAAAGTCCAAATTAAAAATTTATGCCAGTGTTTGAAAAATATCTGACCAAATCATGGTATGGATTAAATCCCCCTTGCCATGCAAGCTTATTCAACTGGGGCTTGAGGATTTATTTTTAAAGTTAAGAAAGGACCAAATAGCTGCATAAGCTGATTTGGGTCAGATGTTTCTTAGCTAAACTATCACCAATAATGAAACCTTCTAGACCTCACAGGGAGGGTAAAAGAAATCTGGCTTTCCTCTTGCTCTTTGACTCTTCCTTTTTCCTCTATTACTCTTCCTTTTCCTTCCCTCCTTCTTCACTGCCTTCCCACCTGCTTGCCTTTCTTAGTTTATTTCCTCCATTCTGTACCCTTTCTTCCTTCCTTCCTTCCTTCCTTCCTTCCTTCCTTCCTTCCTTCCTTCCTTCCTTCCTTCCTTCCTT
>JAWWTY010000088.1:41268902-41283629 GCA_035222235.1 Margarornis squamiger | reverse complement strand
CCTCCCTTCCTTCCGAGTTCCGAGTTCCTTCCGAGTTCCTTCCTTCTGAGTTCCTTCCTTCTGAGTTCCTTCTGAGTTCCAAGTTCCTTCCTTCCGAGTTCCTTCCGAGTTCCTTCCAAGTTCCTTCCTTCCCTCCTTCTCTCCTTCCCTCCTTCCTGAGTTCCATCCTTCCGAGTCCCTTTCTAATCCCTTCCCAAACCTTCCCAAACCTTCCCTTCCCAAACCTTCCCTTCCCAAACCTTCCTTTCCCTTCCTAAACCTTCCCAAACCTTCCTTCCCTTCCTGCCTGCCTTCATTCCTGGCTTCCTTCATTTCTGGCTTCACTTTTCTTCTCTTTTAAGTCAGGACTCACAGCAAATGAATTGTTCACTACTCAGCATATAAGGACACCCATTCACACTGGGGGAAGCAAATTTCTGTACCTGCCAGCACTAAAATTCAAATTAGGACATCAGCAGGACAAAAGTAAAAAGTTGCTGGAATAATTTCTTTGGTTCTGCACTTCACAGATTATCTGAAAGCAGATGAGCTTGCTCAGCCACCTTTTTGTAATGACTCCTCAGTGGAGAACTATAACATGATGCTCAACTAACAGGGTCGAGAAGTCTAAAGTTGCTGTGCTTTTACTTGATAAATACCTTTACTTTTTTCTGCATTTCGCTGTTTTGAGTGAGTCACGTATCTGCTGACTTTTTTTGCCAAAAGGCTACAGGTTAAAGCAGGGCCGAGGGGGACACACATTTGTTTGTCTGCCAGACCTTACTCTGATTTTTTTTCCCCTACAGGAAGCAGAGCACTGAATTAAGCCAATTATTTCACAGGGCTTCGGGTACGGAATAAAATGTCTGAGTTATCCCAGTTAGATCCACATGGCAATAGTGGATAAGTAGAGTTAATCTGGTTTCCTGCTTTTCTTTAGAAGAAATCCTGGAAAGGGCAGTCATTCTTCACCCCAAAAGCTCGTAAGAGCACAGAATTTCCCAGTCTTAGTCCTGCTCCATAAGAAGTCTTTGTACTCTTTGCATTAATGCCTTTTGTTTGTTTTGAACATACCTCCCACTTACTACATTTGCCACTTCCTAGTTCTTATGGTAAAAAAGGGAGCAATTGATTGCTATCCACCTTCTTTATGTCACCTTGATTTTACAGATAAAAGAAGGAAGGGATTCAAGCCTGCCTGAAATAGTGCTTGCAGGCCATGTGTGGGGCTCAGACTAGATACAAGCATATACATCTGCACTACATCTATGTCTAGAAAAATGAAGCACTCTGTCCCAAAGTGAGTGAGTGAGCACAGCATCCAGCCCAAGAAAGCTGTAGCCCTTCTCGTGTACTCTTTGCCAAGACCATGGAGGCTTTGCTGTTCTCCTGTGGGGTGCACAAGGGCGAGAAAGAGGGTGTTGCCATCATTCTAGGGGTCTGCAGGGCTTTGTGGCCACCAACAAGAGGGCCTTGGGGCATTTCATCCAGGGCAATGAAAGTTACCACAGAGAGGAGGAAGAGCCACCAGAAGGTCCTTCTTGAAGAAGAAGAAGCAGCTTGAGGTCCTTCAAGAAGAATGTTGTTCACAAGGTTGCAGAGGTTTCTGACCTGAATCCTTAGTGGGGTGAACCTGAGAGAAGGAGCACTACCACTCGCTCCCTCCTGTGACCGCCTGCCAGTGCCAGCCACCCCTGCACACCCTTTACAAATGTCACCTGGAGATCAGTAGCAAACAGGCAGCTCCCTGCCTGGCAGGTGTGTTCACTACTGTGTGTGGGTCTCATCTCACCCAGAGTACCCCGTCAGCAGTGGCAGGTGAACCCCAACATGCTCTGGTGGTTGACCTACCAGTGGAGGGTGAAAAGAGGAAAACAAGTGGTGGGCCTGCAGTCTGGACAGGATGCAAGAGGTCTTCTGTCAGCCTTGTGGCTTCTCGTGGTGGGGGATTGTTTCAATTATTATTATTAATTTTTTACAAAAGGCAGAATGTGCTGTGCATCTCCTCTTCCTAACCATGCTCTCTAACTAGCACGCGGGCAGAGACCTAGCACTCAGGTGGCCCAAAACCTGTGTGGCAGGGAGGTCTCATAACCCTCAGTTTGTGTACTCTGCTCCTGCAGACACATGAGGATGATGCCTGCGGGAAATGCTCTTTGTCTCTCGAATGCCTCTGAGGGCCAGACCAGAACACAGCCAGTGTTTATGTTCCCTGTCTTTCCCCGTAATCCGTCCCAGGCTGGAGCCCCAGCAGGGCCCCTGGGTGTGCCGAGCCTGGGTGGACACAGAGGGTTTCCAGCTGGCCCATGCAGGTCGGGGTGGTCTGCCCCCTGCATCCACCAGCAGACCTGCCCACCAGCCCCTGCCAGCCCCCAGGAGTGAGAGATGGGTTGGAAGCCGTCCCTCCGCCCTCCTGTGGGCCCCTGCCAAACTGAACAGGACCCAAGGCACAAGGGGTGGGGGTTTCCATGTGCACGGTGAGCCAGCTCCCAGTGAGAAGGGATGGGCTTCTTTTAAATGTTTTCTCTTACTTTTTGGCCTCCCAGTAGGGCAAGCAGTCTCTGGAGAGCTGTTGAAGTGTGGGCTGGCTTTCAGGGCTTTCTGCTAGATAGCAGCCTCTCTCTGTAAAGCCAGTTCAACTTGCTTGCACTTTACAATGTGAAGAGGTTCCTTCACATGACAATAATAAAGTATTTTTACGCTTTATAGCATGTGTCTCCTCTCTGGACTCCTAATCCTTAGGGAAGAGCTTTATTCCTATAATTTCTCTCCCTTCTCTTCCCCTGCTTTCCACACAGCAGTCGAGGGGCCAATGCCTGGTGCATGTTCTACTCTTTGAGTAAATTGCTAATTCCTATAGGGAGAGGCACAGTTCACGGACACAAACCTAGTATGACTATTGCATAAAGAATTTATATTGGTTTATAAGAACACAGAGCAAGGCAGATGACAAAGATATAAAAGATGTAAGGTAGAAAAGACGGGGCTATCTGAAGCACCCATGCTCATCTTGCATTTGTTTGAACAGGGAGTGGTTGTCCCTGGAGGAAATAGGGGCCTTAGTGTCGAGGAGGAGAGAAAATCGTCCAGTCTCCCACTCCACCAGAGCTGAAAGGTAAAACATATATTAAAAATTATAATTTTTTATTTCCTAATGGGAAATAGAGGTGGATTTGCTGCACTAGAGCAGGGAAATCTAGCCCGGAGGAGCCTACAGGTGTTAACAAAAGGTACAGATGTACTGAACTCGCTCTAACCATCTCTTTTTTAGGATTACCTTGTGTGGCACTGTTGGGACCCCTGGACCAGAGGGGCAGTGTCATTGCACAGGCGTTTTACTCATCAGGATGATGATGAGGGTGTGGTCACTCTGGATAAGGCTGTGTGTTCCTCCAAGTCGGCTTGTTGGTCCCTACATTGAAAAGCCTGCTTCTTGTGATCAGAAGATCACTGCTGCAGCCCAGCAGTGTGGGTGGGATAGAAGTGTGAATCTTGCCTACATCCCCAGCAGACCCCAGCCCTATTGATGGACCCAGAGGTGAACACAGCTACTTCCCTTCTTGTCTTCTACGGACTTCAACAGTTACTGCAGACTTCCGTATTGTCCCTTCTTGCCTAAGCCTAGTGGATGTCAGCTCTGAAACTTCCACTTCTGCCTCAGACTGTTTACCATTACTTCCGCAACTTTGTTATTGGAAGTGAATTACTTCTCTTCATCTTTCATGGCCCTGCAGCCTGTCACATACAGAAACAGAGAGACACAAAGCAAGTCTTTACATGTCCTAACTGTATGGGAGTGGATAGGAAGGGGGGAGCAAATTCCTTCCCACTTGCCCAAATACCTTAAAAGAAGGCAGCTGGCTAAAACCGGACACTGGCAAGAATGAGCTTATGAGGATAGAATAAGAATGTAGAATATTGCTTACTGAAATAATTTGTGGTAATGAATGGGTCAAAAGTACTTTGAATTTTCAATGGGAGGAAGTTCTCTCCCTGCTGGATTTTTTCAAGGTACCTCTGCTCACCTTGCAGCACGTCCTGGCGTTAGAGGATGCAGAAGACTTATAAGACTTGAGATGGCTCTCAACATCTTTATTATTCCTCATGATCTTCTGGGATCACTCATAACGCTACCTTTTGCATTTGCTATTTTGTGTTATTTTTCAAAAACCCTAAGGAAGAAAAGCCATCCTCCACTGGAAGCCTTCACTCTATTTGGATGGAAGCCAGACTGGATTGCATCAGTAGTCAAAGGTCCTAAACTGAGAAATCGATCACAAACGTGCTGGAACATGCAGGGGTTGCAACCTTCTCATATCTACCACTTTATTTTCTTCAGGACTGTCTCACATATCTTGAGGGAGGCAACTACAGCTCAGGAAAGGGCTTGGGAAAGAGTGTAAGACAATCTGTTCTCGAATTTCTCAGCTTGTCTTATTTTCAGGAATGTCCAAAAAGTGCATGTTCACCCTGCTTCCTCAGGTTTCTCAGGTTGTTTTTGGTGTAGTGGATACTGTTTCTAAACCAGAGGCATGCCATAGATCCGTTGTCTCTTGTGAGAGAGGATGCATAATTCTGAATCTCTTGTTTTGAGGTACAGAAAACTAAGAGTCAAATAAAAAGAGAAAGTAAGTGTGCATAAGAGACTAGATTGTGGTAGTGCCCTAGGTGACGCTGTACAGGTCTCAGCACCAGGGTAGGTTGCAGGAGAAAGATAATTTTGGCAAATACAGAGGTAGGACCCAGAGTTGCAGCCATTTTTTTACCCTTATCCACTTACCCTGCTGCTTGCCAGTCATCCAGCAGCTATAACCTCCCTTACTCTGTGGGAACAGTGGCAAACTTTTCTGGCATTGCAATATGGCAGGTAGGAGCTGCTTGTGCTCATCACCTCTGCCTAAACTGAGTGTACTTGAAGGAGTTGGATGGAAGTAGCTGGTAGTTAATTCTTTGTCTTTCTGATTGTTACTTCCTGGGAAAGCTGTAAGGACATTGTAGAAAAAAAGGGGCCAATACCTTCTTGGCAACACACATCACAGGAAGCAAGAACTGGATACTAGAGCTCGGTGTAGAAGATTAGTTTTTGCAATTGTCCTACACCAGATGATTGAGTCTGTTACTGTTCATGTAGAGAATTTGCAAATGTATATTTGTCAAACCTGAGATTCAGCAAACCAATAGGCTTGGCAGATATGTGCCCTGTGAATCTTAGCTCAGCTCTCAAGCACTACTGCAATGGTACAGAACAGGTGAAATTCTAATCTTATTTACACCCTTGCCAATGGAGAGCAACTCCACTAATGCCAAAGTATGGGCCTAAAAGCTGTCTGGTTGTGACCTGACCTGGAGCTTCATTTATGTCAGGCATGAGAAAAAGTTGCATCTAAACTGTGTTTCCTACAAGGGTCTGTGCATAAAGAACCAGAATAATTAGACAGTTGTGAACCAAAGCACTGGCACAAGTCTAAGCTGTTTGGAGAACTGGGATAATGTAGTGAAATCATAACTATTTTTTTTTTTTTTTTTTTTTTTTTTTTTTGTTAACTCCAAAGTATCCATAGTAAAGTTTTGCAGGTTCTGATGGTAGGTGGGATGCTCTTCTCAACACTTACTCCTGAGACGTCTGATCTGTAGGTGTAGAATACACACGAACATCATCATAGGTGATAGGTCAGATGATATCCCTCTTCCAATATAGGGGAGTTTCTGTTGATGCAGCACGCACAAAGTGCTCAATATCTACACTAGACTTTTGTTTAGGTCCTCAGGTTGTTAACTATTTCAGCTTTGACTCAATGATATCTTAGCAAAGTGAATCAAAGCCACGTAAGATACTGATATATTACACAGCTATTATTAGCTTACAGAATCTCCTGATTTGGACCCTTCAGTCTGGATTGAGATTGAAGATCTGCAGAAGAGGTGTTTATGCGTAGAGACAGGAGCTGCAGCTTTGTAGTAAATTGAAGAAGGGTCTGGAGAAAAGCAAATGGAGAATGGGAGAAGTGGGAGGAGCGTGGAGAAAAGCTTGAAAGCAAGAAGAGAAGGAGTATGAAGACTCCACAGGATCAGATAGAATCTGATAAACTTTGACAAAAGCCTCAACATACTTGGAGGTGTTTTCTAAACCTTCTAACCTTGTAACATTTTCCCATCATAGTCCAGAGGAGAAGTGATTTATGAATATTCATGCTTACACAGTTCTCTGTGATCATCTTGATAAGGTAAATATATCACCCAGCAGGAATCTACACTACACACTAGTCTCCTTCCTGAGAGAGAAATTCAGTGTTGTGGGCCCCAGCTATCCCTTTCTGACATACACAGGGTGTGCAGTTTAGTTCTTCATTAAAAAATGTCCCATCGAGATGTTTAAACACAGATCTCCTCTAAGGGTGAATGCATTGAATTGCCCTCCATCCAATTCTTCTCCATTTAATTGGTATAAAGCACCTTCCCCTTGGCTACTTCCTCCCTTGAAATTACATAAGTAGCCTCACTAGAAAGGCATAGGTAAATATTTTAGACTGCGCTCCACAGATTAGGAGCATAGCTCCCATTAACTGGAGCTGGAATCACTTGGCTGTTTTTCCCCTCACACTGTGTTAGAAACATACCCTACAGGATGGAGAGACTGGGCTCCCAAGTGCCACCTTATGAAGAAGGTGCAGAACACTTTCATTTAATACTGCATGTGTTTCCATTAGCAGAGTCAATTGCTCTCTGTCCTCAGTTTTAAGACTCCCTGTTTGTCTCTATTACAGCTCTGTTTCCAAATGCCTGCCAATCCTCCCTAGTCCTTCCATCTGAGCCTGCAAAGTTTTGATGATACAACACCACAGCATCTTGGCTTTCATTTGGTTTAAAATTTGTGATTGCAATTACAGATGTACTGTACACTGAGCATTTCTATGGGCTCTCTTGCTGCTTAGGAAAGTGTATGTGCTCAATGTATTGTCAGTTTGGGGTGGCGGCTTAAGGGATATCAGTAGAGTAGAGGCTTGAGTATCCTGAAATGCCCAAGGGCAGGTGACTACAACTTTGATTCAGAGTGCCACTGCAACTGTCCACACTGGCATGGCTCCCACACAGCAGCAAATTTATGTATCTCTGTAAATACTAAGCAAAAAAACAGAATACATTCATCATATATATAAAAATAGAGCTGTGGTTAATACACTATACACTGTCGTCTGTTACTACTTTGGGAAATTGTGTCTCTGGTACTTGCATGGCTATAATATATGTACTTGCCAGATACCAGTTTTCCTCATTTACAACTATGTTTGTTGATGCCACAAGACTTTGTCTTTATGACACTCTTCCTGCCTGGGAGATTTGCAAAGAAAATGGCCTGTCCAAATAGTCTGTGTGAGTGAAATTTTGTTGTGGCACCTAGTAACAAACTTGAATTTCCACTTGTAGAAAATATGAAAGTTTTTTAAAAAATTAAATTCAAAAAGTAAAATTTCATTTTTTTATGTAACATTTTTAAAATAAAAAAAAAATCATAGAAAAGTTGTATTTCAAAAATTAAAACCTCCACAATGACTTAAATAAGCTGAGTGATTTGCTTTACATGTTGAGTTCAGTTAGAAATAATAAATTAGACTTACTATTTGTATGAATATGTGAAAGAAAAAAAATCAAAATGACAGAAAACTTCAGAGAAATATTTTTAGTTAAACAGATGAGTGTCAACTTTATCAAACAGCAACAGTGACCAAAAGAGTTCCTTTTGCCACTTGTTCCACACATAATTTCACTGAATTAAGCCTATTCTTCAAAGGTGTTTTGATTAATTTTAAAATCAAATTCCTTAACAGAAGTGTCTATTAATTATTTTCACCAGTTTGATCCAGATCACAGCTGCTATGAAATTCTATATATGAACCACTTTCAACACAAACAGCTTTGCTACCTCCTTGCTGATCCTGTCTTTTGTTTTGAGTTCTTTACTAATAAGTAATGAAAATGTTACAGCCTTACAGCTTGTTTTGTGGTTGCAATTACGTAATCATTATTAATGAGGCAACAATGTCAAAACTGTGTGAAACCAAACTCACATTTAAGCACTTACAATAAACAGATATAAAACAACAGATGTCTCAGTTTTTGTTCTTCAATGATTTCATCCAGTTGTTAAAAATAAACATCTGGTTTAAAAAAGAAAAGGGCTTTTCTCAACTTTTGCAAATTAATTGAATCCAGAGCCTGGTAATACAACGAAAGAGTTCTCTTTTTTTTCGTTTTTACTTCCCAAAATTTGTTTGTGGGGATGCTTTTACTCAGTTAGCAATAAATTCACTTCAAAGCAATCCAGAAATGCTAGGAAGGCAATGGTGTAATGGTCATCTGCCCCAGCTGAAGTGTTAGCCCCTGACAGCAATCAGAGATGTAGCTAAAGTGCCAGGCTTGCCTCCTGACTTGAACACCCTGAAAAGATTTTAGGACAGAGATGGTTTCTGTCCATGGTTTGGTTCAGGCAGTTGATACTGGTCCGTCACAAATGTTGGTTCAGATTTCAATCAGAATTTGTCAATAAGTGCAGGGAGGTCTCTGGATCTGGGGAACCTCAGAAAACCAGCATTTGATTTTATGCAAACATCAAAAGTCCAGATGCTTATTTGAACCATCCACATCTGCTGAGTCTGGGCTGGATATTTAGCTGGAATAGGTTTTCCTGCAAGATTTCATAGACTTCATAGCTGAACTTGTGGCCAGAAATACCAGAGCTTCTTTTGGTATGTGAGCATTTTTTATTCCAGTGCTAACTAGGAATGTGTTACATTTAACGAGTGGGTTAGATATGAAAAAATTTTAAAAGTATGCCAAAATGCAGATCTAGTGAATAGACACTCTGAAAAGCAAACTACTTAATAGGAAATGAAATCTGTAGTAGCACTTTGTGAAGGAAAAAAAAAAAAAAGACTTTGAATAGTTTTTATTTCTCTTAAGTATAAAATTCAATCTAATCTTACCACAAGAAAATCTGTGGTAAACTTTTTTTTTTTTTTGGGGAGGGGAAGCATAGATAATCATCCCCAATTTTTAAATTTTTATTCAACTTCTTATTGAAAGTCAGTGTTCAGATTTAGGATTTGGAGAACACCTTTTTTTCCCCATCCCTCTGGCATCTGAACAAGTGTAAAACAACTGTTTGTGCACTTTATTGCAAATCTTGCACAATTTTAAATACACACACAGATTCTTGCAAATTACATTCTGAGAATATAGCACATTTATGCTTACAGCACTATAAGCAATGACAAGATGTTTTGAACAATCTGTTTTCTCAAATTAGATTAACATCACAGAGCAGCACAATCTGCTCATTGACACCAAAAGTACAAAAAACCCCCACAGTGTTTTGTGTCCTCCTTCAGGACACTGCTTTGGCAGTAGACATTCACTCTCTGTGTCATCATGAAGGATGTGGTACACTTTTAGAGCTGCTGTTCTGTAGAAGAGACACCAGGCTCCACACAGCTCTGGTGATAATCAAGTAGTAAAAATACAGGCAGCAACTGAGGGTCCTTGTAGCATTGTGCTTTCTGGTCATACAACACAATAAATGCAATCCACTTTTAAATGTGATGGGTGAAAAATCTTCCTACTACATTTGTCTGCTCTTAAGTGGCAGTACATGATGAGCCTTAAGTCACTACTTAAAAAAAACCCAAAAAACAAACAAACAAACAAAAAAACCCGAAAAGGTTCCTCAGTACAAAAGATTTGCTAATAGCTAATGCATTCTTTTTGTTCATAGTAGCTTTTAATCTTTTCTGGGGAAATACAGACTTTTCTACCATAGCTGAAAGTAACAATAACCTTCCCCTTTGCTGCAGCCACTCTTACAATCATATTGAGTTTGTGCATTGTGTAAAGTACGCTTACATTCACATTTGTACTGTTAATCCCAGGAACTACCAATTAAACTTCTTTCTAAATTTATTTATTATACACTTTCCTCTGCAAAGCACATTTTTTTTATTATCTGAGAGAACAAAACTAAGCTCCAGGAAACTGAAACTGAGAGTGACCTATGGTTTTAACCTTCAATCAACACAAATATATGTGACTGTTTTGTTTTGCTGGGTTTTGCACATTATAATTATATTTACAAAGAAATTCCTTGAAAGCATGTGTTGTGTTGAATGACTGTATGCAAACAACTTTGGAACTATGTAACTTTGATCTTTGACTTACAGACTAGAGGGCAAAGGTTAAAATCATGAGCTTTGTTGTCCTGTTGGCAGCAGTTCTTTTTGAAGCTTCCTGCTTCCAGTGAAAGTGATATACAGTAACATACAAAAATCTCAGTGTCTTTCATTGTGTTTGTAAAGGAAAAAAATATTAACCCCATAACTTCTAGTGTTTGATCAACCTTCTATAGATAATGTGAGCAAGAATCTTACTATTGCATATATGTGCATGCAGAAATGAAAATGAAGCTATTCTCAAAAGACTTATTTGCATGCATAGGTAATGTGCATGCAGAGAAGCTCGCTGGCTATTTGCAGATTTACATAAGGAAGTTTGGCTGTTGTGCAGGCGAATACTTATTTGTGCAAGATAGAAGCCCTGTATAATAATCCAGGTTAGAAAAACTTGTTCTTAAGGAGATTTTGTTAAACACTAAGACATTGTCATTCTAATGAGTTGTAGACATTCGTAAGAATTCTATTGATATGAGACAAAAAATAAATAGGCTTTTGTAACCACAATGGGAATCCACTGAATGAGACTTTCCACTGCTGTGAACAAACTATATTTATATTGTGTTTTGCATTAAAAAAAAATTATGTATAGTTACAGAATTTACTGAAGTCTTACAATACCAGGAATTTTGAGTGCCCTGTCAAAGTGGAAACTTCAGAGTTACTCAGACTGTAATGCTGGGATATTTGCTTACCCCCAAGCAAAGCTATGAACTGCATCTACTCCTTAAGATGGTGTCTGAGGCAGACCTTGCAGACCAAGACACAGAGCAACAGTCATTGGTGTGAGACTGTGCTATTAATTGGCAGAATTCTCATTTATATATAGTTAAAGAATTACAGCTGTTTCATACAGTGGGTAATAAATAAGCAGGACAAAACAAATGAGCAGCGCAGTCCTGTGCTGCCCTACCCCAGCCGCTGGTATTAATTATCAAGTCTCCTGTGGCATGTCAGTCCCATTTACTTCAGTTTGGGGTTTTTGTGTGCAAGTCCTTTGGACAATTGCATCCCAGAACAAACACACTGGTGACATAAGCAGCAGCCGAACAAATAACTGGAGTCTTTCAGAAAATGTGAGTATTCAAAGCTTCTAACATGCTCTAATGTGCTTCATCTCATCTTTTAATGTGACACCCTCTCAGTCACACAGACTGTTCCATAGCTTTGTTTTCCTTTAGCATAGAATGTTAAAAACACTAGATGCCAAAATATGGCATTAAATGTACCCCTTTACAGACATTTTCTAGAAAGGTTTGGGTCACTGTTTCACTGCTGAATTTGATCTAGATGCATCCACGGCAGATGGATGTTTTTACTGTTTCTGGGTTTGCTGTGTCTTTTCCAATGTGCATTTTCTCATAATGTCTGGGTGTCTCTCACAGGTATTTGCTTAACAAAGCTCACATGGAAAAAATCCAAGTTGCTTTCTAAACACTTAAGAATAACACTTTCTAGTGCTTCCTACAGGTGATGTTGACACATTTACAATGTTGATTTAAAGGGTAGAAAGAACATAGTTCTTCCTGACACCACAAATGTAGTCACTGGCCCACCCTGTCACTGGACCCACATTGAAATGGCTGCCAGCAGATCTTGAGTGCCAGGTACATAAAAGTCAGCAAACAGGCAGATGGTGATCTCTCTGGTTGTGAAGAAAACCTTTGAAGGTTCCCCTACTTTCCGCTTCTTTGGAGTGGAATCACAGTCAATACCAAACACTGATAGCTGCAGTTCCTGAGGTATTTGGTCCAACAGTTGCTGAACTTTTGTGAACCATTGTAGCCCAAGTTTGCTCTACCAAAGTGCATGTTAAAGATCTCCTTCATTTCTTTATCCCAGCCTTCATTCACAGTTATTTGCTGGAACTAATCTGACTGTAATGGTTTGTCAGACTTCAGAAGTTCTAATTTCTCTATCACCTGGTCTGACATGATCCTGATTTTCTTCAATATTTTGTCTTCTACCCCTGGGAAATTTATGTCTGTTCCTGGCATTTGTCTCCCATCCTTCTTTGTGAACACAAAGGTGGAAAATTACTTTAATTTCTTTCTTTATCTCTCTCTTTCCCTGTCTCTTTCATTTTTTTTTTTTTTTCTTTTTCCCCCCTCTTTCACAGTGAAGTCTTCCTCTGTCAATAAATTACTCCTGGTACATCCTGGAGGCCAAACATCTCTTCCTTCTACCCCTACGTTTCTTATGTTTTGTTGTTATTTGTTTGTTGGGTTTTTGTAAGGTTTTGGTTTTGTTTCCTTGTTTGGGTTTTTTTGTGGGATTTTTGGATGGGTTTTTTGTGTCTTTGGTTGGGTGGTTGATTTTTTGCTTTTGTTGCCTGTTTTTTTAGTTGGTTGGCTGGTCTCTTTTTAAGTCTTATTAATCTTTATATATTTTGTGTTCTTCAGGTTTTGTTTTCTTATTTTGGTTTCTTTCTTCATTCAATCCTTTCGATAGTACACTCTGGACTTGATTTTTAGCATTTTTATATGTCCTTCTATACCTCTGGTTAGTTATTCATTTCCTGGTTCTTTATTAGGTGTTGTCAATTCAGAACTGTAGGTGGCATTTTCTTCTTTTCTCTCCCTTCCCTGGTCCCTAGCCTGTGCTAAACCACAGCCCAGAATTATGTCAAGAGAGCATTTAGACACCTTTCCAAGATTTGATACTGATCGCTGTGCTCATTAAAGGTCAAAATATATTTTGCAAGAATGGGTGCATTAACCCCTGCATTCTGGACCAATTCCAAATGAAATTATTACTTTCTACCTGCCCAGATTTCCCTTACAGTTTTGATGGGATAGATTTATCTTTGCTTGAACTGTAGCACAGCGTTACTATCAGTACGTATAATTTTCTACACCAAAAGTGACAGGATAAAAACTATTTTTCTGTCATAGGAGGTTCTTTTCTAATTTCACAGTGCAAACATTTTTGGAAGGAAATACTGATTTTCTTTATTATTCCATTTCTTTCTTCCAGTATTTGTAGGGAGAATTCTTGCATAGTAGATGTTCAGCCTGAAGGCAGTTCTTCTTTCCCTCCCCTTTCTTCTCCATCGCCACATATAATATATTGCTGAACAGGAAGAAACACCATCCCTATTTTCTGCTCTTTACACTCTGTTTAACAGTTCAGATGATGTCCAAGGGAGACTGTTTATAGCCACCACAACAAAAACATCTTCAGATAGCACTTCTTGCAGTGGTCTCCAGTTACATGTGTCTTCAAAAGGGGCTGCAATCTTCATAGAAGGTTTTCAACTCAAAAGATTCATCCCATGACTTCATGTATAGGAAGTCCTTGTGGAGGTGAGGGAAGAGTAGGAGAAGAAGGCACGCCAAGGTGTTGTCAGTCCATACAGTATAATTGAAAGCAGCAAGCTGTTTTCTCAGAATAGGTGTTAGAGAAAGGCTGTGTGAGTGACAAGA
Source organism: Margarornis squamiger (assembly GCA_035222235.1). Classification (NCBI taxonomy): domain Eukaryota; kingdom Metazoa; phylum Chordata; class Aves; order Passeriformes; family Furnariidae; genus Margarornis; species Margarornis squamiger. The sequence goes on along the minus strand of JAWWTY010000088.1, from coordinate 41,270,005 downwards.
ACCAGAGAGAAAACATTTCTAGGAGTGTTGAAAGCATCCCTTAAGGTCAAGAGTGAACTAATAAGGCAGCAGTTTATTTAGGTTCAACTCCCATGACTGGTTTGTGACCTTTATGCTCTTCTTTATTGTTCTAAAATAAATGGACAAAACTGTTCCTTTCTGAATTCCTATTGTTACTAAGAGCCACATTCTGTCCACATGGCTTGCACCATGAACTGACTGGAGGGCAACTTTTGATTCACCCCAGATGAAGAAGTTTTCTCTTACAAATTCCTTGGCTTCCTTTTCACTTGCTACCATGGTGTAGCATTTTGACTTCTGAACTGTTGAAAAAGAACAAGCTTCTTTTCATACTATTCCCCCCCTTTTTTCTTTTTGCTAACCTTACTGAACTCATGATCTGCTTTACTTGCCTGCCCCAGCATTATCTAAAGCAATCAGCTGATCATGCAAGACTTTTCCTGACCACTGTCCACAAACTTTCATTCTTCACCTGTTTTTCCTTCCCTTCCCTATGGCCTTCTATTATCTATTTCTCTATTTTGTGCCTGCTCACCTATCTTGCTACTTTATTCCCTTCTGCTGTTGTGTGCATAACACTACTGTCATAATACATCTTTGGACTCTCCTTGCTAGCTTAAACTCAGCATTATAGTTATTTCGGTTCCGCACTGTATATATCTTCCAGACACTCCATTCAGACTTTTGCCTGTACTGATTTTGTGTTGTTCTGCCATGCCTAAACTGTGGTTGATCTCTTCGTGAACAATTTTTCAAGGATTCCTAGGTGAAAAAATAGCAAGAGGCAAAAAAAAACATTTGCATGCTGAACCACGGGGAGTTTAAAACCCTAGAATTTCTCTTCCTAAGAAGGCTCAATTAAAAAAAATATGATTTGTGAGCAGACCCTGTGATCCTTCAGTTGTCCATTTGGACATTTTTGTTTTGTGTATTCTCAGATCTCCCTGACAGAGAGGTTGAATGCTGATTATCATCCACATCATACATCAACAGCTTTGATGAAGGCATTAATAAACTCCAGACTCAAACTGTCAGGTTTGTGCATTTGTTTCTTTTTCCCTCCCTCCCTCCCTCCCTCCCTC
>JAWWTY010000088.1:41220730-41262488 GCA_035222235.1 Margarornis squamiger | reverse complement strand
TTTCTTTCTTTTCTTTCTTTCTTTTCTTTCTTTCTTCTTCTTTCCCTTCCTTCCGTATTCCAAATTCCTTCCAAATTCCTTCCGAATTCCTTCCTTGCTTGATTCGTTGCTTGCTTGCTTGCTTGCTTGCTTCCTTCCTTCTGAATTCTGAGTTCCTTCTGAATTCCTTCCTTCCTTCTAAACTCTTTTCCTCCTTCCCTCCTTTTCTCCTTCCCTCCTTCTTTCCTCCCTCCCTCCCTCTCTCCCTCCCTTCCTTCCTTTCTTTCAAGATCATATAGAGTGCATTCATTTGAAAGGAGAGATGCAGCAGAAAAGTAAGCTTTTTACAAGGTGGATGAGCTAAGTGTGCTGTAGGAAAGCACTGGCCATTTGTTTGGCACTGACGGTTTCATTGTGATTGGAGGGAATGCTATCGACAGGGAAATCAATGTGGGTTTACTAAAGAATGCTGAGCGAACAGGGAGCAGAGAAGCAGTCAGACAGGAGTGGCAGCTCACTGCTCTTCCTTCAGAAACAAATGGGTCCGGCTATAGACTTTAAAGTCCAACTTTAGACATGCCCTTCTCCCCTTTTCACAACCAATATACAGTGTCTTTAGGTTCAGTTATTAGCTCTGCTGACCTGAGCACTGCAATAACCTGAACTTTGGTTCTGATCTGTTTCTTTCTGGGAAGCTAGAGACAGTTGCAAGCCTGGGTTCCTACAGGGCTTTCAAAAACAGAAGGCAACAAAGAAAGAGAGAGAAGAGAAACATCTGAACATCTGCTGGAAAATTCTAACTGGCTTGTTCAGCTGAGTTCAGCAAGAGCAAGAGCAGAGGAGCAGAGGAGTTGGCAGGTGTCACCACACTGTAGATGGAAATCACTGCTGATGATCTCAAGAAATAAATAACAATGTTCTGGACTGTCCGTATACCTGCTTCCCTTGTCTAGACTTTTTTTCCTTCCCAGATGACAGCAACTTCATTTGTGCTGGTTAGCTGGGGGGAGGTATTAAAATAGCTAGGAGCAGGGCTATGCATGAATGCATAGAGCTATATGTATCAAAGATGCCCTATCACAATATACTGCTTTATTTAAAATTATTATCTGTGTGAAAAGTAACAGAAACTATCAATCTTCCCTTCAGGAGTGCAGATATTCACCTCTCAAATAGATCTGTTTAGGGTCAGGGGAAGGAGAAGAGTTAATAGTATTGCCCTCTTTTTTCTCTAGAATTTGTGCAATATGAAAATATTGGCTTTGTCTTCCCTAAGTGCTCCCCTCTCTCTCTCTGTCCTCTCTCATTGTCTCTGAATATACTTACGCATTCATCTGTGTCTCGGGCACTACAGTAGCAGAGGATTTCAGGCATATATACCTAATTTTGAAGAAGATCTCTTAACTTATTCACTCATTGCATTCTCCCTAAACTCACACTATTCCTGGCAGAAACTTTCAAAGCTGATTGGTCAGCAAACCCAGTCAAGGTTTTTCACCATTTCCTCAGCAGTTCACAGTTATGTTGGCTTCATAGACTTTGCCACTCTACCATCTCTGTTCTACAGCCTAGCTGACAGGCTCTGGACAGCAGGACAGCTAGATCCAATAAATCTGAGACCTGTCTAGGTGCTTCATTTATCAAGAGGCCTAATTTACCCAGGCCCTTTAGACTAATTGCAGATTTGTAAAAAATGCTGATAGTGTAGAACAGTGCATTGTGAATGTCCCTTGCCATATTTCTGCTAATGTGTTTCATCTGGAGTACATAAAGAGACAGGGATTCTGATTTTAGACACAGCACTTTGGGGCTAATCCAGTTAAATTATTATCCCTAAAAATCTGCAGTGATGTCATTTTCCCTATAGAACTCTGCTAGTTGCCTTGTTTGCTTTATTGTGAGAAATACGTGATCCCAGGCTTTAGAAGTTCATTCTGTATTCTTGTTCTAATGTACTGTAATCTCTCATCCCATTCTCCCAGCTACCCATTCTTCTTGTTTATAATATGTTGACAGAAATCCTGGCTTGGACTCTTGACTTTGTGTATACACTGATAAGGAAAAGGTATACTCCTTTGTTTGATATATTCAGATATATGCAGGTACACCCCATGTTTTTCTCAACACACAATTTCTTCTTTTTGCTCCTCTCATTTCTCAGTTTTCTTCAAAGACTACTATTCCACAGTGTTTTGGTCACTTTCACTACCAACATTGTGTTTATATTTACCCCCCTCTTCTGCACTTTGCTCCAAGATTCATTGCCACAGTTTTTTTCTAAGCTTCTTATCTTCTTACTCATCATCTGTAATACCAAAACTTTGCTCTATGTTTTTGCAGTAAACTCAGCTTCCACGTTCTTTCTCAGATATCTTCTCCCTTTCTTTTGCTCCTGTAATTCCTTTGTGCTTTCCTTTGTGCCCCAGAGAACTGCATGGGACACATTTTGAACCTCTCTCTTTGTTGTGATAAGAATCCAAATTTTGTTTCAAAAAATCTCTCTTTCATGTAACTGAAACAGTATGCTCACAGCTGACCTCTTATGCAAAACACTAAAAAGTAGCATATCATAATGTAATAATATTAATCAATATCATTATTATTACTATTACTCATTATTATTACTATTACTAAAAAAGATGATTTTTAAAAAGTAGCCGTAGGGTCCTCACTGATACCTGTGGGCAGCTATTAGGCAGTTCCAAGTGTATTTCATGGCTGCATTGACATGTTAATGCTGATTTTTGCAAAGTAGTTTTTGAGGAGAGACCAGGATTTGGAATAGGAAAAACATCAGGAGATCCTTATTTTTTGGTAAGTTCCTGCACAGGTCTTTGGTAAGGCAGCCTCAGGAATCTGACACTAAATATTACAAAGCTTTGAACAACAGCCTTATGATTATTTGTTTAGCTGACATCACCTCCGTAAACCTTAGATGTGGAGACAGAGGAGAGCAATAGGGATGTCTACTCAGGTTCCCCAGCAATGCTGCCTGTGACCTATCAGTGTTCAGCAAGCAGATGGCAACCCAATCCTACTGCTATAGTATTAACAAGGAGCCTGCTTTAGAGGTTTTTTCTTGTTCTTTCAGATGTCCCTCAAGTATAACCCAGAGTTCAACGAAATTAGTATATGATGAGATAAATCCTGTCCAAACAAGGCAGGTAATTTTGCAGAGAAAACAGAGAGGGACCTTATAGGCCAAATAATGTAAGAGGCTGCTTGCTATCAGGAGTGGAAGCTCCTCTGTCAGGAAAGTCCCTAACATTTGAAGACTGTCAGCTAAGGACCACTTGGGGCTCTCTGCAAAGATCCTGGTTAAGTTTTCCTCTTACTGTATCTCATCTACTTTAAAGTATCTTTAAACATCCTTATGCTATATTGCTGCAGAATGGAATAAACCAGAAGGATTCTTAATAGGAACAGTGAAAGAAGCAAAGTTAGAGGCATTATTTACAGTTATGGTATTAAAAAACCCAAAGTATCGCTTTTTTTTCTAGCCAAAAGTTCAGCTTTGCCAAGCCCTGAAGTCATTAGGTTCATGCAACAAGATGCATCCTGTGTAGCATGACCCCAAAATGGGTGTCAGAGCATATGCACATGCACACAGTGGGAGCCTCAGATTTCTCATTAGTGCTACAGGGGTGAAGGGGATTTATCTGTGAAATTCCTTTTGCCCCTCTGCAAAGATTCTCCTTGAAGCTGTGTAGTCTGGAAAATCTCCACTTCTAGACTCTTGCAGACAACTTCTGGACTGTAGAAGAGCATTCAGGGGGGAGATGGAAACTAATGAAAGTCTGTCTGACATTTGAATCACACTCATGCATTTATCAAGATTATCCCAAAGGCATATGTCACTACAGAGAGTAGTTTTTCCATATTAAAGATGGCATTAACCTTATATCCTATCTTACTCCCTTTGGTGTTCCCAAACCCTGTAAATATTTCAGTTGTCTTCTACCCCACTCCCCCACCACTCAGCTCTGTTAAAAATGGCAAGATGATGAAAAACTCAAATTTAATCTAGGTCTTTCTTTGTCTCTAAGGTAATTAAGCCTCATTCTTTTTTTTTGTCCCTAGACTCAGAGATATCTGATTGTTAAACACCCATTTGAAGTTGCTCTTCTGATTCCCAAAGACACAGCAGCAATGAAATAATCCTCATGCAGGCCCCTCAGAAGAATCTCATACTAGTCAGTGTTTGCTCCATACTAGTTTTCATTCTGCCTTACAAGTCTGGGGTGGTGTCAATCCTCACTGGTATCTGGGAAATGTTCACTACTGTTTATTGTCACCCATTTGCCTACCCTCCATTTGTGGGAATGCTACATTGAATGAAAACAATAGTTACACGGAGCCTGTATTTTTCTACCCAAGTATTTCATCAGGAGATGAGAAAAATCTTTGGGCAACTGATTAAGAGTTTTGGTATTAAATGATGTAGTAGCTGCCATGGAAAGTCAACAGGAATTTCATCATAGCTCTCAACAGCAACACATAGATATCCCTAAGTCCTTTTCTAGCAAATACTTTTATCTTTGATCTACCAAGAGGAGAAAATTCACCCCGATCAGAGACTTTGACACATTACATTGTGTTATATGAACTTTCCCAGTCAGCATCCTGGTCCTGGACCAGTGTCATATAGGGCCAAGTCAGGCAGTTTTAAGACAAGTTTTGACCTAACACCCTCTAAGAACTAACTGTCCCCTATTACACGAGAGCAATGGCTCTTCTCAGAACAAAGACATGAGACTATTTTGTGCCCACAAAAGCATCAGTAAGCCAAGCATACTAAAACTGTGACTTACAATGATACTGCTTAAAAGTAAAATGAGTCCATGTATTGAGAAACTAGGTTACTGAAAAGAAAAATTATTATTTGAAGTTTCAGAAGTAGTTTTCCTGTGAACCTTTTAGGCTGTATGTAAGTAGAAAAAAATCATAGCAGTAAGAAGACTTTTTTTTTTTTTTCCTGTATTGATTTTTGTTACATTTCTGGTGACTTACTGAGAAGATAGCCAGAAGCAATTTACAAGTACAGTAACACCAGCAGACTCCAGAGCACTGGTAGAGAAGTGCCACAGGTTGTACACAATACAAGGATAATTCAATGCAATTGTTCCACTTTCCTTATGTGGGTGAATTTCAGTATTAGCCCTTTAATTTCAGTGACTTTTGACATTTTACACTAATTGAGGATCTGGGCTAAAGTACTTTCAGCAGTAGACTTCAATTTATTGTTCTTCAGTATTAAAGTGAGGAAGTTAAATAATAAAATACATGTTATCATCCGACACCATCTTTATAAGATTATACTTGATTAAGACTGTATTTTTTCCTTGTACCCATTTATACTCTCCAGAGACTTAAAATTCCATCTGTTCTTCAGAAACAGTCAACCCATTACCTTACACATGTAGGAGATTTCAGCTTCAGTGGAACAAATCCCAGCAAAATCAGTGAATCGAGTTCTGCTCATTCTTGCACTGATGGAAGTTTTAAGCAATTTCAGAGGTGGAGATGATAAAAGTTATAATACTATTGGTAAGAATTTCCTACCTTATGGAGATTTTATATTAATGTAAGATTATTGACTAGCCTGTGGATTGTTGTGACCAAAAGAGTAAAATACCTTTACTCAAGTGTTTGCTGATATCATTAGTTTGTTTGTCTTTGCAAGACAGCATGTGAAACAGCAGAATATTTGGAATTGTGTTTTTCTTCCAGAACTCAGAAAATGGAATTGCCCTTTAAGACCAGTAAGTGAGTTTGAATCCCCTAATTATAAACATAAATAATATATGAGAAGATTGACCTCCAGACAAAAGAGATGGATGGGAAAGCTCCAGAGGCTGAGGCTTAGGAGGGCAAGAAACTGTGCCCACACCTCTTGGTGAGCAGGTTACAGAAGCCTTTTCATCTGAGGATGCATCCTACATAGCTTCTGATTAGTGGAACTGACCAGAGAAGAAAAGGAAAGGGTCTTTTCTTTTAGGGGGCTGCAGTGTGTGTTCCAGCAACTCTTCCCTTCTCTCTTCTCACTGAAAAGACATCCTGTTGCCCCTCTACCTGAGGGCTGTAGTTAATCAATGTCAACCTAGTGTGTGGTCATTCCCACACAGACATTGGTTCAAACTGAGACCAGTTCAAGTGGGGAAGTCCTGACATAGACTTGCATCACTGCTGAGGGTACAGGGACCATGTGAGCTGCAAGACTTTGCCTTCCTGAATCCAGACTGCAACGGGGAGTGCAACAGCTGGGATGTGAGGGCAGAGAGCATGAACCACTGCCAAAAGTTCCGTGGAAGAATTATCTATCATTGATTTCACTATGCTGTTGATGTGTTTGGTATCTTCTAAAAACTCAAAAGTTTATTGGTTCTGTGCATAGCTCTGCAATTTGCAATGGCTAAGTATTGCCTATTAGAATATAAACCAAAAGTTTTTACCTATTCAAAACATGTCTGGAAAAGGGCTCAAGATATTTATGTTTGTGGCTGTACAGGAGGGGCAAAGCTGTTTAAATCAGCTTTGTGACTGCTCACAGTATCTGGCTAAAGGATTACAGCTAAATATGCATGGAGGTGGAGAAAAAACTTTTGTCCTGATTTAGGGACTTACTCTGTTTTCATCTTTATTTAAAAGAATGAAATAGATATACTGAAACAATGAGATTTAATTCCATCCTTACTCTTTCACTTTTCCAACTGGATTTGCCCTTAATAACTCTTTTGAGGCTTCAAAAGTGAACACCGCATTTTGAACATACATGTCATTTGTATTCAATGAAAGTAGGTAATGACATTTTACCTGCTGAGCTAGTAAGTTTTAGGTAGCTGAAGGCCCTACTATCATGTTTTACCCTCACCAGGAAACTGCATGGAAAGCTAGAAATTTTAAGGACAGATACAGACTCAGCTCACAGTTGCTGGAAGATTTTCTCTACCACAGCCCTCCTGTTTAAACAGCCCATCATCCTGGAGGGTCCCAGGACCTGGGTCCTCAAAGGTTCTTAGACATGTAGTGAAGTATCTTGGCTTCAGTTGGAAGAGTCTCAAAATCTACCACCATCAGGACAATAATGCCTCAGGCTTTGGACCCAGCCTTTAAGTCTTTTCTTATGTGTGTCATCTTGATAAAGTTCCATGGGACAACTCATATAAGTGTCTGAACAGCTCACTTTCTTTATGTTGCTTGTCAGTGCTTGTGTGCTTTGATATTCAATGTGTCTAAATCACCACACAACATTTTTATTTTTATTTTCATAAAGTACTTCAATTAAATCACGCTGATATGAAATATGCCTCTGGCCCTATACAGATGTTTCCAAAAAGCCTAATAACAAACAGATCACAGGGCAGAAGAGTACATATTTCTACAGTCACTTCTAAGCGTAACTGTTTTTCAGAATTCTTATTAGAAGAAAAGCCATGGTTCTGATGTTGCTTTAACTGTGATGTTAAAATGAAAACTCATTGTTGCATCCTAGGGGAATTCAGGAACACTGACTTTGCTGTCCATCTGAAAAGGGATAATGTTCACTGTTTCTATCATGTGGGTATCAGTTCCAACTTGGAAACCAGCCTTCTCTCATAATTCAAGCTGGGACTATACTGATGCAAACCTTCTCAGATATTATAAGCCAGTATGAGCTCAAAAAAAGAATTCACTGCTCAAGGCCAAATAGCTTCAAAGCTAACAATCCTCCAGAGTCAGTGTGAAAGTGTTGAAACTGTCAATGTCAACTTACACCATGCATAGTGAGTGTAAAACTTCAATAATGACATCATGGAGAAAAGGACAAAGGGCAGGCACTACACAGAAAAGTGCCAGTGCTCTTTAAATCTTTGAAACCTTCAAGGATTTATCTGGACTAACACTTCTACACATAGTCATTGGGGTCTTAGGCTATACTGATTAAGGATTTAGCTTATTCAAAGGCTCTCACTGATAGCAAGGATGACAAGGTTTCAGCAGTTATATTGGATTCCATTAGCTTTCTCTTAAAAAAACCATACCCCAAAACCCTCAGGATCCTGGTCTGGTTTTTTTCTGCCTATAATTTTCTTTCTTTGTGTCAACCTTTATTTTTTTAATACACACACACACACACACACACACACGAACATGTGCGCGCACATACATGCACATTAATATATATTAATGCCTGGGTTTGATTCACAAATAGGTTTTACAGCACTTGTGCTCTCAGTTCCCAGAATGCAGATCCCAGAAGAACTGAATCAATTCTTCATGAATTCCCTGAAGCACCACATAACATGTTCACTCATTTTAGCTGCACTTAGGTCCACAGATACAATTTTAAAAGGGGAAAAACATATCAAAGAAGGAGGGATGGGTGTTCTAGTTTAAAAAGAAATAAAAAATCAGCTAACCAAGAGAGAAATTAGAACATGAAACTCAGTGTGGTTTTGGTGTCTGAGATAAAGACCTATCTTAATGCTTTGACTGCAAACTGCAGAAGTTTAATGGAGGACAGTCATGCTTCCTTTTTCCAGACAATCAGCCTCAGAAGAATAGCAAAGAGATGGAAGAAGTGAAGAAAGAAGTTTCCTCTCTCCTCCATCTCCCTCTCTTATTTGTGAGAACAGTAAAAGAAGAATTCATGTTTTGGTGTGCACTGTGCAGACATGCAATAATGGTTTAAGCTCCACACTAAATATCTTCCTTGAAAACAGACAGCAGTTATGACTTGTCATTTAACACATGGCAAAAACAAGATGAATAAAGATTATTTAACTCTTATTCAATAATTTAATTACCCTGCTATTATTCAGGAACTTGTGACAAGGTACTGGATGCATGCCACCCAACTCTTAACCCAGCACCTGGAGCCCAAGCTCACTTCTTTTTTATTTGCATTCCTCATTTCTATTTTCCCCTGACTGCTGTAGATATCACCAGTTTCTTGTTAGTTACCTCAGCAGCTCCATCACCCGTGGCACATTTCATTTCCTTACCACAGGATTTTCTGTGGTGCCATTGTAATCCATGCTGGTATACCCATGACATACTGGGAAGCTGGCACTAGAAATGGCACTAGACATCACCATTTGGCAACAGGAGTGTACTACACATACCTCAATGTTGCTTTCCCAAGGAGTTGTAGGAACTGTTGCCCAACACTGTTTGCTGCATTAGCAGTTCTGATCTCACCCCAAAGGAGTGAGGGATGGATGACTACTTCTGAAATATTGTAGCTCAGGGGCCCCAGTGCACACTCTTATACAATTGCTTAGGTTATTTTCTAGGATTACCTGCATGGCCATGGAAAGAGAGTGTGCTCATTCTAGATTTTGCAGTTATACAGACAATGAGATAGCATAGAGAATTTCTAGAATCCATCAAAGACACCTATGCTTACTCTGTTATTACAGTCCAACTAACTTTCTGTGTATCAATACCATTTATGTGAGTCAAAGAGGGCCTTCCAGAAAAAACAAACCAACTGAGAGTTGTCCCTTTGTCACACAGAGAAATATGAGATTTAATGAGACAGTGGGACACAGTGGAGGGAGCTGCAAGTTACTGCAGTCTTCCCCAGCTCTGGGACAAAGAATAGTAGTTAGATCTGTGGGTTACTCAGCTGAAGTTAATAAGTTACACTTAGAGGCAGGGATTGTTCTTCTAACTTCCTACTTTGAAGACCTCAGGCAATAATGCTCTGTGGTCCAGAGCTGCAGATCCACACTAGTACAGAGGGGCTCTGCGTGATATTCTGTGTGGCAGCAGCCTGGGGGTACTCTGTGTGGTTTGCAGGTTCACCTGGGAGTGAAACCAATTCACATGCACAGTGGCCAGCTTTAAATCTGGCATTTCTAGGGAGAGACTCAGACCATGGGATGAGTTCTGCAGTTTCTGGTCTGAGGGATCCCTGGTTCCTGTACCACCAGCATCCCCATTTTGGTTAACTCAAAATTTGCCACTGATGTGGAAGTCTCCTACTCCACACCCACCAGGAGGCTGTTGTCTTGGGGCTTATGATTGCTGGGCTTTAAACAACATTCTGAGGGTTTATTTTTCCACTTTCTTATTGTTGTTGTTGGTTTAAACCAACTGTTTGTTTTTCTTGCCATAGTTGGTCTCCTTAAGAAAGAAATTATCACAAAACCAATGAAAGGGTGAAGGGTTATCACAACCATGGGAGTGGGCAGAACAAGAGGGATATGGGAATACTCTACCTCTTTTATAAGCTGCTCTCTTCTGTGCTAATGCGCTTGTTTTTACTGAAGGGACTGCACCACAATGCTGACTGTTTAAACTTTTATGAGGAATGCTTCACATATATTCTGTGAAGTGATCTTCTAAAACATATTTCCTTTTGGGGTCTCTATGATGATTGTGTACACAGACACCCACAGAGCTGAGGCAGCTGCTGCTGGACTGTTATTTCACTCACACTGACTTTACATCCACATTAGGTCACTGACTTCCTTCGATCTGTCCCTGACTTATATAGTGAGATCAGAATGGGGCTGTTCTGGAGGAGGCTGCTTTTTCCTTTGTCAGTAAGCCCATATATAGTGTGAGGAACATACATTAAAATTAGAACACTAGTCTTGTAAGTGAAAACCATAATAGTTTAATTTCATTATGGATGAAGAATTTAGTTGCTTGGGCTTGTTTTCCTGGGAGGAAATCTTCCATGTTCTTGACAAAGTTCTAACTGTGTGGTGGTTATAACCTACTTTGGTGGACCCTTTCTTATCAGAGCCTGTAACATATACAGTTCTGCTGTCTAAGGACTTGCTGAAATCCTCTGCTATAGCTCGGCAAAGAGCAAAATTTTCCTTGGGGCAGAGAGCAAGCCCAGTGTGAGACTGCATGTGAATGCCATTGGAGGAATAAATACCTCTTAGTGACTTGCAAATATGTGCCCACTCTCCCATAAAACGTATCAAGCACATTGTTCTCTGCCTAGGTAGCATTACCTAATTCCATCCAGCTGGAAGAAAAGGAGACTAAACCAAAAAAGTCAAACTGAGGGGATCTGCTTCACTGATAATACCTGACCATTAATCCACTAAAACAGCTCAGGCACATCAGGATTTTAAGAACCTCCTGCCCTGGCTAATGCTTTGCTCTGATGTAAAGTTATAAAATGAATGCTGCTCAATATTAACCTTCTGCCTGAACATTTCCAGCTTGTCTGCACTTGTCCCAGTATTTGGTGTATAAGCAACTCAGATTTTGAAGGCAATCTTTCACTGGCTGTGCCGTCCCCTCTTCTTAGACAGCACAACTGTGACTGCAAGAAATACACTTCATATGTGGTGGGGGCAGGGTGGATTGACATCTAATGTCTTAAGAGCAGCATGAAAGTCAGAAACGAGCTCAAGGAATTAATTTCTAAGAGGGTAAGGGCAGATACAGATAAGATACACTGTCTCCTTGTGGCCTCTCAGCAAAGGAAGTGACCCATGCCATAGTAAGTAGTTGAGAGAGGGAAGTCACTTTTTTCCTTCAGTCCCACACCCAGTGAGTGCTGATTTGTTTACTATGACTTATTCCCATCTTTATCCATCTTTATCCCATCCCATCTTTATCCATCTGGCTGCATGTCCTGCTCCTTTTCCAGTGCTTTATGTGCAATAACCTCTCTCATACACCTCACAAAGAAAAACACATGCATCTGGAAGCATTACTCCAGCTAGGGATGGATGTTTGAGTGACAAAAGACCTTGTCAGGATTTCAGAAAGGGTAGACCACTGTTGAGAAGCATTGAGAGGGAGACCAAACAGACCACAGACCAAACACATATGGTCTATAATTTAGGTCACTTCCTTGTCGGTGGAATGACACTGAACTGCACAACCTGAGGCCTGTTCCCACTGCCCTAATGTGCTTTCTCTAAGAAAGGCTCGCCAGTCTTCACAACAGCATGTCAATCTGGTAACCGTATACAGGAGGCAAAATGAGGTCAACTAGATAGTGTCTATGAAAAACAGACATGGAAGAGACTAAGATACGATATAAAATTCCAGAGAGGATAGCAAAGAGAGAGCAGCTGTACACCATTCCACACCCATTTAAGATTTCAAATTTTTGCAGCAGTTTTGCAAAGCAAAGCACTCTCCCTTCAGAACACAGCAGGACACAGGAGTATATTCACAAGACCAGTCTTATGACTGTAAGTAATCACAGTTTTGCCTGTTGTGTAATGTCATCCCTGAAAAGGTTGGTTGTACTAATATGAAGTGATGGCTGATCCCATTTAGAGAAACATTTCTAAAAAGCAACAAACAGTATATCAGGAGGACTCTTAGGTTTCCACATCTCTTCTCCTGGGGGCCCCTATAGATAAAGAAGAAGGCAAAGAAAGTAATTTTTTTTTTTTTTTTTTTTGTGATCACTAAGTACACTGCTGCAAATGCAACGGCATTTGTCCTTTAAGTCACGTAATCACTCAATAAAACCAAGAAAGATGTGTAGAAACAAGGAAGGATGAAAGAGCGAAAAATTTTGTGGGCTAATTTTAGGAACACTGTGTTTCCTCTTTAATGTGCAAGCGTTCCATAGCATGTACATGGTCATAGTCTTTTATTTAACTTGCATAGGATAAACTCAGAGCAACTCAGCTGAAGGAATGGTTTCTCCAAATTTGTTCCCTTAGCTGAACTAAGTACACAGTTCTTATTTGTAGAAGAAGATTAGCATGCAGAACTTACCACATCATTTACAGATGTTTTGCTGCAGGCCAAATCCTACTTGATTTGCATAACTGTTTTTACCGTTTTTAGTTTTGACTTCTCCATGACATGAATTATGTTAGAATGTCTTCAGTCCATAAGCTACCATGAAGGCCAAATAAGATATGTACCATACCATATACGTTATCTCATAGACAACAAAGACTAGAACAATGCAAAAAAAAAATGAGTTGCCCACAGCCACAAGACAAATTATCATCTATCAAAAGCTGCCAGTTCCTAAAAGTCATGTTTATAGTATTCTTTTCTTGATCTCCCATTTCAAAGTCTAGCCCAGATGTGTACTGGTAGAAAAATTCTGTGGCTTCTCCTTTCCTGAACGTCCATCACAACCCACTGCACTGCTGCTGGGAGAGCTTGTTTCTACAAGCTGTACTTAACTATTCTCCATGCAAATAATCATCAGCATGTGATCCACCCAGAAACAGCTGCAGCATGCATATGATCTTGGAAACAGGAATTATGTCTACTGATCAGCCTTGTTCGAGAATTTATGTTCCCTGAGAGCAGTATCTTTGGATACTGAGTACTGAGTTCTGAGGGTTTTGAGATAAAAAACAAACCTACTCTTGTCTGGATGGTATGAACTCAGTGCTGAGGTTGCAGCCATCATTTTTCTGCAGTTCTCTTCAGTGCAGTGTCTGCATCAAGTAATATCAGACCCTGATAACAGAAACCACTGTATTTCCCCAAGCCTGGACTAATCCTTCATGGCCTTTCAGTGCCATGTGTATTAGTTTGCTTTTCCTAACAAAGCTTCTATACAGAACAAATAGTCATAAAGGCTGCTGTGCCTATTAACTCTTAAAACTGAATGAGCTGTTGTGTCGCACTCCCACTCCAAAAAGCATGCACACATATACGTCCTGAATGGAACTAAATGCATCGCGCAAGAAATTGCAATGGATATATAGTATTTCATACTGAAGTGTTAAGATTGGCTTCTAAATCAGATACATCATCTATTAACTCTAGTGCTCTAAGTCACCCTTTGAAACAGAGGGTTTCCCTCATGAATTAGATGGGGAGATCATCTACTAAATCATCTCCAGATGCCTATTGAATCCAATATAGTACACTGCAAAGTAAACAGATCTACAAAACAACTAGACATAGAGGAAGTACTACCTATGAATTATTGCTTCAAGGACTGTGCACAGACAATACCTGGGAAGGTTGGTGGCCTGCTTGTGTAGACAATGAGAAGCTAATCAATAGCTAAGATAATTGCTCTGACAGATACTATCTCATAAACCTACTTGCAGTAGTTTTAAAGATAATCACACCCTCCAGCCGCAGGGATGTATGCCCATACTTCCTGTGCTCCAGTCCATGGTTGGTGTATTAATTTAAGTGGCCAAGCTGTGAACTGGATCAGGTGAGGCATCAGCACACCACCTGTTTTGTCCATTTTGCTAACTCTGCAGCAAGACTAAGCTCTGTGGAGTGATGGAACAGACAGCCAGGGCGGTACCACTGTAAGCTCCTAGAACTTGATTTGCCAGGGAATGTCTTTGTACCCTATGGGTAAAAAGAGCAAAAATTTTTATTCGGGGAAGATATTTGCATAACACAGATCAAAAGAGGAATATAAAGATATGCTTTCCTCCCATCCAGTGGAAAGGATAGAGGCTCACGTGCTTCTTGTGCGGGCCAGTTTCATAGACACCTGCTGATATAGTCTCATTCCCTTTTCTCTCTGAAATCCTTGTTGCACAAATGATTTTTTTTTCATTCCTCACTCATGCCCCTCATGAAAGACAGCAGTAGTCTCCATGTGCTGTAATTGGACTGACTGGCTGACTGATTCCTGTTCTCCCCTTGTACAGCTCTCGGAACCTAGGAGAAAAAAAGTGGAACAACTAGCCACTCAAAAAAACCCCCAGTCTATTTCAAAGGTTAAGGAGTAGAGCATGCAACTTCTGTCTGTTACAGACGACTGCGTATTGCAATTCAGATGTCTTCTTCCCAATACTTCCTTACTATGATTGTCACAAGGATGACAAAAGATGGGAAAGAAAAAACATTCTCATTAAGAACTTTCAAGGGGGATTTTTCTGAGTAGAGTATTATTCTTTTCTTTTTTTCTAAAGTATGACAATCCCTGAGAAAACAAGGGACAGAAAGCTTAGCTTTAAAGTTGTTAAATGTGCATGTTCAGAAAACACACTATGCATATGCATATGCACCTAAGTCAAGCAGACCTACAATTATCCTCGGTGTTGCTTGTAGTGGAAAGGGACTCCTCACTGCCTCAGCGTCAGTAAATCTGAATTGATAGTGATGATCTTATTGGGTAGAAATGATCACAGGAGTCAATATGCAGTTAGTCTTGCA
Organism: Margarornis squamiger; assembly: GCA_035222235.1. Taxonomy (NCBI): domain Eukaryota; kingdom Metazoa; phylum Chordata; class Aves; order Passeriformes; family Furnariidae; genus Margarornis; species Margarornis squamiger. The sequence continues at coordinate 41,247,437 of JAWWTY010000088.1, read as the reverse complement.
GGTCAGCTTCTCTTCAGCTCAGCACACTTTTTTTATTTACATTTCTTTCACCCCTCCCCACAGTATGGACAAACAAGCCATTGATTTTGATCATCAGTACCAAAGCATTTCAATAGTCTTGTAACTCCATCTATATATATCCTTAGTGAGGTGTCCTCATTTTTCTTCCCTCTTGTTTTTACTAACCCAGCCTGCACCAGGACTTTGTCTATTCTCCCTCCTAATTCCAGCTTTCTATGCTCCTCCTCCATGGGTTCTTCAGCAAAAGGGAAACACCAAGAAACTTCTCTGAATTAGAGGAGAACTTAGCACAGACTCAGCTCTCACTCATTTGGAGCAAAGCTGCCACAGTGCTCTTGAGCATATATGCCCTCTGTATTTCACTGTTTCAGGCATGGCAACTGCATCTTAATCACATTATTGCAAGGGCTAGCCAGAGGTCCAGCACTCCACATAACCTGAAGCAGGTGAGTATGGTCTTCTGCCAAAAATGTGTCAGTCACAAAATCAACAACTTCCTCATGTAACTCTGATGCATTCATTGTATGATTGGTGAAGCATAAAGGAGGATGGAAAGGGAAAGTAAGGATTGAGTAAGAGGCTTCCTTCTTAATTTTGCCAGCCTATAAAATGGGACTGTTGTGGTTTGTATTAGACGGCCATGAACAAGGAGGTGTAATATTTTGAGTTTTTTCCCCTGCTTAGAATTCCAGATAAGAAGGAATAAAAATTATGCAAAACATCTGATAATAAAGCCATTCTTAAAGGTTGCAGAGCATATGAAATCATAAAATTTTATATCTTTTGAGGTCTGAATTTGACTCAACTTCCATTCCAGTGTCAGAGCACAGCTTATCTTGTGTTGTCCATTTTTGCCCTGTGCTACCCTCAGAATCTTTGCCTACCTTAGAGACACATTTTTTTTGCTAAAGAATAAATAAATGAATAGTCCCCCGCATTTAGTGGTCACTGCTTCAACCCCTAAGGTGTTGTCAAGACTGAGAATCTTATGACAGGTAAAAGGTAGCCGCTGTGTTAAACAATGGGCTCAGCCCTCTCCGAGTCATGTGGTACAACAGTTAAAGATGTTATGGAACAACCATGGTACCTGACACCTTGATTATGTCAGCATCTCACAGTTGCTATAAGCTACACTGACAATATTGTTGAATTTCATTTTGTTTTTCCTCTTAGTCCTTCTGGTTTTGCCTACTCATTTATATACTCTTAACATATTAGAAAAAATGAAAAACTCCTTTACAGTGTTTTTGCTAGCTCTGAAAAGTTGATCTTCCAGGATTGGTAACTGATATATTAAATTTGGCTCTGATGGTAATTGTTTAAATGTTATAGAAGCTTTAACATGTCATCTGTTAAACTTATTGGTGATGCAGCTGTTCAACTTGCAGTGTGGGTAATATTTACATGATTTACTGGGTGACGTACAGTTTTTGATTCAATAGTAATGTATTTGATTCAATAGGTGATGCATCTAATTCAACTGGGAGTCCATCTAATTCAAAGGTGATGCATTTGATTCACTAGCTGATGTACATGATTTAGAAGGTGATGGATCTAGTTCACTGAAAATGATTCCAATTCCCCCATGCAAGGTATTTACTTCAGTGTGTGATGAATGAACTTTAATAATAATACATGTTTCTCCAATAGTGGATATATGGGCTTCAATTTATATCCCAAGCTTCCCGAATCTGGAGCGGAGTGACACCTTGTAGCCACCATTCAGGTGAGGATCACAAGCAGTGTGAAACATTAGCCACTGAAATAATGGGAGCAAATTATGTGATAAAAGCTTTGCTTCTCAGATGAAATATTTTCACCAGATGTGATGTGGGGATACAAATGCCCTGTCACTGCTGTTATTGCTACCACAGTACATGACGAAAATCCCCAAATCCATTTACCTTTAGTGTCATTGCTGGGATTACATACTCAGTACTTATTTCCCCAGAGTTATGTGAGCTCTCAAATAGCAGCATCTGAACTAACAGCTCCACTTACCTCATTTTTGTGTGTGCTTTTATTTTGTTAGAGGTTGGCAAATATTTAGCCCTGGTGAAAATGGGGTAAAGGGTGTTGGCAAAGAGCAGTATTATGTGGGGTAGGGTATGTGGGAGCTCGAGCCTGCATGACATACTGCAAACCACCATTTTTTCACTGGCATCGTATCCTGATGCAAACTTATGGAAGTTTTAGGTTCATGAGCCATTTAGGTCCATTGTGTTTCAACTGGTTATTGCCTACACTAGAAACCTTCCTGAATAGGTCAGTCTCATTACCCTGTAACCTTTGGGCCCCAGCTCCAAAATTAGTGGAAGGACTCTCTTTTCTGGATGATGGTTGTGATACTTTGCACATGCAGGTTACCTTTTCAGCCACAAATATGATAAGAACCTTTGCTTGCACTACTACTACAAAAAAGAGGCTCTTGTCAGGCTTGTCAGAGGGTCTGGGCTTAGTCACGAAAGAAGATGGTTATGTGCACTCATGCACAGCTACAAACCTGAAACAGTTTTTCAGTGTGATCTCAGAGCCCCAGAAAGCCACTTCATAGCCCAAACCAAGACTTTTCCACTTTCCAATCCAACTTTGTGGCTGCTTCTTCCTTACAACCTTTCCCTATCCACATCCCCAGTGAAGAACTACTCCTCCTGGGTGGCAGAAGCAGCTGTGGCTTATCCAGTATATATGCTTCCATTTTGTTTTCCACTTGGACGGGTTCCCACGGCAAAAGCTTCACTCTTTGTGCACTTGTTACACCTCTTGGAGGCCTATTCATTTTCTTGTGTGGATGCAAGTTTTATTCTTGTACCCATGGCTGATATGTCTGCCTTTTAAAGTCTACTAGGCAAATACATGAGAGGGGATTGGTGTAATTTTGCTGTACAAGAAAGAGTCTCCAAATGTCAAAAATAGTGCACTAAATACTAAAATATGTACCTAATCTTAAAACAAATAAATAAATTAAAATTCTTTTGCACTTTATTGCTCCAGGCTGGGTCTAGAGATGCACTGAAGTTGTTGCAGGAGTATTAAGTATTCAGCTTTTTTCTGTCCTCTGATTTTTCAGAGTTGGGATTCATGCACCTTCATTTGGCATCATATGTTCAGACAGAATACATTAACATTTTGCTTTCTGTTCTAAGGGAATAGGGCTGTTTTTTCTCCTTTCATTCTTCTCTGCATGCTTCTTTTCCTTGTTTTCCTCCCTTCTGTCTACCCATGGCAGCAGATACAAACTGTATCAAGACTAACAAGAGCAAACACCGGATTCTGCACCTGGGATGGGGCAACCCCGGATGTTCACACAGACTGGGGTATGAGATGCTGGAAAGCAGTGCCATGGAAAGGGACTTGGGGGTCCTGGTGAATGGCAAGTTGAATGTGAGTCAGCAGTGCTCTGGCAGCCAGGAGGGCCAACCCTGTCCTGGGGGGCATCAGGCACAGCATCACCAGCTGGGCGAGGGAAGGGATTGTCCTGCTCTGCTCTGCACTGGGGCAGCCTCACCTTGGATATTGTGGGCAGTTTTGGTAGCCACAATTCAAGAAGGATATTAAGCTCTTAGAGAGCGTCCACAGGAGGATTACAAAGATGGTGAAGTGTCTGAAGGGGAAGCCATAGGGCGAGCAGCTGAGGGCACTTGGTTTGTTCAGCCTGGAAAAAGGGAGACTGAGAAGAAATCTCATAGAAGTTTATGGCTTCTGCATAAAGGGAATCAGAGAGGCAGGCACTGATATCTTCTATCTGGTGGCCAGTGACAGGACCTGAAGGAACAGCATGAAGCCATGTCAAGGATGATTTAGGAAAAGGTTCTTCACCCAGAGGGTAGTTGAGCACTGGAACAGTCTCTCCAGGGAAGTGGTCACAGCACCAAGCCTGACAGAGATCAAGAAGCATGCGGACCACATAGTGTGATTTTTGGAGTTGTCCTGTGCAGGACCAAGAGCTGGTCTTGCTGATCCTTCTGGGTCTCTTACAACTCAGGAAGTTTTAAAATTTTATGACACTATGAAATCTGTCTTTTTCATTATGAGATATGCAGTGGCATCCATCTGCTTATCCTTAATGCCCAGTCAGTAAAATATGTATTCTGTGCTCAGAGGGTAAGTGTATTAACTGCCCTTTTGTATTTTAATGAAGAAAATGAAGAGAAATAATACGTTTGGAAAATTAAATGGCTTAGAGTGATGGTGTCAGCTCTTCCATAGAATTCAAATTTTGGATACTACTTAGAAGGACTACAGATCTGCAATACTAGGTAAGAGCATCTCTTAAGTTGTTCCACTTGACGCAAAATACATTGCCACTCTTGTTAAGTGTAACACTGTAAGTTAAGCAGGCTTCCCTTCTTAGTAATGAGAAAGCAACAAAAATTCAGTGCCTGGCATTTTGAAATTACCTTGATGTTCTGAAGAATTTATAAGACCAAGAACGTAAATATTGCTTCAATTAAAGTATCTGCATGTGAGTCTATAGAGGCAGAACACAACCTACTATTCTATCAGTTTTAATATCATCATTTAATATCATCATTTTATATACCTGCTCTCACCTCTGCAAGTGTCCTTTCCTTTCCAAAAGGACAAACATTCCATATTTCAGGTTTTGGGTGTTGTGAAATTATCCTTTAAAATGAAAGGCAAACAAGCAACAGTTCTTGTCTTGACATTTTCTCCAAGTTATTTTTGGTTAGGTTTGCATTGGGTTTTTTGAGTATCTTTTATTATGTTTTGTTTGGTTTTGTTTGTTTGTTTTTATATTGTTTTGTTTTATTGTCTATCAAAGCATTTAGCAAGCAACTCTGAGGCCAAAACAAGCTACATCACAAGGAACATCCTGCTTGTCTGCTCCTTCACAGACTATGAATGTTCAGGTGGGCTCCAACAGCAGTTTTCTGCACTTCATGCCATTTTCTTTGCAGGTTTACAAACAATTCTGGTTGTTGGGGTGGTTTCTCCCCTTTTTTTCCTTTTTTTTTTTTTTTTTTTTCCTTTTCCCCCTCCTCTTTTTATTATTTTTGGCAACAATTGAAAATTCTTCTCTGGAGAAGAAAGGGGAGGAATGTCATGTTTCCTCAGGGCCAGGAGTGACTAGATATACAGCTAATTGTTTTGGTTGCTTTTTAAAAACTTCTTTCAGTGACTGAAAAGCTGATCCCACCAGTGGGCAGATAAGCAAATGAATTTGCTGAATGCTTGATCTGTGCATCCCAAAGTCTTTGCATCTTACAGGGCTCAGAAACTGTGATGCATTCTCTCTTCTCAGCACAGAAGGGCCATAGGCATTGTCATTAGTTGAATGCTGCCATTTTTACAATTACAAACTCTGCCATGTTGAGCAGAGGAACTGCAGCTGCTGCTTCTTGGGGTACGGAGTAAAGCATACTCCTGTGATGGCCCCCAGAGACCCATGCACAGCATAGCTTATTGAAACAGATAGTGTGAGGGAAGTAATCTTCATTGACAAAGAACATTTGTTTAAATGTAAGAAGTATGAAAACACAGTACATACAACTCATGCTTAATCTTAAATCCAGTGAAATTTGCAACGGAAGAGGTAAATGCTGTGCTTGCCATGGTGTGATACACAAACACACAAAAACCCTTTCTTCATTCCTCCTTGATTTTTGAGCACTTTTGCTGCTTAAAAAACCCACAGAAAGCAGCCAGGCTGTCCCTATGAGCAAGCTGAGAGATAAAGTAAAGCATTAAAATAACTGTGAATTAGCTAGACTAAACTAGTTGTGTTCTTTGCCACCATGTAAGGGAAGCACAGTGCAGAGCCCTCAAAACAACAACATGCAAATGTTGCTCAAAGAGCTTCTTATTTTTGAAACTTGGAACAGACAATGATTTTCTTGTGTGTCTCTGAGTCTTTCCCTTAAGACTATGACAGCGTTCATGAACATTACCGGTTAAACACTGTGAGGTGTGGACATTATTATCATCCCTATATAGGTGTGGAACCTGAGGACATATGGCTTGGTATTTATAACAGGAGCCAGAGGTAGAACGTAGAACTCAATTCGTCTCTTCCACCCTTATTAGGGTCTTCAAAATCTATTATTCTGCCATGAAGTGAGAGTAACTACATGAGATTTTAGTTAAGATCGATGAAGAACAGCAGGTAACCCATTCCTCTCTCACGTGGCACATTCTGGTTTGCAAACAAAGAATGTTTTGCCTTATGGAAACTCCCTCTCTCACAGTTTTTCCTCTACAGCAAAGGAGAATTTTCACCTTTGCAACAAGATGCTCTATGGACAGTGTTATTTTTGGGAGTGTGTTTAGCATTGCTCCTTCTCTGTGTTTGGCTAAGGCTCATTGCTCTGTTATTGGTGATAGGGTCTGGTTGTGTTAAATGCTGGACTAGAAGAGGTGGGAAGACGATGTCTAAATCAACTTGAAACAACATGTTAGAACACGATCTTAAAGAGTAGCAAAAATCTCATTTTCCTAGACTGCCTTTTTACTCATGTCTCATGGCTGAAAACATAAACCTCCACACCTGCTCTATGATTTATCATTACTGGGGCCTATTGGAGATTCTGTGCTTTCACTAATTGAGTGAGAGGATTAGAATTTCTTGGGACCCAGTCCGGTCATAGTAGTAAGACTTTGAGTACATGTAAGTCAGAATATTATGAGACATGTCTCAGGTAAGAGGAGACTAGATGGATGGTTTCATCCAGAAGAACTGCAGGATTTTGTGGTGGCTGTCTTTCCTTACTTTTCTGGAGAGGGGGAGTAAGGATATCAATGTTTAAAAGAACTTGGTAGCTTGTTAGATTTAACACATACCCCTATCAGGTACAAAACTGCACAACAGGGCAAATGTTTTTTTTTATTTCTGGCAAACAATCAGTTACACAGATTATAGTCAGACCTGTACTAAATAAATTTTCACTATTCTGGTCATAACATTCCTGTACCAATTGTCATCTTGAAATTTGCTGAGCAATTTGAATTGCAAAATAGCATATTTTCAATAGGAATATTATTAAAAATGGTCTGGATCTCAGGATAGCAAAAGTACCATAAAACAAGCTCAACAGATCATATGAGAATTTCCCTGGAGAATTTTCCCAGCTCTTGGCATAAGGGACATCTCAGGGATATGGCCAGAAGGTGGGGAGGAAAGGGGTGTGCACTGTGGCATAATCCTTCGGGCTGTTGTTTGTTAAAGCAGCCTCAAGGTTGTCCTTAATTGTATTGTGGGCTGAACTGGCTCCTAACCAGCTGCTGGGGTGTGAGAACTACAAATATGGCAGAGATACCTTTCTTTCCTCCACCTCCAAGCTGCAGAAAGCACAGTTTGGCCTGGGTGCACAAGTGAACCTTCTGGTTTACTCTTGCAGCAGGGTTTCTGTGTTGTGATGTGTCACTTGATCCTAGCTCAGCCCTGGGACATATACCAAACAAGCTAAATATTTTTGCATAACTTAGACCTCTTGAAAAGTGAGCAAAACACACACAGACACCCACACCCATACCCACACCCACACCCGCACCCATACACACGCCACAAATTCTAATGTTGGGGTCCACACATGCGTTTTCCAGAGCAAAATGGAAACAAACAGTAGGAGAAATAAGACTGCAAAATATTATATCATTGAAGTACCTATTCTAGAGAGGTTTTAATTAAGGATGCAAAAGAAACAAGTTATTTTACCACACACAAGGAGAGAAATCACACCAGACCCAATGCTTTTCCCACTCTTCTCCTTGCTAGTGTCTTATGCCATCTTCTCTTACTACTTTTTGGAGAGTTATTTATTATATTAATTTTGAAAAATTAATTTTTTCACAGGCTCTGCATTTTGCATGGTCCTGTTAAGAGAATAAATTTAGACCAGCACTAGGGTTCTGTACATACCTGTGAGATATTTAAAAAAACCTTGTCTCCTCAATAGCAAGACTATTCACCCTTTTACTTTTGATGAATATATAATTTAAAACCAATTCCACTTAGCAGGAAGCTTACCAGTGTGTTTTGCTGCACAGCCAGTTCTGTCAGCCAGAACTTCAACCATGCCTTAGGATGGAACGTCAGAGTCAGAAAATTCAGCTTCAACATCCACACAACTCCTCAGTCAGAAAAGAGTGATTCCCCCAATTATCTAAGGTCTTCCCTGTCCTGTATCAGTTGTATCATTTGTATCTAGCAGTTATGCTTTAGCTCAACCATGAATTGGAGACCAAAAAGTGGACCTTGACATATGCAAACTTTGGGTGCCAGACACTGTATATAGACAGCACCAAGCAGACTAGTCAGAAAACAAGAGTGTCATGGGTAACTACAACTAAGAACCATGTCAGAAAGCCAAACTTGAAATTACCTGACTTAACACAGTGAGGAATGATAGTAGAATCACAAAATCATTTATGTTTGAAAGACCTCTAAAATAATTGAGTCCAGCCATTAACCCAGCACTGCCAAGTCCACCACTAAACTACATCTCTCAGTTTCATATCTATGGGTCTTTTAAATACCTCCAGGGATAGTGACTCAACCACTTCATTGGGGAGCCTGTGCCAGTACTTGGCAACCCTTTCAGTATAGAAATGTTTCCTAATATCCACTCTAAACCTCTCCTGGCACAACTTGAAGCTTCCTCCTCATCTCCTACTATTTGTTGCTTGGGAGAAGAGATTGATCCCCACTTAGCTACAGGCTCCTTTCAGGCAGTTGTAGAGAGAGGTCTCCTCTTACTTTCTACCCTTTATTTTGTGGTTTTCTACATGATTTGCTGAAAAAAGACTTCCCTATGAAGAAAACAGGGAAAATGCACAGTGACTGTTTTGATTTGTTAAATATTTATGACCACTTCATGCAGTCCTGCCTGAACACAACCTGCCTCAGACAAACCTGTCTAAAGTTTGTCTCACTGCAAGTTCCCTGTAAACTCCCACCTACCTCCACTTCATGTCTTCCGCACATGTCTTCTGCTGTTTATGCTGCACCCTAACACAGAGCTGTAGAAAGATTATGACACAGGGAATCTATCCAGGAAAAAAATTGTATATTTTTTTTCCATATTCCATAAGTAAATAAAAAGTCAAGCCCATCTGACAATGGCAAATGGGATTCAAAGCAAAAATAGAAGCCCATATTTTCTCAGATACCCAAGTTTTTTTTCTGGTGAGCGGTTTTCACAAGAGTTATAACTCCTTTTGGTGGGGTTACATCACCATTTGATCTAAACCCCCACAGTAAGACTACATCTGCTACTAAGCTGTGTTGTAAATGTCTTTAATTTTTATATTTCATCTGAAGGGACTTGTTAAAGTGGGTTTATGGGGTGCTGGCTCTTTGAATAAAAGACATCAGGACTGAAGCAAAGCTCTGCATGACACTTAATTTTCACTCTAATAAGCCATCTTAAAACATTACAAGATTTTGTTTTTCCCTGAACTTGCTTTCCCTTCCTGCATAATTATTCTTTCTCTTCTTTCTTTTTTTTTTTTTTTTTTTAAATTTTTCCTCCCTCATTTTTTTAAGGTCACATTTGAGGAGAATGGTTTTATTTTTTTACCCAGATGACACCACTTCTCTTTTCACCCTAAGCCAGATGTTCTCTCTCAGAGCAAAAGAAATCTCTCTGAAGTCTTTTTTCAAAGCCATTGGTTTTATTTAGGGTTTTTTGTTTTGTTTTGTTTTGTTTTGTTTTTTGAGTTCTTTTGGACTCTCTGGGGCCTCTAGTTTGACTGTTGTCTGTGGGAGTGGGAAGTGATTCTCCAATATATTTGTGCTCAGATTTTAAGGTCCCTTTGGTTGTGTTCTCCAGTACATTAAAAAGCTCTGTGCTGGCTGAGCAAAACTAAGTGTGGGACCCTTCTTGATCACTTGGAGGGGTCATTGTAGAGCAAACATGGTATCGTCTTTCCCAGTCCCAAGCGTTTTCATTGACTCTTTTCGCCCAGACAAGAAAGAAAATCTGGAGTCCAGGCTTTTGGCATGGCAATTCATCTGAGAATATTTCCACATAGACGTCAAACCTGGCAGATTTGGGGTTTTTGAGGGACTTTTTTTTCATTCTGGAGGACAAAAAAATTATTACAGGTTATGGACCTTTGTCATCCAGCAGATAAATACAAGAAAAGAAAAATCTGCCTTCTTAAAGAAGGAATAATAACAACATTTGCAATCAAACAAACAGAATACAAAAAAAACAAAACCAAGCAGTCCATCTGCAATGTGATATTCATCTGAAGAATGATGTTGTCAAAATGCAGGGAGATTCTGCAGCAGTTACAGTGAAGGGAATTACATGTTTGCATCTCTTTGGAGAAGTGGGTTTGAAAAGAATTCAAATATGTGAAAACAACATGGGTCATGTTCAACAGGCAGGCCTGAACCCAGAATTTGGTGTTGTAGTTCAATCTGATGCACTTGGATCATGGGACACACAAAAACTACCAGTTAGATGAGATAAGAAATATTTTTCTTCATTTTAAATCAAGAAACAGGAATAGGGTTCCTAAAGGATTGTTATTATCATTATTATTATTTTTGCAACAGAAACATATTGAGTCCAGACACTCAGAAGTCACTAAATTTCATAAACAAATTTTTTCCAGCAAGATTAATAAAACCATATTGTGTATTTATTTTTGATCCAAAATTTCACTGTGAAACATGTATTTCAATGGATTATATTTGTCATTAGTGCACACCATAAATACAATAGTAATCATCAGATTCATATATAGCACTTATGCAGAGCTGTACATAATCATAATTCTCTACAAACATACTTGCCTCACGCTCAGAGTTCAAGTGGTAATTCCTGAATAAAGAACAGAGAGATCAGACTTGTGTAACACTCGGAACCATCTGTGCGTCTGGGGCTGCAGAGTGCAGACTAATGCCTGACTTGCTCCTCCAAAGTACTTCTTGCCTGGACTATTTTCCTATGCTCGTGTATTTGTGCTTTCATTAAAATCAGCAAGAATAGCTGAAGCCTACTGTGTGCACCCATCCCTAAAAATGCAGGGGTTTACTGCACATTTTTGAGCAAATAGAGTCTGTAGAGATACAACATCAATTTCATTTCTAGCGTAGATATAATCTACTTAGACTCAAGCTATTCTCTTTCATGCTGTCCTGTTAATATGTTTGAATATACACCCTTCCCCTGCTTCAGAAAGCTTCTGAAAACCCACCTTTCCGTGAGGCATGCCAGGTGCTGGACTACTCCCCACTCTGTGGGTGTTCTTCCTTAAATTATTTTCTTTGTAATGAGTGCCTTTAGGGCCTTATCTTGCATTCCTTGCACACCCAATGTTCACTGAAGTTGATGGAGATGCAAAAGGCAGGCCTATAGACTGAGCTGAGTTTTCTCCTAATTCTACCTCATGTGTGGGCTCTGCTTGTCCAAGTGAAGTGCACTCTCTTCCTGAGTTCAGAACCCTCTTTCCTTTCCCTCGCCTTTTGTTTTGTTGTGTGGGGTTTTTGTTTTGTTGTGTGGGTTTTTTTGCTTGGTTGTGGGGTTTTTGTTTGTTTTGTTGTTTGTTGGGGTGTTGTTTGTTTGGTTTTTTGTTTGTTTTTTTGTTTGGTTTTGGTTTTGGTTTTGTGGGGGATGACATCTGAGCAACTAGGATGTCGCATGTGCTGCTGCCATGGACACCTCTGCTTCCTGAATACAGTAGGCACTAATGTTTGTTTCTCCAACCACTTATATGCTACTATCCAAGAAGGTGAAAAACTTTCATTCCTTCCACTTACCATCCTCTGAAAAAAAATCACTGCTTCAATGTTTGTGGTATGTGTAATATATTATAGTCTTAGTGATTCTTTCATATCTATCCTTATTAAAAACAGACTTAGCAAAGTTAATTAGGGGTAATTTGCATTCAAGATATTCATTATTTACTTAGCTTTGAACTGCAAACTGTAGGAATGCCATTTGTTCATTAAAATTCCCAATCTTTGCCCACTTTCCCTTTGATAGCACAGTGGTTAAAGAAAGTTGTGCTTAGCTGCTGACTAACCCAGTCTCTGCACACTGCAGAGATGGCTGGAGGCCATTATTTCAGCATTAGAAAGTAGTTAATATTGAATGTCATGGAGTTAAATTTGTGTTCATTTACTTACTATGTTGGAAATCAGATGTTCATTCTGTGCAAATTTCCCAGCACTACTTTCAGCCAAGCTTTGCAAACTCAGAAAAAAAGGTGCAGTAAACAATATGGAGAAAGTGAGGAGGTTTGAAGTGAAGAAAAAAAAAGAGGAATTAAACAGATCTAGTAAAACATATTCTAGAATTAAACAGATTCAGAAAAAGAAACTGCTGCTACCCCAGTTCTGGATAAGTCTTTGTTGATTGTCAGAGTCACCACCCTTGTTTATTTCTTTTAATAACATAAGAACAAAATACATGCTTTTTATTGTTAACCACTAATCTCTGAACAATTAAACCTCTGTAATTACAAAGAAGCTCTTGCTGTGTGCTGCTTACAGGAAGTTGAAACAAGATGCGCCTTACAACAGAGTAAAAGGACCCATTTCTTAGTTACTCAATGGGGTGCCTCTTTTGGGTTTCTCAGGTGCCTCTTTTATAACTTGGTTATACCTGTATAAGATGCAGAAATGATCCCTTCACAACAAGAATCATATAGACTGGAAAAGTAACCTCCACAGAGGGCTGCAAGGCTGGGAATGGCTAGATACTGCTGTCCTGTGTGGGCTAGGACAAACAATCTAGAACAAGTTTGGACAGTTAGTTCCTACTCAGGGACTGCTATTTGACAATGACTGATTTTTCTCTTCCAGTGCAACCTAAAAATGATGACATCTTCTAACACTCTCCCCTCCTTCCTTCCATCTCTTGAACTAATAAGCAAATAAGGAGAGAAAATTAAAGAATAAAAAATGTAAGCAGTGATAGGGTGAGATCAATAAACTGGATTGCTAGCACTGAGTAAGCCTGAGTAATCTTCTGTATATTGCATGTTGAGTTAACTTGCAAGAGAAATATGTTCCCACTTATTGTCCTGTGTCTCGTTGTGGGAAAGGAAGCAGGGACTGCAAATTAAAATACCCTTGATTTAGGTTCTGAATGGAGTACCCAGGAGTTCCTCCTCTGTTGCCACATGCTAGAAATTGAGCTGCCTGCACCCTTACAATGTAACAAGAATATTTTTATTGTTTTTAGCCTGTGACTTCTCTTGTGCTATTCTCCCCTGCCTCCAACAAAAAGGCCACTAAAGGTGAGTATCATCAGCACAGGACTGGTGTTTCAGACTCAGTGCTATAGAGCAGAAGGTGAAAGGTGCCTGAATAGCAACCCAAGTAAGACTATACAAGATGCTGGCATAAGAGTTCTGAAGAATTCCTGAACTGAAATATACTGCACTGAGGATTATTCACTGGATAGCTATGGAGCTAAGAGAAGTTCAGACAGAAGTGGACAACTAATGACAGTGAACTATGTTTATCGACATGTTTGCATCACATGAGTTTTGCACAAACAATAAGTCTCTGAGTCACCAGTCCAGAGAACATACTGCTCTTAACAATGGCTCCTTTTCTTTCACCATTAAACATTTTACTTGGGCTAGTGCTGGTGAGTGTCAATTTCCCCAAATCATGGAGGAAGGGAGCAAGGGTGGAGGTCTCTTCAGTCCCAGGGTAACCTACAAGAAAAGTTAGAATAAGAATGAAAAAAAAAAGCTTGACCAGGTATTTATTTTATGTGCAGGCAATAAATTTATGTTGTTTATATCATTACAGTGACAATGGAGAGAAGTTTGGTATATACTAGGGCCAGAGATGAAAGTAAATAAGGAAGTTTAAGCAACAGAAGAAAACTCACAGGAACAGAATATTTAGTATATAAATAAAGTTGTATTTTTTGCTCTAGCACATACGGAGCTAGAAATGTCCTCTTCTTCTGAAGTACAGGTATGACAGTGTAAAAAGTGAGAAATACCACAGACTTCAGTGTAATTATTCAGATGGGAACCCATATTTACAACCTCACTTGCAAGGATCTGACAAACCAAATTAGTAAGTTGGGTTTTCCCATCTACAGCTGATAGAATTGCAGACTGCAAACTGTATATGTGGTACTGGTAGTCAATTTCCTGCTTTCTGAAAGGAGAAACTTATGCTTAAAGAAAGGAAACTCATTCAAATTGTGCATGTATAACCATTTTCAGCAAATGATGTCTACTTCCACTCTATTTCGAAGCTCTCTCGTGCCAAAAATCACCAGCTTTGTCATAAAGGGGAACTATAAAGGGCAGCTGAAGAAATTAAAGAACCTGTGTGCTGAATTTACTAATGTTTGCATAAGAATAGGCTACTTTTTAATCTCTTGAGCTTCCAAAGGAAATACTCTAGAGAGTCAAAAGAGAGTAATTTAACTACCTCAGGGATTCACATGAAATTAGGCTTCAGTGATGCCTAGGATTAGTTAAATTAATAGGGAATATGCTCCAGTCAGAATGTTTGACAGTTACACAGTGATATTCTGGTGCCAGTGCATTTGCATTGGCTTCAGCATGGCCAAGATTAAGTTCACGTTAAAGGTGAATCCAAGATTACTGAATGGCTGATTCAGGCTCCTGTTAGTCTCTTAGAAGAGGACAGCATATTGAGGCCAATTCCACCTGCCAATGGATATGTGGCTACAGCTCTAAAACAGTCAAATAGAAATAATATAAAATTCTGAATATAGTAACATTTGAGTGAAAGCTTTTTTCTTTGTTTTTTTTTTTTTTTTTTTTAATTTGGTTTTTGTTTTAAGGTTTTGATTGGGGTTTTTTTTTGTTGTTGTGGGTTTGGTGTTTTGGTTTGTTTGGGTGAGTTTTATGGGTTGGTTTGGGTTTTCTTGCGTTTTAATTTGTTTTGTTTGGTGGGTTTTTTGTTTTGTTTTTTGTTTGTTGGTTTGGTTTTTTGTGGGTTTTTTGTTTGCTTGGTTTTTTTTGTTTTTGTTTGCTTTGGTTTGGTTTTTTGTTAAATACCTAAAACCTATTCTTAATGTCTTGGGAACTGTAATGTTAAAAAGAAGGCCATGGCAATACATAAAAAGAAAAGGTCATGTAAAAGCACAAGAAAGACACAAATTCTGATCTCTGAGTACAGAACTAACTCAGTGCTATGAAACAAGTTTCCTCTGGATTTACACCAACATAATGTGACCCAAAGTGTAGCCATTTTTTTTACTATAAGGGCAAAACCAGATCACTTTGCTTTGACACCTCATTTTGACTACAATTGTAAATGCATGTATCCACAACACATGCACGTACCCACAGACATCCACTCACATTCTCTTCAATAGCTTTTCAGCCATGCCACAATGCTGTGTGTTCTCTGTTGGATAAGCTGTGTTAAATTAAAATTAAACATTACCAAGCTTTGTGCTCAGCCTCCCCCTGTGAATGTTCTGCTGCGGGTGTGCAGGGGGTTAATATCACAAATGTTCCACAGGAGGTTAGTAGGATTCACTTTCAGCTAACATTTATTTTTCCAGCTCCTGTTCGCTTTCATCTCTGCTTATGAACAATATTATCTTGTTTGTAATAATATATATAGATCACTGCAGCTGCGCTCTGCAAAATTCATCCATGCCCCAAAAAAAACCACCAAAAAACCCCCAAAACCCCACACCCAAACAAACAACAAATCACACACAAAACCTCTCAAAAAAAGCCACCAAACTTCTCCAAGTATTTTATCATCTTACTGAGCCCTGTGAATCCCAGCCTGGTCTCTCATATTGTAAGCAGGCATGGGTTTGCAAAACTTTCATTGAGAATGGACTATCATGTTTCTGATGTAAATTCACACACAATGCAGTTTCTGTCCTTTCATTCAGGACTAATTGTGAGCTGTTGTTTTTTAAAAAAAGGACTTCATTACTCCAGTTCCTCTGCTTTTTGTCCATTCCTATTGCTAATTTCCTGTTACAGGCATTACCTTTGACATGTGTGTGTATGTATGACATGTGTGGCATGTATGACATGTGTAGCAGGTCAGTATACCGTGCCTGAACTGTTCTGTCAGTTGCTCAGTAGATTGCCAGCAATAATATTAATATCTATACTTGTATATAGCACTTTTCCTGTCTTGCAAACATACAGCTTCCTGTCCTGGAATCAGTGGTGCTAGTAATCAATGGATACTGGAAGGTCTATTAGAATATTTGACCTGTTCTTTTGAAAACTTACAGGAGCATGCTAAACTGCTTGCTTTTCCATGACAGGATATAGTCCCAGTAATATTTGCACTTTAAAATCCAGTGAGCCTAAAGAAAAATGGGTCTTTTAAAACAACCTGTACTGCATAAATGCCTCGAAAAGCAAATGGAAGACTGTAAAAATGCAAAACTAGACTCAAATTTACACCAAAATTTTGAGAAGAAAGGCATCTTGTCATATTCTTCCTATGTTTCACTCCTATGTTTTTTTTCTAGAAAGGCTGACAAAGCACACTCTTGGCTGTAAGTTCTTAATGCACATCTATCTCACTATTACTCTAGTACAGCTTACAAAGGAACTATTATGCCAAAAATTGAATGATGTGATACAGTAATTGACTTCCTTACCAGTTTCCCAGTCTTCTTCCTCTTCAAGAAACAGAAGTCATTGAATGACTAGGTCATAACTCTATTCTGCTTTACTCATTTTGAGACAGAAAAAGACAGACTAACTTTCAAAGCCTCTACCTTAGCCTATCAAAAAGGCAGAGCATAAAAGGTAAAATAGAAAAGGAAACAAAAAGGATATGAAATGAAGATTTAAGTAGTTAGGCCTTGTGCTCAGCAGTCCTCAAGATCAAACTCACTCCTCTCCATGCAGCAGCTGGTATCAATGATCTTGTATCATTCAAATAAGTTCCAGCATTTAGTGAGCTGGGATGCTGCCTTCTACTGCCCTTCTGCAGAGCAGCTACTCTGGATGCAACTGAAGTGTGCCTTCCGGAAGCAGCTTTGTATTACTTTTACAGAGACAGACGTGACCTGTCCTTGAAGCTTCAAAAAAGGTAGTAAGGGGAAGGAGAGAGTAATCTGTCTCAAGCCTCTGCTGCTATTGCTATCCTTTTATATTTCATTTAGAGCACAATGTGAGCAAAGAAAGAGTGTTAGACATGCACACTGTAATGAAAATCCATGACTTGACCATGCATTCATAATTATTTTATAAATAAATGGCTTCTGGAGAGCCACATTTGTCTCTTCCCACAGAGTGTATGTCTTTCATTAATGTATTACAAGCTGAATGAAGCCAGCCTGAGTGCTTTGCTTGCATCTTCCTCTTCCTCTCCATCATTGTCTATGGATAGGTTTTTGTGGTTCAGAGAGGCTGCAAGCCCCACACGTCTCTGCAGAACTGATGGCTCGTCAATAACATTAGCCAGCATTATGGGCTGCACTGGTGTAGAACAGAATCAATATGGCCAAGTAAAAAGTCTAATCAGTTGACATGACCATCTTCAGCAGATCTTACAGTACAAGAAATGAGTTTTTTTAAGGAATCAGCATCAGCACTGGTTATTCACTCCACCCCAAGAAGCCTTCATGAAGATTTATTGCTTCTTGTTTGATTAACACTGTAGGTTAAGTTGGTAAGAGTGAAATAACCATTCAGTTAAAAGAATAATAAAGACCAGACTCTACAAACACTGCCCACATTTTCCGTAAGAAGCTCTAAAGAGTCACTGCAGGGTATTAATACTGCAATGTGGAAGGGAAGCCATCTCACTAGGAAATAAGATTAATATAGGGACCTGGATGCAGGAATTCATGGCCTTTGTTTGACTAGGTTGCATTTGACTTTCTTGTGCCTTTTTTTTTTTTTTTTTTTACAGAAGGGACAGATTCATCTCTCACCTCCACTTGTGCAAATTGAAGTCACTTGACTGAAAACAGAATTGTTCCAGGTTTCTATCAGCATAAGCGAAAGCAGACTTTGACAGTCATGCCTATGGCAATGTACACATCTTAAAACAAGATTTTCACTGATGCATAGCTTTATCTATGTGGTAATTATGGAGCTGTTTTACAATCAACTCCCTTTCTCTTTCTGTTCACCCCTCTGCATGTAGATTCACCCATAACATGAGCTCAACAAGGGTGCAGCTATCAGATATTTCACTTTTATGAACTCTGCTGATCATCTGTTCTCATTTGTCCAGTCATCTGAGGGAAACCCTGTTCAATCATGTGAAGGTAAAGCATTAGTGAAATCATTAGTGCAGCATGAGCAGATTAATAGGCCCATGCCTCAGCCATTTTTTTGCAGGCAACATCCCACCTACATCAGAGATACTTCAGCAGTGTTATTTTCCTAAACAGGTAAAAGAAAATTGCATTTTGGAGGCAAGTAGCTTGTTTGTGTATGGGAAAAGGGACATGTTAACTACTCCCATCCCACTTTGTTAAAATGAAATAGCTAGGAAATGCTCACTAAAAAAAAATAAATCTTGAAACAGGTTAAGTGCATATTCAAATTAACAAGAGAATAAGACAAAATTAAAGGACCTGATTCCACATGGGCATTCACAGACTGGACATGCAGAGAGGAACAGAAGGTTTGATTCAGGTTTTTCTGCTCCTGCCAGGAAAGACTTGATGCTTGCCACCAAGTCTGTGGCACAGTCTGTACGTGCACACCACAGTTCGGTGGGACAAACTCACTTATCTCCTGTGCAATGGTAGACCTCCACTCTCAGCACAGGGTCACCAGACCACCCAGTACAGTCACGGGCAGCAGACAGTCACCCTGCCAAATTTTGTCTCATTTTTTCTCTCTTAGGCACATACAGGGATGCACACACTCTCTAATGATTTCATCATAGGGGAAACATTGTTGTAGGGGTTTAATATTAGAATAGTAGATATGGATTTCAGTCAAAATGGAGATCTACATCAGCATGCACAGACAAGACAAGTTTTTCATCCCCAGAGGTCAGTGTCAAAGTGCACATAAATATTGAAATAGTTTCTCAGTGGCAGAATTCACCTCCAAGTTTCCAGTAATGCTGTCTGTCAAAAATGAGACTCAACCAAAAACCTATGTGGGAAAAATTAGTCCAGGATCTGTGTGTTTTGTGATTGTCTTTTTTGTTGCTACATGAAGAAAATCAAGAGCTTTTTAACCAGTCTAGATTCTGAACATAAGGTTGCTGATGGTTTTTGGTGTTTGTTTTTTTGTTTGTTTGTTTTTAATGGGAATTCTGCTGCAGAATATTAATCCTGTAACATTAATTTAAATGGTTTATTGAAGTAAAAAACAAGAATTCAATTTTTGTAAAGATTCCACCATTTATAGCAATTCAAGGGAATATTCTACTCTCAGAGCCCCAGGATCTTGGTATATAACATCCTCATTTGTGTTAATGGAAACTTTACCTCTTTGAATTCACAAAGACCAAAAAGTTTCACCAGGCACACAGGGTCTGTATAAATAAGCAGCACACAGCAAACATATTCCTTTAAAAGGATTATCACTTTGACAGCTATTCAGTTGGGGTGGCTTTTTCTGTCCCCTGGAATTCCCAGCTTGCCCTCTTAACTACACAGAAGGTAAATCTATATAATACTTCACAGCTGCCTTTATTGGGACCTGACACTAGGCTTACTGGATGTGCTTTCCTAGTACAAAGCACCTCGTCAACTTTCCTGCTCTGGATGCAGTGAACACAGCTGATGAGCTGTCTTATTAAAAGTTATGAGGAAAGGATGTTCACTCTATTACTTTCTGAACTACTGGATACACACAGTGAAGCTCTGAGCAGTCAGTCCCTCAGAGCTCACTCCTTCACAGAGAGGCTGCATGCTAACATTTAATAACACATTGCTCCTGTGGTGGTCACCATCAAATTTTGTTTTGTTTTGTTTTGTTTCTGATGGCATTTTTAGTTCTGTCAGCATTAACATAACATTTTATCTTCACTGCAAACCAAACCTGAGCCTTGCTGTCCTGCTGGCACTAAGCACACTGACAAATCTCCCAAGAGTTTTAAGCTGGGACTCTGCCATACCTCTGCCTGCAGGGGTGGGATCAGGGCCAGGATCCAGACCTCCCTGCACCCTGCCTTCTTCAAAAGGAAAGGGCAGAGCAGTGCCATCTTGTTGGGGAGTCCACCAAACCCTGAGAACCTGAGATCCTGAGACGAAGGTTGACGCTAAAGAAACTGCAGACAGGGAGCTTGATGTGGCACAGATGTTCAAGGAGGCTAGAGGTGGGTGTACTGACAGGAAAGCTGAGGTGTAAGGCTCATGCATTCCCTGCCCAGGTTCCTCTTCAGGGTGAGCTCAGGAAAAGGGGTATGGGGGCAGAGCTTTAGCAAAGAGCAGCTGAGACAGGGACAGCTGGGCCATAGGCAGTGACAAGAGAGAGCTAAGCTGCTGTAGCAGAACTGGGTTGGAAAAAAACAACCTTTCTTTTAAAGAAGATGATACAAGGATTGCTGCAGTCACAGTTCAGTGGGGATAGCTTCAGCAATGACACATGTTTGGAGTATTACCTGTTACTTTCCCACCAGTAAAAGAATCAGCTCTTTTTTTTCAGGTAGTTCAGTTAAAAGCCGCAAATAATTTTTTTTCTCCACCACCTCAATGAAGAAAAAGACATTTTGCAAGCAATCCACTTTGGAAAACTGCTGGCGTTTGGAGTGGAAGAGCACAATTAAAAGACGCAGTAAAAATTGACAAATCTCAGTATGGGGAGATGAAAATGCATTACAATCCAAATCGAACTATAAATATAAAACCTTAAATTAAATAAATCTTGCACAATTATGGATTAAAATATGCTTGCCTTTAATGACTTAGCACATGCAGGCCTTGATTCTTGAAATCAAGCTGCTGAGACTATGCAGCTTGCATAGGGATGTACTAGTAAACAAGTTGTAAACAAGTCCTGTATGGCTGCTGTAATGCCATACAGGAATGGTGAGGGAAGGTGGACCAGCATTTTGTTGATTTTCTGACTATCAGTTAGTACTCCTTTGTGGGCCCTGCTCTCCGTGCAAAAATGTGGCCATATAGATTCAGTAACAGCAAGCAGTGTCAATAATAGACTCAATAATGAGTGGAAAAGAAACCCAACCCAATAAAAACAAAACCTCTGGGGGAGCATTAGCAGCAATTGCTGTCAGCCAGTGTTGGGAAACTGCCATTCTTCCCTGATGGCAGCCTGTCAACCACAGGCTGCAGCATGATGCTGGACTGGGTGAGGCTTGAGTTGAGAAACCTTGAAAGGGTCAGGCTTGGTGGATGACAATGTGTTCCTTCCTACACCATAGCTTAGTAGAGCAGGATTTTGGTAGCCCAGGTCATCTCAGGCAGCTGCAGGGTTTGGAGGGAGGTGGTGGCAGGACAGTAAGGTGTTCTTTCCTGCTCTGCCCCCTGTTTGTGCCAGGCTGTGGAAGTGGGTCTTAGGGATTATCTCATGCAAAGTGCTGTCTTCCACTGTTGGATGATAAGCAGGGATCAAAATATTTTCCATAGCTATTGCTTTAGCTGCTGGGCCAGGATAGTCTCGGAAGCTATCACTGCCTTCTTGGGAAAGGTGGGACCACCTTTCCAGACCACTTGATATGGCTCAATAGCAGACTGATATGGCTGGCCCCAGATGTCCACTGTGCTGAACTGATGGTGACCAGAGCTCCCAGGGCTTTCCAGATCTGTAGATTGCTGCCTAAACCCTCAACACAGCTGAACGAGTAGCTGCACCACACTACCTCTCAGAAAGGGAGAGCTGAGCCTTAACACAGAATAAAAAAACCAAACAAACAGCCCAGGAAAATAATTTTTCTTGACACAGTCATCTGGGGCATGCTTTGCATCAGGCAAGCAGCCCTGTGGTAATTACCTCAGAGTCTGGTTTCCCCCAACGTATGGGTCCTGTGTTGGAGAGCAGCATGGAGGAAAGTTGTTCTCCTCCCTGCAGTGATTTCTAGGGTCAATACTTCTCTTTCTGTTCCTATTCCTACTCACACCTGCTATCTTACTGTTTCTCACATTTGGCTAAATTTGGTTGAAATAGTTCTGCATGTTTACATTACTGGGAAGAAGTGCACACAGACAGACCTGTAAGCACAAAATCGGATGGCATAACACTCATTTCCTTAGGAAACTAAGCTAGAAATAAAACAGCAGTCTACTTTTTCTCCTACAGTTTTTCCTAATACTTTGAAAGTTATGGTAGCTTAAAGTAATCTCTATGCTGTATCTAGAAATTTACATGTTATGCTTTTGTTGAACAATTTTTTTAAAAGGTGTCCTGATTTAAAATTTAACACGTGACATTTTTTTCCTCCTCCAAAACTGTTTTCTAGAAGATCTGAAGCTGATTATTTTGGGATTGTGATTACTTAGCGTCTTGACTAAAGCTATTTCACAAGTCAGCTCTGATGTGCTACTTTGAACTAAGATGAGTAGTTTCCTCATTTTATATTTTACAGAAAAAGCCATTCTAAAAAGCAACTGTTCAATATGTACAAAAATTCCCTCTTGAGAACTTGCCTTAACATGATATATGACTGCATTTTGCAAGCTCTTTAGTCACACATTTTTTTTTTTTATTAAATGTAGATGAACCTTTGATCTTCATGAATTAACACTTTTACTGATCCAGAGGCTGTGAGTTTAACCCTCATGCTCATTGACATTGTTTCTTATGACCTGGCGTTTGTAATCATGCAAATTCTTGGTATAGCTTATTCACTTAAAGAATATTCTCAGAATTGATTCCCTGACATACTCTCTGTGACTTAACAGCTTTCTCTGACTTTTCTGTATGGCTTAGCTCTTGGATCTTGCAATAGAGTAACACAAGGTTCACATGTATTTTGGCAATTTACCATCTTTTAGAAATGTTTACTTTAGGGTCTTAGACATCACTAAAAAAAAAAAAAAAGGAAAAAGAAAAAAAATAATTGTAAAGCTTTTTCTGGCCTGTTGCCAGTTTAAGGAAACTTGAAAACACAAAGTTTTCAGCATAGAGTTTAGAGGATTTGTAAAGAAACTTGAAACACTGTACACTTCTTGACCTGAATTCTTGTAAGCCAATATGCCGTGAATATATACCATAATAAAACTCTCCACTTGCAGTTTACATTTCATTCATGTAGCATTTATCACTGGAGTCAGTAGACACAGACTGCTGTAGCATGTCAAGGGTTTGACCTTTGTTATTTTGATCTTAATTACAAGACCAGATCTAGACTCCAGTTTCCTTCCAGCCCACCAGCCTGAATTGAACGCACCCAGCCAAAATGGAGTTCTGTGAGTGTAAAGTTATGTGAACGGATGCCAGGGGCCATTGGAACAGGATGGAAAATTTTGCACCTCAACTGCAATGTTTTTTTACATCTTGTAAAATAACAACTAGAAAATAATTGTTTAAAACCCAAATGTCAAAGTTTGTCTTTTCTCAAATCATAGAAGATATATCAGAAAACCTGCACATTTGATACTTCCTAGCCCCTTTCCCAAATCATTGACAGAGTCATGTTCTTATTTTTCAGCTGCAATGAGAAAATGACAATATCAGTCTGAAGTATATTCCACGGCAAGACACCTGTGAACCACATAGGATAAGACTTCTAGAGGAGTACAGTCTTTGTGGAGGTTCTTTGCCTTAGATATTTTAATTCTAAAATTTCACAGAATTATGATGCTGCAAAATTCTTTGCTTTGAAATGTACACACACACAAATGAAAAAAGAAAATTGGAATTGTAGGACACAAAAATGTGAAATTGTAAGAGTGTTTTGAATTTTTAGTATCTCTTAAATTTGAAAAACTGAAGCTAAAAGCTTGAAAGTGAAAAAATAATTTCAAATCACTTCATACTGTACATGTCCGGGTCACTGACAACCTCCACACTCAACTGCTTGTAAGTTTTTCCTTCACACATTCCGGTAATGTGAAGCCACTCACTGCAACATAGAGTATGTAATACTTATAGGAACACTTCAGATTTCTCTGTGAGTCCTGGCATATGGGAAAGAATTCAAACTCTTTTACAGAGGATCAAAATATATTGGATCAATGAAATTAAATGCTCTAACCAAGAAAACTTAAAGTGATTTTAAAATGTATTGTTAAAAAAAGTAAAGATAAGAAGAAAAGGGAGCTACTTAAAAACACCATCTTGAAAAGAAAGAAAAAAAAATTCATATAGCAAGAATACTTTTACTGACCCAAGTAAGGGCTGTTAAGAAGCAGAAATTGCCATCAAATATGGCAAGATGAATGCATTTACTGTGTATTGTGTTACAGATGGGAATACCAAAGGGCCTTGAGCTTATCCTCATAACACTCTGGTTACTTAGTTAATCACCACTGGTATAGATGAAATAAGATGGAAAGGAAGTCCATCCCCTGGTTTTGCAGATAACCATATTTTAAACCTCATACACTGATTCAGTCTCTCTCATCTAGATAGTTCTCATTTCAGCCTCTACTGCTGATATCGAAGGGCTGATACAGAAAGTCTGTGCTTCAGCATTTTAACTTGTTTCCACTTTCCAGCATATAATTATAAATAAGTATTTGTTCTTCTTAGCATACATAGTTCTTTTTCCCTAATGTTTACACTCTGCTCCATTCTCATATATTTTGCAGCCCAGTCATGCCTCCCTTTCAGTTCTCATTTGCTTGGCTATGGAAAATAAGCCCTCTTAAGCTACAATCAAAAAAGTATCTATTTCATTCTCTGCAAGCACCCACAGATTTCTTTGAATTTGCCTTTTTCATCCATGGGCAACTGACCTATGAACAGTACTTTAACTGTGTTTGGGGAAGAAGTACTGGTGCTGTCCAGATTTCTATGGAAATTACTCATCTGGTAAATCCTGAAGTCCCACTTGATCTTGAAAGCATCTGCACTTCATCAGAAAGTATCTTTATGTTGTTGCTTGGTCTAATTTTTTTTATCCAGTGAGAGAGAATTTTGCTATTTGCTTTAATTTTGCAAGATTTGAGTCAGTTTGACTATTGGCAAGCTCCTAAGACTTCTAAAACATTCATTTCGGGCTTGCCAATTTTGGTCTTCTTTGTAAATTATTTTTAGGATTTTTTCTTATGACTAGCATTCCTCTGGACACATCCTGGTAGGTTATATTTCCTCTAGTTACTACTACAGTGTTTAGGAATGGAGCTAAAATGGGGATCTGGATTGCACATCAGTAGCACACTGGTCTCAAGAACCTGACATGGGAAAACAATCCCAAGTAGTGCAGGAAACTCCAAATAGAGCATTCGATGACTTCCATGTGGCATAATGCTTAGAATGCTTAAGCTTCTTGGCAAGCCAGCATTTGGGACTAGTACTACACTGGGATTCATTACCGGTTCAGTGGCACTACGCTCATATGTTTTGCTGAACTCTGTGTTGGTTATTGTGGGAGGATAAGCAGTGTATTTCTGTGAGAATTGAAATCTATCTGAAACACTAGAACAACATAAAAATTATAATAGGACTTTCTGGGTTCTTTTGGCTAATGGCTGGAAGTTGCCATATCAAAGCAGGGCTGTTCTGTGTGCTGGCATCCTATGAAGACCACAGCATACCATGCTGGACGTAGCTATGTTGGCACTGCCACAGACAGGGCAATCTTTATTTGGTTTGACTTTCATTTTTTGTTCTTCTTTACAGAGAGGTTTCAGCTAAAGGTCATGGGAGAGCCACTGTGTAGGTTTTCTTCAAATAAAATCAGTTGAAGAACGTAGAACCCAATAAGTTATGTTCAGGACTGTACTTCCATGTATTCCCATTGGAGATCTATCATTGTGAACGAGCACTGTTGGGAAATATCTACAGATATCCCAGTTAATCAATACCTGTTCATTATACTGTTTCTCAGTATACTGTCTACCCATGAATATGGGTAAGGATTGGATAAGCATGAGTCAGGTGACTTAAAAATAACTGTACCTCACATAAGATCAGGAGAAGGTGGTTTTTTTCATAGTGTCACTTCAGGCCAACTAATTTACCTTTTCTCCCCCTCTCTTCTTACCACCCCTTGCTCAGTGTTGGTATATAAACATCTCTGTAGGAGTGGCTTTATTAAATTAATAGCACTTAATCAACTGTCATACTGTCAACTTGCAGGGAGTGAACAAGCAGACAGCAAGTTTCAAGTGGCCCAGTATGCTTCAACTGGCTCTCACTCAGGCAGTTAGCACAGAGCTGTGTTAAAAGCGGTCTTTCTGAGTGCCTGCTAATATCTCTTCTCTGAGTATGAAAACCCTATGCTAGAAAAAAAAATGGCTTAGGGGAATCCATGCCAATTATAGATGTGTTATGACAGATTAAAATATTATAATTATGCTTGGCTTCCATGCAGAACCACATTAACACATCTATGACATTTAATAACACAGGAGGATAACCACATGCCTCAACAAAGGTTGACTTTTCCCCAAAGTTTCTTAACCATTTTTCTCCTTTCCTCCCTCTTCTTCCTTCTCACTGAAATTAAGATTTGCATGTGCTTGCAGTATTTTTCGGGAAAAAAAGGAAAAGTAAGAGTAAAAGAAGAGGGGGGAAATAAAAAAAAATAAAGTAAATGAGAGAAAGAGTATGTAAGGAGAGGAGGATGAGAAAAAGGAAGAAGGGTAAGAAGGGTAAGAAGAAGGGGAAGAAGGGTAAGAAGGGTAAGAAGAAGGGGAAGAAGGCTAAGAAGGGTAAGAAGAAGGGGAAGAAGGGGAAGAAG
>JAWWTY010000088.1:41139174-41212016 GCA_035222235.1 Margarornis squamiger | reverse complement strand
AGGGGCTACCAGTGATACTAAAACTCATGATTTCCATTCTTGTGCTTTGACTCCACTGTTTTTTTTCCAAATTGTAATAGTTTTCAAAAGATACCTAGTTATTAACCATTATCATACTCTTTCCTGAAACACCACACCCCCACCACCCCCAATGAAAAGAAAAATCCCAAACAACCTTCAGACAAGTAGTTCTGTTTCTAAAGGAGGTTAGCACAGTTAATTCCTAACTGCAGACAAACATTTTGATAGTTACAAAAAAACCCAACTACCTTGAATAAACAAAACAGTGAAACAATGTGGACAGAGTGACCACAATAACTATAGGAACCAGAAAAGAAGGGGAAAACTCCATGTAAAGTCAAGAGCCTCTTCCTCAAAGTTGGTTTAGTTCTTGTGAAATGGTTTAGACTGACAGGTTTGGAAACCAAAGGGATAGTCAGAGGTTTGTGGCAACATAAGCAACTGTGCAATATTTATCTTGTCATCATACCATTACAGCCATGTACTGTGCTGAACAGATGAGGTGTTTGGTTGTTTTCCTTATTGTAGTCTGGTTCACTGCTGAGATCACACAGAAATACTACTTTCTGTCAGTAAAACCAAGCTTCTATGCCACAGCCCTTTTAAGAATCTTTCAGATAATGTCAGATCATACAAATTCCACCACAGAGACAATTCTGATAAATACAGATTTTCATAGATGCATGGTAAGTAGGAAGGAGGGAAATGCTATTGAATTCAATTAACGTGTATGTGTCCTTCTAAAACAAAAACAATTCAGACTTTAGTATCACTAGCACTGAAAAAACTACTTGATTTGCCTAGAAAAATCAGTGAGTACTATGTCCACAAGACGGAGATTATATCTCCTACATGGTTTAAGCAAAATCTGAATGAAGCTAGGAATAGGTGTGCTGAGCTTTTAACAGTTTTTGGAGGTTTGTCTCTGCTTCTTTACTTTTTAGAATATGTCATTTCATTTTGGTAATAAACAGATAATTTTTTCTATGTCAGTAATCTGCTGAATTTATCTACTGATGAAGTTTAAGTTTCCAAACAAGTTTAATGAAACCATTTGACCTCTACCAGAAACAAAATGAAATGAAAATGCTGAACAGTGATTCATTCAGTAAGGAATGATTTATATACCTCAAATGTGTTTTTCATTAAAAATGCTATTTATTTATACCATACATACTACAAAACGGGGTGGTGGGGAGGAGAGGTTTCTGTATATATCATTGAATTTTTGTTAGTTTGCCTTTTAGATTTCTATATTACTTGTACCTAATAGCCTGGGAGGAAACATGCGAGTGCAGTACAGATAACACTACAAAAGTTCCTGTGTTTGGGAAGAATGCATCCTTACTCTTCTAATTTCCCTTTCTCACAAACACACTGAGCTTGAAAACATGAAACAAAGCAAAGCAGATCTCTCTGCTCAATTTAACAAGGCAAAGTAGTTGAATTTTTTAAGAAAATAGAAGATGAAAGGAAATTGTCAGTGAAACGCTTAGTGTTTTGTTATAAAGTTTCCTTTTGTTAAACCAGAAGCTAAATTTCCTTAGAATTTCTGTGGGATCCACAAATATTTTCAGGGCTTCACCAGTGTACAGAATCTAAAAATGATCAGAGGCTTGTAACCCATAGGAACATAGTGAGAATTCATTTAGAAAGATTTTTCTTTTATTTTCTACAGCTGGAAACACTGATTTATTAGATATTGATTCCTACTTTTGGAAACAAAAATACTGAAATGCAAAAAAAGTACTAAAAAAGAGGAAATCCATATTAAGAGTTTCCTCTAGAAAACATAACAGGAGTTAAGTAGTCAAGTGGACATAAAAAGTAAGAATAATCAAAATGCACAGCAAAACAAAACAGCGACAAGCTGAAACAGTGGAGCATTTCTGACTCTTGGCTAAGAAGAATAATTTTCTGGGTCAGTAAATACAGAAAAGGAACACATTCTCACTGAAGGAATATTTTATTGTATGCTGACATATCCCTTGCATTTTTGTTTGTTTATTTGTTTGTTTTTGCTTTTGTTATAGCTATTGGTTTTGTAAAGAAAAGAGTCTACAACACACATCCTAATGGCTTTGGCTGTAGACTGAACTTAAGTAAATACCATCACTCAGTCAGTATGTTGCGGTAATTCAGGCTCCCAGTGTGGTTTACCAGCTCAAGCAACACGTGTAAACACCAGAAACAAAAAAGATTCAGAGGGCACCCTTTCTTTCTCTCTGCCTTTCTCATCTTCTTGCTTCTTGTCTCTCTCTTGTTCCTGCTCGCTCTCTTGCTCACAATCTTTCTTGGACTTTTGTTCTTTTCTGACAAATCATGTGAGTGAAACACAAAACATTAGCACTAGACATCCTTTTTTTTCTGGCCTCTAATTTTGTCCAAAGGGAAAGTAACCCAATAAAAAGTCCAGCATATATTTTCAGAGCTAAGTGCTTCTGCCATTAATTTCTTTTGATTGTTTCTATAAAACATGCCTTAATCATACTACAGCACTTTCCATTGCAAAAAAGACAACTTTACAGAACAACATAGTTAACATTATTTCCCTGTTCCTTTTGTTTTTGGTTTTTTTTCTTTTTTTTTTGTTGTTTTTGTTTTTTTTTTAAACACCACAAAAATCCAGGCTATAATAAGAAGCACACAAAATTATATTCATCTTTGTTCTGTGACAAGTAGTATCAGCATTTATATCCCCAAATATTATGCATGTTTGACAAAAGAAAAAATTTCTACTGGTTCACATGACACAATTCTGGTTTTTTTTGTCTTTTATGTAATGCAGTATATAAGGAATAAGGATGCACTATTGTTTCTAGTAATAACTGGCACTTGAAAAAAGCACCAAGAATTCTGTATTTCACTTTACCCCTTTTTCCTCCCCAGTACTTTTTTTTGTGTAGTCCAAAAACTACAGCTGTGGTTATGGTGAATAACTACATTTTCTTTTTTCAAAATGTGTGCAAAGTTGGCACTTTTGTATTAACACTAAACACTAATACTCTTTGTTTGGCATTCATGCCCTCATACTGACCAAATCACTTTTATCTAAGTGTATTTTTTTAAAGACACTTACTGAAAATATGGCAATAGTTAAAAAAAAAAAAAGGCATGGATATTATTACACATCCCCTTGTAGTGTATGAAAAAGTGCATGACTGGATTTATGTAATAGTACAAGACAAAAAAAACTGTATCAAATTAGGTACTGTAAAGCATGCCAGCACCTATGTAGTACTTATATCTAGCAGGTAGTTAAAACAGGACTGTGGTTTTTTTAAAAATGTACATTAAAGCTAACATAAATGAGTAGAACTAGCCAGCAAACTATTTTTCCTGCTTATCTAACAGCTGAATGTAACTGTAAAAATTAAGCAAAAAAAATTAGAGTTAAACCACCATCAATACAATTGTTTTACATCATAGGCCTGTCAAGGCTCAATATATATATACAATTGTAACAGCCATGCTTAGTAGAACGTTATCCCCAATGCTTAGAAGACACAAAGACAACTAAGTAGATTGTTTTTTCTTTCTCTTTTTGTTTGTTTGCTTTTTTTTTTTTTTTGTATTTTTCTTTTTGGGATTTTTTAGGGTTTTTTTTGTGTTTGGATTTTTTCTTTTTTTTGGGGGGAAAATTTTTTTCTCTTTGTGGTTTTTTTTTTGTTATTTTTGCATTGTTTTTGGTTGTTTTTTTTTCTATTTTTCAAGCAAACTTATGGGTAGACCAAACTGTCTTTTTTTGAGATGACCAAGAACATTCTAACAAAACTAGGGACAACTGCAAGTTTTCTGTGGGTTTATTTTGTTTGCTTTTTTCTCATGAAAGATCTTTTCTCCCAAATTAAAGATCCCACCTTTTTGTTTCTATCAAAAAAAAAAAAAAAGGGGGAAAAAGGGGAGAAAAACCGCAACAACCAACAAAGGGGAAAAAGCACCTGGTGTTTCTTTTGTTAAAAAAAGAAAAGAAAAAGATTATATATATATATGTATATTTATGTATATATATATATATATATATATATATATATATATATATAAAGGGAGACTGTATATGGCAGTTCAGATGTAGTGGGCCCTCTCTGAGAGCTGGCATTATGGTGTGTCCATCCTTGAACTAATCTACTGAAGTGAAGGGAATGTTTTTATGCAGATTGGGGTTCTGACTGTGCCGGTTTCGGCTACGTACAGAGGAGAACATCATGTTGCACCCAGGGACTTTGCATTTGTGCATTTCTCGCAAGTGCACTGTTTTATAGTGCACTCTGAGGGTTCCCTTGTTGCTGTACATTTTGTGGCAAATGTTACACATTATCCCACCGTTGCTCACCGAAACACTGTTGAACATGAGGGATCCTGGGACATCGGTGCCCATACCTACAGCTAAGGCAGGGGCATCTGCCTTGTGGGCAGATTCCCCGCTGTCACTTGCCCCATCGACGTCGTCCAGAAGAATACCCTCATCACTTCCTGCATCAGATTCTCTTGAGGAATGGATACTGCTACTGGACTGGATACTGGAGGTGGTGCTCAGGTCTAGGACCATATAGTCTTCCGCCATGCCCCTGCTGTACCCATTCATATGGGAATCCTCAGTACCAGCAGGTGAGGAGGTGTCTTCCCTTATGTCAAGCCCCATCTGATGCTGAGCACCATATATCTTCACCAAAAATTCATCGCGGAGGTCCTTACTAAGAGAAGGCTGTGAAGTGTCCAAGCCCATGTCATCCAGTTCTTTGGTCAACAGTTTACGGTGCAGGTTTATGTTAGCACTGTGTCTGGGAAAGGAAGAGGGAAGGGAGAAAAGGAAAAATGTACAGTATTTTTGATTAAACATACAGTCATTAAGCACCAAATACAACTTCTGATTTAGCAATAATTTATCACAAAAATATCCCCATTCATGTTTCTTGCAAATTTCAGCCTTGTTATAAATGAACAAATTGCAACATAAAACCTAAACAAAACAAGCAAATTACCCCCCCCCCCCATACTGTTTTTCTTTTCAGCTGCTGCTCCTCAACATTAGTACGCAGCAGCAGCTACAGCCCTTTTCTTTGATATTTACAAAATAATAAGTGGTTCTAGTAGAAAATGCAAAATGTTCTCCTTGGCTCCTGAATCCCTGCTGACCTTCCTAAATGCCTTATGTCAAGAGAAAAAAATAATAATTTATGGGATATCTGTGTATGTTTCTATCTATGGATTTGTATCTTTATATACTTATACATACATACATATAAATATATTTATATATATATATATATATATATATATATATGTATGTACTTATATAACTCTGTAAATGAAATATAGGAAGAGAATAAAATAAAAGGTAACTGAATGATACATAGTCAAAAGTCCTTATTGAGGTAGTTTAATTCTGCTATAAGGGGGTTCAGAACTGGGCCAAACCAAGATGGAGAAGACTTGAAGGGTTTAAGAAAACAAGTCTCTGAAATCTACATGTAAGTTTCTGAAAATCTTAGCCAAAATCAATGGTTCCATCCTTCTGGGTGGGCACTGTCACACTCCCCTGTATTGTGTCTGTTGCAGTGTTGACTGACCCAAGCGCTGTTAAAAAAAAGCCTACCAATGGCAGTGAGAACTTTGCCCCAAAACAATCAAAAAACTTTATCATCGCTTTGGTTTAGGTATTTCCTGAAGTCACTGCAGATGCTCAAGAGACACTGGAAAACTGTCACTGACAGAAGTGTTCTTTGGACCAGATCCCAAGAGAAGCAAATTAAAATATTCTTGAGTGTTTTACAGGATCTGGGCACTTGTTCTCAAAAATAAAGCTCTACATTTGCAAACATTGTAAGACTTTGGGTTAGTAACTGTGTAAAATAGCCTGTTATTTTAAATACTGCATTCTACTCTCCACTTTTGACATTGGCTTTATTCATTCTTTGCAGTAGAACATCACTGATTTGTGGTAGTGTCAGGAAAGCCTCTTTGAAAAACTGCATTTTTTGAATTAACAATGCAACTAACAAACATGACAGACTTCAAAGACCTCTGACCACAGAGCATGCTCATTTTGTTGAAGTGCTTAAGAATAAGAAATGTGTGTAAAGTTTTCAGTATTAGAAAACTTTAGGGTTCAGTTTTCAGAATGTGCAGCATTGTTGAGGAAATGACAATTATTTATTCAGTTTCTTTGGAGGGTAACTGGATTTTCAAGTCAGCAAAAAAAGAATTAGCGAAGTTCTACTGCATAATGTTCTGTGCAAGCTAAGGACCCAAACCCGCAATTTACAACATGCAGACTCACCAGTCTGTCTGCCCATTATAAATTGCAGATCAGAGCCCAAATGTAGGAGGGAAAAGAAAGGGAGGTGGGGGTGGGGTGGGGGCAGGGGGGAGAGAAAGAGAAAGAGAGAATTTTAATATAGGAATAATTTAATTTGCAAAAAAGCACTAGGTATAAAATTGGCATGGGAACACATAACAATGATCGAATATTTTAAAGACATTCAGGTCCTAGAGTAACAAAAAAGGGATAAAAGGAACAATAGCTATTAGCATTATTTCCTTATTGGAAGCTTTTATTTTAAGAAACCCTTTGAAACATACCTCTCAACCAGCTGAAGTCCCAAACATGGTACAGCAATACATTGCAGATAAATAAAGAAAATGCAAATGTAGGAAGATTAAATAGATGTGGAGTTAATTTCTGTAATTTTTTATTACTTACTTTGCAATTCATCTATCTGTTACACATAACTTATTGGAATAAATAAAGAAAACAGCAATAGAAGTGATCTGTCCCATACACCTGCAAAGGCAGGTAACTGTTATCTGACATAACACTGACATGCAGTTAATTGAATTATGTCTGCTTGGGATGCAATTATTCAGTAACAGAGAGGGTCTAGAATGGAAAATTTCTCTCCTAACGAGAGAGAGTTGAGAGGTATGGGCAAGGGTGGAAAAAAGTGGAGAGTATTTCTTGCTTTTCTCCCACATGGGACATACTCCTTTCACACAACCAAGTATAGCACCATTGCTTTTTTGAGGCACAGAAGTGTAATTATGCATATCCCCACACTGCACTTAGGAAGGCTGAGCTTACCTTGTGATAAGATCAGCTTTCTAATCTTTTGCTAAATTGAGATCACAAAAGAGAGAGAGAAGAGAGGAGAAAAGAGAAAGAAAGGGGGAGGGGGAGGAGAGAGAGAGAGAGAGAGAGAGAGAGAGAGAGAGAACAAATTCACATTCCAATCCAGACATATCTGGTTAAAAAATAATAAATCTGAAACCAATAAAACAAAGACTTTAAAAAAAGTCTGTGAAGACAGTGAAACTGGGTTTTGTCAGCTGCAATATCACTTATACTGCTGTCCTGGTGAATACTGACTCAATCACACTATACGAAAAACATAAAGCAAATTCATCAAAGCATATTCACAGCATCCCCATTACCATTCCACAAATGAGTTCTGAACAGATGCATGGAGTGGGCACATACATGAATGATAAACAGTAGTAGTACTGATGGCCCCTTGGCTTCCTGGTGTCAGATGGTGTGCAGCTCCATGTAAAATTGCTAAGTCCAGTACAGGAAACACTTACTGTGAAGGCCTGTCCACACTGACCAGTGTTATTAAAGGACCACAAAAGCACATTTGTGCTTATTATAAGGCTAACTGTGAACTATTCATAAAGTACTCATGTGTTTACTAATGATTTCTCCCCCTCTCTCCCCTTCTCACTCCTCTGGTATGGGCATTTGTTGCAGCACAGATGCTAGTCAGGGTACCTGTAACTGTTTCTTCCACACATTTGCACTTACTATTTCTTTGGTTTGCTGCTGAGAAAAACAGTGGCCAGGCACGCAGTGAAAACAACTTCAGCATTCACTGAATGGAGAGATAAGAATAAATTGCCACATTACAGAGGGGCCACTGGGCCCCAGACAGAGGCCATTCCAAGGAAGACTAGTGTAAGGATGCAAACCCTGCTGATGCTCTGATAAGAAGAGATGCCTCCTTATTCAATTCTCACTTACAGCAGTAACAGTCAGTAATCTAGTTAAAGTGTGTACCAGTCCATAATATCTGTCAGGCAAACGATGTGCAGAAATGTGTGGACTAGTTCTGGCACTCTGCTCAGTAGTGTCCCTTTTCCGCTGTCAGCAGTACTGTTGGATCCTTCTAATATAATTACACTGACTTTTATTCAATTAAGTGCCATTCCTAGCCTTAAAAAGAAGCTACTTTATCAATTGATTCAGGTGTAATGTAATAATAAAGATGAACTCATGGCAGTGCATTAGCTCTGCTGTTCATAACTTCTGAACATAGGTTCATTCATAGCAGTCGATTTCCATTATGCAACCACAGTTCAAAAGAATTGATTCTTTTACATTCATTTCTTAATCTATTTCACTTGTGTTTAATTCTGTTCCTAAACATCATATGGGAAAACATTCTGGTAGTGATGGGAGGAATAAATAGTGAAAAAAAGTTCATTTATTTGGACTCTGAAATCTTATAACAAAACCAAAGTCACAGACCCCCTTCTCCATACCAAACGGGGGTACTCCATCCTAATCCAACTCTTTCTCCCCTGCTTTGTCACTCCCAAAGCCTAGGAAGTCCCCTACCAGCCCTCAGCCACTGCTAACCACCTTGTCATCTTGTTCATCTGCTCCTCCCCACAGCACCTGCAGTTTCGTGTTTCAGCTGTTCTGTTCCCTGATGTGATTTACAATGCTGCTTACCCCTTCCTCCTCCAGATACTGCTACCAGGTATGTGTAAACAATGGTCCCTGAGTAAGCTGAGGCACAGCTTGGGCAGAGTAATTTATGCCAGTGAATGAACATTGCCATTAAACAGGCAGAAAATCCTGAAATAAAATATGTCAAAACCAGCTGAGCTTCAGCTTGCCATGGCTTCATTATTCCTCATACCTGAGCTAGCTAATTTAAGGCCATCTCTCGTGTTCTTTGCATTGCAGTTGCTGATGTATCTGCAGGGAAAAGAACTTAAAGAACATACATGACTGGCAGAGGTGTTATATATGTGTGTGACAAAACAATATATTTAACCTAATTAAATCCTTTGAATGACTCTGGACTTCTTATACTGTACTTATTTATATATCAACTACCAAAATGGTATTTGATGCTGGCAGTGGAGATGTTGCTTAAAGACAACTGGTGATTGAAGTCTTCCAGACAGAAATATGAGTTTAACTGAGGGCACATCTCATTCAGCTCCAGTTACCATACCTACCCCCTCCTATACAACAAGGGATTGTAAAGACAGTTAATTCTGATAATAGTAGGTGTGCCAAAGAATGTCCAAACATCTGTTTAGCTCTGTACTACATGTCATGTACCCTTAAAAATGTGGAGAGCATTTTTCCACAATGTTTTTAAATACAGTTTGTTGTGGCAAGGAAGTTTTAGCAAATTTTAGTTTATTTTAGGACCCAGAATGCCTGATTTTTTTCACATAATTACCATTCTTTCAAGTTATTATTCATGAATTAGACATATGGTGGGCAAAAGTGTGTACCAAGTCCTCACTAGAGTGAATTCAACCATAAAAATGGATCACTGCTGCTGTAAAGATGATAATGATAATCATGATACACATAAAATCTGTACTTGTGAAGTGTCAATGGTATCCCACCTTTCAGTTCATCACCGCACTTTAAGATAGGAGTTTTGGTAGCAGCACAATGCAGGATGCTATAGCAGTTACAGAAGCTCTGACTGTGGGCATGATCCCACTGGTGGTAGTATTTTCCTTCCCTTGAGAAGTTTATGGAAGTATTTCACCACAATTGGAATTCATTGCCGGTTCCACCCCACCTACTCTTAGCAAGCTTCTTGGTGAGAGATGCATTGTGCATCAACAAGAAGGAAGTGGATTATAAGCCTTGGAAATATGGCAAATCAAAGGTACATTCCATTTACACAGACCATAAATCCAGACTGGGCTCTCTTCAGCAGTTTCTTTCTACACTTGTCAATTAATCTTATTTTGTTACATTCCTGTCCCTTTGTTGGAAAGAAAAAATATAACTGCCACTTTAGTTTATTTTTATTTAGTCAGTCTTTTTGTTTTTTTCTGATGTGAATGAGAAGGAATTTATCAGAGTAGTGCTCATCCTGGCATAGAAATTGGCATGACTTCTATGCATGTCTCAAGGCCAGCTTTGGGTGCACCGTGGCTGCAGTCTGATCTGCACTGGGACAAACCTCATCTCTGATGTGCACAACAGAAGTAGAGAATTTGGATTATAAAGAGCACTGTTTATTTAAACTCAAGTATTATAGAGGGCACAAAACAAACTTCATGAAAAATTGGGTTGAATGTGTTGTTTGCAATTCAGGACAGGACATGTTGTTGAAAATGAAAGACAAATCATAATTTTTTAAATTATTTTAGCAAGAGAAAAGTATGATTACACTTGACTATTAGGGATGAGAGAGAAAAAGAGAGTGAGAATGAAACAGAAGCATAATTGTTAAGGCAGTCAGTTAGGGACCAGTGAAACCCATATTCCAGTTCTTGATGCAGTCAGACAGAAGGGCCAAACCAACTGATGTCTCACTTAATTGTCCTAGCTATTGGCCCCTTGCTTCTTCTTGGGTGACTATAAGGAACAAAGTTCCCTGAATAAAATCTCACTCAAACATCAAAGCACACTGTATTGTTCATTAAAATTCTGAAATGATCCATTTCAAAATTTCCAGTTGTATCCCACCACAACCTTTCTTCCTATGTTTCCAAAAAACCCACTATCCCAATTTCTTATGCTTCAAATATTCTGAAAATGCTATTCCTGGCAAACACATGATTTGCTAAAGTAATAGCACCCAGCCCTACCATTTTAACACTGCAGAGAAATCATAAACAGGACATCACAGCCAGGAGCCACCAGTCTTTGTTCAGCTTTGCTTTAAGTTCAATTAAGTGTTCCCAACATTAAGTAACACAAAATTATATTTGGAGACATAATCCATTAAAAGTAAACATAACATTATTTTTGGTTAAATTACATTTTTTTCCAAGTGATGGTAGATTTTTTTAAAAAAGACAGAAGATATTACAATCTTCCACAGTTTGAAGAAAGTTCTGTTAGAAAATCAAAGCCAGGACACATTTCTCTGGTGGTTTACATAAAGAATGGCAAACTTCTTATTAAAGTTGGATATGGAAGTAACTGCTCTGGTTGTACAGGCCCCATAAAAGCTATCATCCTGCTATACTTAGTTTAAAACTAAGCTCTATCAATCTGATTTAAAATATAAACAATGAAACTTTCATTATCCCTCCTATGAGACTTTTTCCACACATATTTTCAGATCAGTATTCAGCCTACATTTTATCTGTAATGAAATGTTAAAGGAAAGTTCTCTTTGTTTCTCTTCACCTCAAAGGCTGTCAATTAAGGTTTATGGTTCTGTTTTAAAATTTCACATGATTTTAATTGCTAACATAATTTGATATTATGGCAAAGTATTGTGGTCATATTTCAGTTTCATGTCCCTTTCCTGCTTATTTAAGCCTGAAACTCATAGAAAGGTTCAGAATAGGCAAACATAACAGAAAGTAAACCCAGAATTTTATGCTTTCTCAGAATCTCTGCAAA
Organism: Margarornis squamiger; assembly: GCA_035222235.1. Classification (NCBI taxonomy): domain Eukaryota; kingdom Metazoa; phylum Chordata; class Aves; order Passeriformes; family Furnariidae; genus Margarornis; species Margarornis squamiger. The sequence goes on along the minus strand of JAWWTY010000088.1, from coordinate 41,200,378 downwards.
CTGGAAGTGCTGAGTTTCATGCAGCTAAAACCAAAGAACCAGAAAGTAAGACTCTGGCTAAATATACATATTTATAAGAAAGATATGGCCTTAATTCTGATATTTCTTCAAGAAGGAAGTAGCAATCATTTCCCTCATTTACTTAAAAGAACCAACAATGAAACAGCTCCTGGAATTTAATTATTAACAGAAACTGTTAAAAAAAATTATTTTCTCAGTTACTGTTCTAATTTTGCCACTCAGTCTTTGACACAGGGTTTGTTTTGCTTTGAGTTTTTTTCAATTAAAAAAAATAAATTCATAAATCTAAGCAAAGATAATAATGGTTTGAAATCCTGATCTGACCTAAATTATAAAATCACATTTATCTGAACAGGGCTAAGATATTAACCTGAACATTAGTGCTTCCATGTATTTGATCACATTTAATTTGCCCCGAATGTAAGGGCAAAAGTACGTATAGGGGCTAGACTGTAGAATGACTTAAGGCAAAAATACTGTATTACCCAGTGAAACCATAGCATTTCTACATGAAGAGGGTAATAGCATCAGCTCTTGAGGCTTTAAATTGCATAGAATCTAAAAAATATTAACTTTTCATAGGAAGAAAATCCAAAAGGTAAAATACAGTTTGGCACCTATTAAAAAGAAGTAAAAAAAAAACAACAAACAAACAAACAAACAAAACAACAACAAAAAAAAAAAAAAACAAAAAAACCCCACCAAAACCCAACAGTACTTATTAAACACAGGAAATAAAGGACAAGCAAGTTCTTGCAAATTAAAGATGTGGAGCCCAGTCATTTTAATCCCTTTCAATATGAAACAAATCACTCACACTGGTCACGAAGACAGCTCCCTCTACACTCAAATTATTCACTTGAAGATAAGCTCCCATCAAACTCTTTAGGGGTTTAACTAATTTACTGCACAGATACGGCACGTCTGTTGTAATAACAGGTAGGATGTATTGGGGTCGACCATTTATCAGAATTAGACTTCTTTTTTCAATTCGCAGTGAATTATGCTGCCTACACTGCTCCTCTTTCTCAGAGCTTCTCATCCCCTTACGGCTCCTAATGTGGCAGGCAAACAAAATTGACAGTCTCATCTTGTCAACAAGGGGTGATTCTCCTGAGAAGCCATTTAACTTTGCAGAGGAAGCAATGTATTAATGTGCCTGTCCCAGGAATGTTAATCATCTTCAAGCTCCCTCTAAGTTTGACATGAACAAAATCACCAAATTTGTTTACTAAATGAATCGTAATATGTTAATAAGAGAGCATGACACATATGGTAAAGTCAAACAGATGGTTTGTTTACTCCACTTTGCAACTTTATAAATGTTGTAACTCTGAAGATGTTAGTGAGAATTATTGGTTTGTTGGCAGTGGCAAACATACCTTTTGCATACTTAATCCACAGTTAGAGTCAGAAAACAATTTGTCATCACCACGGAATGCATAAAAATGTTAATGCAGAGATAGCATTTGGGAAGGCAGGATAGCTGACTGTGTGAGCTCAAGTTAAATGTGAAACTGATATCTCATGACAATGTTTGCTACCAAGTAATTTTTAATGTAAAATCTTTCAGGTTTGGGATTCTTGAAAAGCCCAATAATATAGTACATACCTGTTGAGGTCTTTAGTGAGACGGTCCTTATGGTGTGAACAGAATTACACTTTCACAACAAAACACAACACTTGTGTGTGCTAAGAAGCATTGAGGTCATGTTGTACTTTTAATATATTGCTATTGTTGTCCATTAAAGATCAAAAAATATTACAAACAAAAAGCACAACCACTGGCACAGTTGCCAAAGTTCACTCAGAACAGATCAAAACTGTGTTGTAACGTTTCAACCTCTCATTTTACTAGCTGCCTGGAAGCAAAACAGACTCATTACAGAATAGCTGGCACTTTTGCCTAATATCTGGACTCGCTGAGAAAGTTCAGGATAAAAAGACTTCTCCAACAGACTATTTCCTAAGTGAACTTCGTATAGCAATGTTACATGCTTGAGGTCATCATACATATTATAAAGTCTCCAATGGAAATAGCAGGTGCTAAGCACCACTCATGATCAATCCAAAGCTGTTTCTACAATCTACACAAGCTGTACAAAAAAGTTTAGCCATGCAGATGATGTATACAGGCCCGTGCACTGCAGTCATGTACTAGGTCCTCATCTTGACTGTGTTGAAGTATTTTCCTGGTCCTTCACACAAGGTGTATTATCCCTTAAGAAGTACTGAACCAACATCCAGGAAGAATCTGTTGCCAAAATGCATGCATTAACATTTCTTTTCCTACCTAAATTATCTAACTATTACATGATCCAAGTTTTGTAATCAGAAGTTTTCATCCTTCATTTTATTTTACTATTACAACATCCATACAAAATGTGAAAATTTTGCAAGTTTTTACACAAACAGTCCCTTCAGCATCCCACTCATGAATTTTACTGAGCTTCAAGTTTCAGTAAATGCAGAAATAAAGATAAAAGTTAGAACTGCTAGCACCAACTCTGCTTTCAAACCAATTCTTTCCTCTCTGATGAGGAGATTAACAACAACACATTATCTTGTGATTTGCTTTGGAGGTTCACAGACTCTTTTCTGATTGCACCTCAAGTTCAAATTCATAATAAAACCTCAGATCCAGGGATAGTTTTGTACAATTTCAGGTTCCGTGGAAATTCTGCAAACCGTTTATTTTGGTCACAATGCAATAGCAATTCTCATTCCTGATGTTTTGTGGTTTGGGTTTTTTTTAATGTCTAAAAATGTGGATTTATTTATATAATACCAGAGGAACTATAAAGCAAAATATGATGTGGCACTTCAACAGGGTTCCTCTATTAGTAATTTTACATTACTAAATAAGTACCCCTACTAGGTCAACTGATAGCTGATTATCCTATAACCTCTATTCATTGATGCCCTGACTCCTTAGTAATTTCAATCCTCTGAGATTCTTCCATACATACTATTGTCAGCAGTTATTAAATTCTCAACTTTTTACTCATCCACAAGAGACTGTGCAAAGATATCTAAGTTCAGTTTGCTGCCCAAGGATTATTTTGGAAGAAACATTAGCGGCTGTCCCAGCCTGGCCCTTATATCTCATTTGAAACATCTACTCATTCCTGACCAACACAGAAAATTTCAATAAAGTACTTTTACTGGTTTAACAGCAGTGAGCTCCTGGGATTGTCAAAGTGCTCAATCTTTTCCGAGGAGAGAAGGAATCAGCAGCTCAAATATAATTAACCTTCCATTCTCAATGCAAACTGCCACACAGAGGAGCTCTGCAGTCTATTAGTGAAGTTATAACGGCCAACAGGCAGAGGTAAAATTGGTCAAAAAGTTGGCTGCTGCTGTCATATTTTTAGAATTATGATTAATGACACTAATAATGTGGATGATTACTGATATGTGTATCTCCTGCAGTTTATCATATTGCACTGGCTGCCTACGTCCACAATAAACATGATGCTATCATTTACCTCTTTATTGAAGGCAATCCTTCTCTTGAAGGAGCACATTCTAATTACTTTGTAATGTTTTATGTCTTAAACATTTTGCAGCTCTGGACCTTGCCAACTGCTTCATGTCTACCATTGATTAATTACAGAATGTTTAATCAAAATTTAGAACCTAATGCAGTCATTTATGAATGTGCTGCAGTGCCAAGGTAGTTAGGCTGCCGTCCCAAGCTTGGAGAGTGCTGTGTTCAAAATTAAATCCCAGAAAAGTGGAAGATGCCAAAGATTTTACCTCAAGCGATTTGAGTTTAAAAATCTTACTTCAGTTGATGAATGAGAGGCAGACACCCAAAATGAGAGGTCTTTCTTGTGCATGTATGTGTGCTTGCATGTTTCTATCACAGTTTTCTTATTTTTTAAATGTCTTCATTTTTCTCTTTCTGCCATTGTTGCTGCAGTTGCAGCTCCTTTACAAGCCTTTCCTCTGCTAAAGCTCTTGCAAACACTAGTCAAGAGAGTGTAGTTTTGAAGTGGTTAAACGAGTGAAAAATAATTTGCAGGGACAAATACATAAGTTTTTTTTCTAATGTGGATTTTTATGGTACTGTCATACAACCATTCACCGTTGAAGTTAAGTGTTTTTTTAATACCATTACTGAACTGCTGAAATGGATGCTAATATAGCTTGGAGTGCTAATGTCAAATCCTGGTAATAAAAAAGACAGACTGCTGAATGAAATAATTTCAAGTAAAAAATAGAACAAAAGTGCTCTCACTCTCGCTCTACACATTTATTGAATTGGGACTGACTGAGCCAATTGCTTTAGAAGTCTGTAAAACACAATTACTAGTGAGCTGACTGACCCAGCAGTGCCCCTTCTGTGACAGAACAGACTAAAAAGGCTGCAGAATTAGTGCTGTTCCCCTATCTGGCTATCAGAGCTGAGAGACATACAGCACAGGATCTGTTATGCTTTCTGCCAGAGCCTCTCCTCATGAAACTTTGAATCTCCGTCTTGCATAATATATCATCTACGTGCATCTTCTTCTTGAAACAAGGCCTCATTTACCTTTTCTGAGAGGGAATTCAAGTTCTGTTTCTATCCATTATGTTTTAGATTCTTATCTACCACACAGCTACATATAGGTTTTCCTTTCAGCACACACATCCACAGACACACACATATATAGGTGTTTGGGCTATTTTTATTTTCACATTTTGTGTATAAAACACAAAAGTAGAATATAGAATTTATAGGCAGCAAAATTAAATATGTCCCATTTGTATTTTCAGCTATAAGTGGCTGAACTGTAATTGCTTTTTTGTGCTGGCATAACAAAGAAAAGGAGAGAGAGAGTGAGAAAGAGAGGAAGTGGGAGAGAAAGGAAAAAAATGTATTGAACTGGAAGCGGGCAACACTTTTTCCTAGTTAATAAAATAAGCAGGGAAGTTTGGAAAGCATTAGAATCAAAATCAGTAACATTGGAAATAACAACTTTTAAAACTTGTAATTTACATCTCATGTTTCAGAGTCATATAATTTGACACAGACAAATAGCTCAGGGTCTTTTACCTCTTTTTATTTAAAAAAAAAAAAAAAAAGAAGGCAAAACCAAAGTGACAGGAAAAGATATCTTCTTATTACAGTCCTGTCCTTTCTGTCCCCGGCCCTTCCCCCATACAAAACAAAATACTTTACATTTATACCAACACCAACAAAGTCCTACTTTTTTTTTTTTTACAGAATTGCGCATTTCTGGCAAATCTAAAACATTTTAATTTCTCTGCCAGGTCCATTTATATAAAGCTTGAAGGTGCCTTATGGCAAAAATGTTAAATTATTTCTCAGACAGATCTTTTAAAGCAATGCTTTTAGGGCAAGCTTAAAAGTGAAATAAGTTCATAATTGAAAAAAAAAAAAAACTAATAAAAAGTTTGCCTAGCACAAGGCAAATTTTTCCTTTAAAAGATGTTGCAGGAAAATAGGAAGCCCTACAAAAAGCCTTAGATTGTCTTTAGAATTGGTGAGCTTAAAACTCCTGTCAGGAAATATCCAGTGTTTGCTATTAAAAGGTCAAATTGTGATGAGCCGTAAGTGGTATCTCACCTGAGATATTCTTGTGTTACTTCAGACCCCAACAGACCATCTGACACAGCTCTAGAGGTATCATTAGGGAATTTTTTATGTGTACGTGCTGGATGTGAACGAGTGGTTTCTACTGTAATACCTACAGCATAACATCACAAATACTAGTACACAATGTGTGGCATTGCTTTCCTGAAGATACGAAGGACTATGATCAGGATTAAGGGGTAGTAAAAAGCTGTGCACAGTGTCTTGCAGTGCACTTGCACTTCCTTGACCCTGCGGAGCACTTAACTCTCATTCATAAGTTTGCATATCTTCCTTCAGGATCATCCTGAGACAGTTAGTTAGTGGTATGGTTATCTTTACCCTTAATTGTTTCGAACTTAACTGTGTATTCCTGCAACTATAGTCCCTACTTTACAAAATTGCTATTGGCCCTGTCCTATTTGCTAAACAAACAGCAGCTTGTATAACCACAAAGAGATTTAGAGATGTTGGGTTTTGGGGTTTCTTTTCCCCCGAGCCCATAAATTACCAACTACTTTTGAGTAACATGTTTTAGTAAGACATTTCAGTGGAAAACACTATAACCTCACCTGTCTCACTAGCTAAGACCTATCTTGTTGAAAAGCAATGAAACAGAAATCCAAATGAGCTTTGTTTTACTATACTGATTACCTGCTACATAATTTTACTTCAAAAAGTATTTTGGAATGTCTGCATCTGTCTAGATAAACTGGTGGGACTGGCACAGTATCATCCAAAAAAGTGCTGTAGCTATTTGGAGTCACCTACACCTTGTAAATGTTCCCCCTTTTATTTTTTTCTAGGTCATTCCTAGGACTTGCCTTGCCAGTTTTCATACTTTCAGGTAACTTTATGTTAATTTTTATACACTCCAGCACAGTCACTGTTCATTTTACAGTGAATGAAATGGCTCAAATCTAGGGGGAAGATCATCATCATTACAGATGGCCTCAGCTACTAGTAATCTTTGGTTAGGCTGCAAGATCTGATGTAAAGTTTCCTTCTTAGTTGAAAATTTCTTTTTTAAGACAGACATGCACAGCTGACAAATGTGTCATAAATGTATGTATGGCAGGATGTGCCTGCCTGCTGAGTGTCTCTTTCCTTCATTGAGAGCTGCAAATCCAAAGGGCAGTAAACACAGCTATTCCTGCCAGAAATGTGTCTTCCTCACCCTTCATTATTTCTCCCTTGCACCTGAGAAAACCACATCTCTCAAGCTGAGGTGTCTTGTTCCATCCATACTTTTGGAATTAGTGCCCTGATGTTATCTTCTATCTGTAAAGTACAGATTCCTTCACTTCAGCAGAAATCTTACAGCCTTCCACTGTTAAAAGAACTGCTAGAGCCTTTCCCTGTAGGAACTAATGTGGGTAGAGTTTAGTTTATCCGTCTTCCAAAAGACTCTAGGGAAGATGGGATGTCTTTGTATATGGGGAACAGCTTTATGTTTACTCAGACAAATGGAAAATACTCAATTTTCTCCCACTCTCTGGAGAAGCATTTTGGTTCTTCTAGTTATTTCCTAGGAATCTAGGGGCAACAAGGATATTATGATAAGCATTCATGTTCAGAGTCCTGTCTTCCCAAATAACCTTTTTCACCAAACATAAAACACACAGAACCTATGCAGGAAAATTGAACAAAAGACATTAAACATTTACACTGTTTGTCACACCATATATCAGGGGAAAATACTGCTCAATGCAGGTTTTGCTTTTGGCTAGTATTTTCAGTGTTTTACTTATGCTTCCCACCTGTCTTAATCCTGGTGTAGCAGTTTGGTTAAATAAGCTTTTCAGGTCACTGAAAATTCCTTGACTTACTTGTAAGTTCATGAACTTGAACTGCACTTCTCTTTCCAAGTAATACTATTTTGTGTACCAAACCAGAACAAAATAATGAAGACAGCAGGTTGTTTTAAAAAACAACAGTCACCTTCAATTAAAACCCAAAACAAATGTTTATACATACTTAGAAAAAACTTCACTCCACACCGCAGTTGATTCTGCAATATTTACTCACATAAGTAGCCTCTTGCTTAAATTTGTTTTCTTTTAAACAATTTTTAAAAAAATCTTATAATGAGATTGGTTCTATGTATTTTAGTTTTAAATCTGCTTCTCTCATTCACACTGGTGAGTATGTAATATGACAGGCAGTCTCTGTTCAACATGACTACTCATGGAAGAGGTTAGATCAGTAGATCTGTGTTAGAGGTGGCACAAAATGTTTCTTTATGATCCAGATTCTCTTGGGTAAGGAAGAGTTATGTGAACATTAGCAATGACACACATTTTAGTGACTCTGCAAGAGAAAACCTAATGGTTCATTCAACTGTGTTGGATATGCAGCTAGTCTCTTCATGAACTGCATCACATCCAGGAACAGCAGTACAAGTGTAAATGTGTTTATATTTTAAGAAATATAAAGAAATTTTAATAATTTTTTTCTCTTGAGAAATCGTTCATCAAACACCTAGTGTCTTACACTTTGATTTCCTTGTTCTTGTTGCAGGAAATTCAAGTTCTATATGATAACTAATTATATTTGGGAAAATACAGTAATAGTTATCATGGACAATGCAAAGTATCTTATTTCTTGGAGCTAGAATTGAGTCCATATATAGAAAATAATTCTTTAAAAAATTATCTGTAGAAGATGCCATGCATAGTGGGATGATGAAAAAATTGGTACTGTTGTGTCGAGGAGGTGATAACAAGAGGCAAGTAGCAGCTTTCTCACATCTTCACCTCCCTTGATAATGTATGCAGTGCTTATCATAGGTAACTGATGTCAATTTGTTCAAGCGCACCTCTACAGGGTTGGAAGTCAGGTAACCAGACAAAAAGTATATCTCTGCTTTTTGAATACAGCTACCCAGAGGCCCATATTTGCACAAATTTAGTTCTGGGGACATGAGCAGGTTTTAATAAACCACCTAAAGATGTCTTGCTCCATACAAATGAAGGCGTTTATGTTTTCAAATTTGGACTGATTTAACTCCCAATCCAGTGGCATGAGCACACCTGGCACCAACAGTTGCCTTGTATTTATTTATAAATCACCTTGAGCACATATTATTTTGGTTTTAAATTTATTCATGGCGCTCAATTACCTTTCTCATCTCGTGGAACACACATGCACACACACATACAGGCACATACATGCATGCATGCTCACTTTGTGAAAAAACTTAAAAGATAAACTTGCACAATTAATAGTCCTATTTAAGTAGCAGACAGACAAAATGAAAAGTTCTTGCTTTGTTCCTTTGAACAGGTACATTAAGAATTAATTTATTTTCCATACATTGAGAGAAAGGAAAACACAGTAACATATTGTTACTAATGTGCCCTAGCCTAAAAACGAGATATTAATAGTGTCCACACTGAGGTGAAATGGGGATTTAGCATGTACTAGGGCTGACCGAAAAGATGGCTGTATTTCCCCTTGAAATCTTACAGTAGTTTCTCAACAAGACTTGCTGAAGGCAAAAGGTACACTTGCCTCCTGTTTCATCAGGGGTTGTGACCACAGAATTCTTGGCTCTTTTAGGTGAGAGGAAGAAATGAAGCCATGTGCTCTAAGTTGCACCTTCCAGACCTTCACCTCTGCACATGCTCTTCAACACAGACTCTTAGATGAAACTGTGGCACTGCTGTCCTCTTTGATCAGGAAATATCTATTCCCTCCTCCCATCTGCATATCTCATCCACAACTCAGTACCATCCCCCGAGCAGCTGTACCTCAGTGCTGACTACAAGGACCGATCACATCTATCTTTTTTGTAAGACAAACTCAGTATCTGCTGGAGCAGGACGCATCGATGAGGCTGGGAAGCAGATCCCAGCAGAATCTAACCACTGCAGCCACAGGCTCTTTCTCCTCAATCACAGGACACATCTCCTCTGAGTTCAGAGAATTCACACCACAAGGACAACTCTTTCCATTCAAACACACAGTTCTTGCAGAAAATTATTTTCTTCTCATCTCTCTCTTTTCTGTCTAATGTGCTACTTGAAAACAATATCTCTTTGTTCGAAAGGAGGCTTATGACATTGTTTCTGACTAAATTTTTAACATGGCCTCTTTTCCTATATACTCTCCATTGCCTTCTTGCAAGGAGACCTAGCCTCAACATCATGCCTTTGGAAGAAAGGACATCTGAAATAAATAAAGAATCAGAAATGAATGAGCAGCTCATTGAGGAAGTGACTATTGAAGAATGGAAGAAAAAGTGGTTTACTGAAGTCTAGTTCTTCCAGGAAAAGAAAGGCAGAAAGATTTTTCAGTCTAAGGAAAAGACCAAATATCTAGGCATGTATAAGATTATTTTAATTAGTGATGTTACTTGCAGCTCAGAAGAATGATGAAAAAAGGCCCTTTTAAAAAATTCTAGGTTCAGCAGAGCTTTCTTATTTGGAAGCAATACTCCAATTTTTAGAATGGATACAGAATTACTGAGTCATTGACAGCAAGGATCAGGACTCTGCTTTCCTCTGCCCTGAGCTGAAGAAAACACGTGAGGTGGGACTCTGGAATCTTCTGGTTATCTTGACCCTAAGTTTCAAGAACTAGCAGTGGTTAGCTGAAGATCTCAGAAGATCTTCCAGCATTTTTGGCAGAAGGATATTTATTCAGGTGTTGACCTCGGCACAAACAATGTAGGAATGGTAAAGCTAGATGTGGTCAACTTTACCATAAATTGCTACAGGATGCTTTCTACAAGGAGAGGGTTGCGGCTCTGACACAGATACAAAGCCTTCTTCAAAGCAGCACTGCATTTGCTCCTGACATTATTTGCTGCCTCTGGTAACAGGAGTCTGTATCACAACCCCATTCCTGCAAAGCCCATTTTACAGCAGCCTCATCCAGTTTGGAGTTTTGTGTATGTACAGGGCAGGGGAAATATAATCAACCCTTTGATTAACTAGAGTAGCATTGGAAAAGAACTTAAGCCAAATCAGATGCCTCAAAAGGAAACAAAAAAGATCAGCCAATGTTATCTATCTGCACTTAAGCTTGCATTTTGTTATAGAACACAGCTAGAGTCGTTTTAGACCTCTAACTAGTTCTAACAGGATTAATAATAAATAGTAATAATAAAATAACTAAAAATAAAGACAATAACTTCACAAGGCTGCAAGCTATGGGATAGCTAGAACTCTGATTTCATTATGAAGTTAGTATTGAAAAAAAATTTCATTTTTTAATAATGTGCAAAATTCTAAGCTACTTCAGCTAGTCAAAGATTATGTGAGTGACTTACACACAAACAAATCACAGAGCCTTTTTGCAATGTGTCCAAAATCCATTTCAAATATTATCCAGGAATTATTATTGTGTGCTGTAGGTAGCTAATTCTTATTTCTCATACAGCAGTTAAAAGCAAAATGCTCCTGAGTTTTTAAGTGAAATTGATTTAAGTGGCTGGCAGAAGTTCTCACTTTGCAATGCTATTAATTTAGTTATCCAGTTATCTTTGAGGTACTCTCCATAGTCTGAAGATCAAGAAATTGTACATACTCTCCTGAAAAGAAATGTATACATATTCTCAAAAGGAAGATCAGAAAGAAACCCCCAAAGAAACTGAACAGAAAAAATTTTAGGGTAATTAAAGAGTTTGCAAAAACACCCCAAACAAACAAAGGAAAAAAAACAAAATCAACAAAAAGAGAACAGATTTATTTAACTTTTAATTCCTAACTTAATTTTGAACAAAATTTTCCTTTTTTTTTGAGAAAGTATTAGAAAATAATATTTAAAATGTCACTTAAATATTTAATCTGCTTTCTTTGACATGCTGTACATATGCTTTCATTTCTAGGCATTTCTACACATTGCACTTCTGGATAAGAATGAACAGGCCAGGGAAGTTTTGAAGATGTTTCTCACTCAAATACCTAAAAGAATTATCATGAACCATGTGACAATTTCCTGATTTTTTCGAGGCATTTCCAGACTACTGTCGCAAACCAGGAGTGCTAATGAACTAACAAAACATCAATTCTGAAAGGACACACAAATTACACCACACCTTTGCATTTTTTGAATTATGGAACCATTCTTATATCTTTACAATTGAAGGATATAATATGCCTACCATTTTTTTTTGTCCCAGGTAGAACATGTAACTGAATCATATTCTGAATTTTACTAGTGGAATGATGTAAAAAGATGGCCTTGTCTCTTACACAACTCAAAATTATATGCAAATAATAAATTTATCTTTAAATATGCAGCCTGCATTTTAAGTTAGTGAATCAGATTTTTATTTCATGACTTGCTTTCAATAAGATTAATAGGAGTATCTTACATAGTTGACAAAATATTTTCAAAATGTGCCCATTTTCAGGTTCTTATCTCAGACATATTTTATGCATGTCATCACAGACATGCTTTCTTAGAATATCTAAATCTTTCATATGATAAATTTATTATTATCATGATTTATCAATGTATGACTGCTGAAATTTAATAAACTGCATATAGTTCTAAATCCTAAAGCTAGTCACTTCTTACTTCACATGCTCAATGCAAAGCTGCTTTGTGTAGTACATGACTGACTACATAATTCATTTGAGCGAACAGACCAACTAAGCCAAATTCTTGACTAACAAAGCCCATGCAATTACAGGAACTGAAAAGGGTTGCACACATTTAAACTGAGCATGCCACTGACTCACATGGTTCCCTTGTCAAATTCAAGTCTCATAAATCTTATCAGAACACCCCAAGAAAAGAGGTCTTCATTTAGATTTACCTACTTCATATTGAGTAGTTTCATTCCATTGAAATGGAAACTTCCTTCTTAGCTGTTTTGAACTTGTATTATGTTTGTTCCTATTTTTCTGTTTAATAGATTTCATAAATGATGAGAAAAGGCATGAGATACTTGGGGACTGGACTCTCCATCAAAATAGGATTTTGGCTCCTCAGTATCCTTAACACTAACTTCCTTTCATTTTATAAGACATGATATATTCACTTTCAAACCACATCAATTTAAATGAAAAAAACCCCAAACAAATAAATTAGAAGCTGCGTGTGAAATGTTTAGCTAGGTTTGACCTCCTTCCTGCATCTGTTTAATTTTTATAGCCTAATGAAAAATATGAAACACAAGTAAAGGAAGAAAAGCTATTCTCACCATTACTCCATGAACCAGAAAGATTTTGTTATGTGACAATTTGATCACCATCAGATGCACAAGTATGAAATAACTACGTTATCCTATCACCCTGACAAATTCCATTTATATCAAAAACCAACCAAACAAAAAACAAAATCAAAACCAACCAAACAAAACAACAAAAAACTCCCCAAACCAGAAAAAAACCACACAAAATGAAACAAAAAATTAACAAACCAAACAAAAAAACCCCAAACCAAACCAAACCAAAACAAAAAAGACCCAAACCAACCAAACCAAAGAGTTTATGGACCAGCTGCTTCTGTTTAAGCCCAACTGTTTCAGTATTGATGCAGCATAGCTAGGGCATGATGTCATTTGAAGTGTCAGAAGAATATACCCTTCTTGATATTAAAAATATGTAGGGGTCTAGCCTCTTCTCTCTGAATGTGCATAATTCCCATCAGTGGGGAAGAAAGTTGCTCACATGCAGAAAAGAAGATAAAATTGATTAAATGACCCTAGTGGATAGAGATATGTGTAAGTTCTCCTAAAGAAAGAGACAGTGATTTTCTTAATATTTACCTGTTCTCGCTACAATATAGCATCTCGTTTTAAAAACTGAAGGTAGTAAAGAATAGTCTTCTAATGCTTCTTGTTTACTTTTACATGACCCTATGAAGATGGAAATCATTCTTTTATTCCAGTCCTTCCGTTCTGTCTCTCCACCCATTCATCCAACCATCCATCCACTCTTTCCCCTCCTTCCTAGATCCATAGTTTGATATGCATGCATGGAAATATTTGTATTGAATATAATTTACTATATATTCTACAAGGTTTTCTTGTTTTAAATATTGAGGGGAGAAGAAAATAAATGCAATGAAGTCTGGACCTTATAAACAGAAGTACAATATACATATTCACAAGCACATAGAAAATATAATGACATTTATTATCTAGCCAGTCACTTAAGAGGATGGCACAATATATACTGCTCTGAATACCAAGCAACAATGAATATCTTTAAAGTGATAAATCTCTCTGAATGTCATGGGAGCACAATTGTCACTTGTCATTACTCTGCATCGCTCTATTTCTTCATATATCCTAAACTGCCTATTTTTACATAATTCAACACATTTAATAATGTAGAAAATCAATTAATATTTACTGACCTGTCTCTGCTTCTCCTTGATGGGAACGCAGCATTACAGCCAGCCACTGTGCAGACATGCATCTCTTTTAAATGAACATTTCGGTAGTGAAGCTTCACACTGTAGGAACTCTTGAAACTTTTCTTGCAAACATAGCAGATCTTGGGGTCTGGGCTGGAGCACATTTCACCTTCTGGGGAGAACTTCTGAGGGCTGCTGTAGTTGAATGTAGAAGCAAAACTTTCATGAAGAGCAGCCATACTGGCACTGCCTCCGTTGTACAGTCCATATTGGCTCATATAGAACATATCATATGTAGGGTCTGTATACTCTTCCTTCACCTTAATGATATCCTGGTTGGAAGAGTCATTGTGGTTTTCATCTGGTCTGTCACTGTGCATCATAGATTTTTCAACAGGCTCATGGAGGCGATCGTCACCTTCCATGGATTCCTCACACAATTTGGGCTCTGAAGATTCTGACTCATTTTCATAGTCTCTCTCATGCTCCTGGTCTTCTGATGTCATGCTGTCTGCCCTTCTTATGTCTGGCCTGGAAATGCATCTGCTTCTGTCATTTTTGGAAAAATCTTTCACAGATAGGCCTGGGCTCATTTCCTCCTGAGAATGGCAGTGATTGTCATGACTAATGTCATTCACCATTGTGCTGCTGTCATTCACCTCTTCATCTTCATCATCAAACTCATCAGCTGTATCAATAACTTCCTTTTCAATTTTAACTGGCATGCTCGACTTCCTTGGCTTCTTCTTGGGAGCAAGGTCTGCATTGGGCTCTGGTGTGGGCATCAACACTGAAGGTACTGATGACTCTGAAGGAGGAGGGAGATGCTGCTCCATGCCACTCACTGCTGGTATTATTGGACTGGTAGGGAGTGAGGTTGGAGGACTCACCATATCTCCAGGAGGAAGTAAATTTCTGTAAAAAGGAGGAACAGGTTGGACAGTCTTTAAAGCTGGGAAGACCAGCTGACTAGGAAGAGGGTTCTGAAGTACAGGGTCTAGAGGGGGAGTGGTAAACCCCATCGGTGGACGCCCAGGGCTTGTTAAAGTTAGGTTGGATTTTGTACTTGCTATGACGGGAGTGGCGGCACCTGATGTAGCACGAATTAGATCTTTGTCACGGTTATTCCTTAGCATAGGCATGTGGAGGCGAGGATTTGGATTAGCACTGTGGCGATTGCGGCTTCTGAGAGAGCTGAAAACCATGTTGCAGCCTTCAATAGTGCACCTGTGCTTGATTTTCAGGTGCACAGCATTGTAGTGGATTTTAAGAGTACCTTTGTCGTAGAAAGTTTTGCCGCATGCATTGCAAAACACTCTTCCTTTCCTGGAGGCTGACCCCATTCTCCTCATTCTGTGAATTCGGAATGAGCTTTTAGTGTGTTCCGTTTTTGATAAATCATTGACTGGCGTAGGTGTCTGAACAGGAGAGACACAGGCTGGCTCAGTTTTGGGCTCAACATTTGTGATGCTGGTCAAAGCATTCCTGCTGGATGCTTGCTCATTCTTGAAAGGTGTAGGAGAAACTTCAGATTCACTGCTCTCATTATATTCATTTTGGGTTGTAAGGCTTGGCTCACGGAGCCTCATTGCTGGCTGTTCCAGCAGGAGGCCATTTGGAGGCAGCCCCAGCAGTGGAGCAGAGACTGGATTTATGTATTGGAATGGAAGCAGGAATGCAAGGCTATTCGGGATGTTTTCAAAATGATGAATGCTGGAAGGGTTGCTATTCTCTAGGTGAGCAAGGAGACTTGGGCTCCTGGTGCGATTATTGCTTTCAATAAAAGTCCTTATATCTGAATCTGTCTTTGAAGATGGCACAGCCACAGCCTGCCCTTCTTTTTCTTGAATTGCCATCAGCTCCACAATAGATTTCGTTTCTCCAAATCTCAGGAACTGCTGAAGGGTAATGATCTCTTCTTCCCGGGACATGATGGCCCAGCGGTCCAGCACCTTGCCTGCAGCATCCTAGAGGCCATATCAAAGAAACAACAAGCACAAAGAAAAAAATTATTGATTCTGCATAATTATTGAATTCAATAGAAGGTGCTGTGCTGCCTGAACATGAAAACACTAAGCTCAAAAAACAACATACAGACAGTGTTAATAGAACTTGATCAAAAAAATACAAACTTTCCAGCCATGCAAATACTGTAATTAGAGTCACAGTCAGAAAACAAGATTGAGTCTAATAATGTCAGAGTACACCAAACATAGACCACAGGACTCTGTGATCTAAAATGCTTTCAATACTTTTAATTTAACAAAAGTGATCTATGTAGAATGCTACTGTTTACAATATATTAGTGTAAAACATGAGCTGTTGATGTGCACACCATTGTAAAATACCAAAAATTGTACCTTAATCACTATCAAATGGTAACACTATGAGAAAGAGCTAAATAAATGCATTTAATAGATTTGCTTCTTAAATATAGGCAGATATCAGACTAAAGTAATTTATGGGCCATTTTACAAGAAACTTTGATGGAAGGAAATATGTCTTAAAAATACGACATAACACTTGTACCTTATTCCCTTTTTTCGTGGACTGTTACTGGCAATTGATAGTAAGTTTGTAATCTTGGTATGGTTTGGACTTAGGAGATTACTTTTTTGTAGTCCTCATAAAAATGGCAGTTAAAAATATGTAAAAAGTAAGGATCTGATGGATGTACATAGCATAAATGTGTAAAAATGTTGTCTCTTAGCATTGCCTTCTGATAGCAGAGGAAAAATCCAGAGAGAATACACATCAGTAATCACTAGACTATCTGCTGTTAAATATACATTAAAAAGCATTTCAGACTTTCATTTTTGCTAGTAAGCATGAGATTTGCCTGAAGGTAGGACTTAAAAATTCTGCAATGTAATGTCAGGAAATCCATTCCAGTATGTATTGATAAAAACATATTAAAATACTTACATAATGAATACATCATTTTGTTGGCATCTTTCCTTTTAGACAAATGCTGGACATAATATTAGCACAATAATTATAACCAGCAAGAACTGTTGCAGACCATCAAGCCAGAATTATTTCAGTGCTTCCGCATGCCTTAAACACCCTTGCAAGACACTTGACTGTACTGTCTCTGATATTTTTAAATCTTGAATCTCACCTTTAGAATGTTATCCAGACACTTTGGACTATACACTACTCCAAAACCCACTAGTTCTTTTTTGATTGTGAAGACTGTGATTACAAAGACTGATTGCCTTTCTTTTCCTCAAGCATTTCCACCTCCTGGTTTTGTTTGTTTGTTTATTTAGTAATTATTTTCAGTCTTCACAGGA
The DNA here is from genome assembly GCA_035222235.1 of Margarornis squamiger. Classification (NCBI taxonomy): domain Eukaryota; kingdom Metazoa; phylum Chordata; class Aves; order Passeriformes; family Furnariidae; genus Margarornis; species Margarornis squamiger. The sequence continues at coordinate 41,183,164 of JAWWTY010000088.1, read as the reverse complement.
CTGATTCTCCTCTTCCCTTACATTTTCTAGAGTACTGGAATATACAACTTTGCACCAAATAGTAAAGTATATGTTTAATTGATTATAGCGGGGTTTATTATTTCAGTTCTGATATGTTCAGTTCACCTCTGGATACAAAGTTAATGCTAAAGGTTAATGCCATGTATGTTTCAGTACCTTAGATACAAGTATAAAATCTTTAGAAATGCTCCACACACGAACATTCACAATCAAACCCTGGAAAACAATGAAACCCTCAATAGCAATTTATTATGGAAAATCATACCCAGCTGACCCCATATGGAAAGTCCTAGAAACCATCTATGTAGAAAATGCTTGGTCTGTATTTACACAGTGATGAATGAAACATCATGATGCAGATGCTAGCCCTGGTTTGCAGCATTAGTCAAGAAATGTCCCCACCTCTGAATATTCTTAAGCACTGTGGACATTTCTAGTTTCTATGCCCCTACAGTTCTATCTGTCTTAATGGAGCATTATTTTACAGGCAGTCAGTACTACCTAATAGAAATTATTCAGAACACCAAAAAAATCCCTCCCAAGAACAAAAATAAGTGAAACAAAACAAAATCTAAATGGGATGAGGGGTGGGAGAAAAAAACCATGAACACCAAAACCAAACAATTAAAGGACAGGTTCATATTTTAAAACTCTAAGACTATATTTGTTTTTTTCTGTCCAAATAACTGGCTACTCTCTGCAAGAATGTGATGTAATGCTTCTTACACCTACTTTTCCTACAACTTCCAGCCAGCCATAGCAGCTCTATATATGGGTAATTCCCACCTGGAACTGCAATACCAGACTTGGTTCAGACTTTGGTCTCCAGGCCTTTGCTGTCAGGTCTGACTCAATCTATATGTACACATTCTTCCTCCCAGGCTACAAGTATTAATTCCTTCTAACCGTAACTCCAATTGTTTGAAGATGGAAATAACATTGTCTATTTTACACTGCTTACATGTATTGAATTAGGATTCCTATCTGCAGCCAGTTGCAGGTTGCTTTGCAATGTACTACTGGCAGTAATTTGTTTTGGTTTAGCTTTAATTTGTAAATCACTTACAGGTTTATGTAATAAATGGATCTTTTATGTAGGTAAATAAAAGTTAAATACAGCTAGCACAACAATAACTAATGAGAATAATGGGTACAGATCCTGTAAGAGAGTCCCACACAAAAGTGGAAAGTGGTGTCACACAGTTCCTCGTCTGATGGCAGCACAGCAGTGCATGCACAGAACAGGCAGTCAAGCATCTAAATCCAGGGGTTCCCTGTAAGCTTTCAGGGAGTTTTTCCACACCTTAACTGAGCAAAGCTGGCACTTAGCTACATGAGCTTCCTCTTGATGAGATGCCACCACCCTTTATTTCTTTTAATGATTTGCAATGAGGAATGCCAGACCTTGGGCAGCTGCTAAATCCCACTGATCAGAAAAACTGGCAGTCAAGGGTGTGATTGTGATGGGGTTACCCTCTCTATCATAGAAAGAGCAGGGAATCAGAAAGTTGCTTTTAAATGATGCTTGCTTGCCTCTACTAGTTACACCAAGCTTTATCTTGTTCATTTTCAGCAAGAAGTTGTTTGGCATTTTTGCCCAGCAAAAATAAAAAGAAATTGTACAGATGCCTATATTTCATAAAACCCCCACTGCTTATGGATACTGTGTAGCATATGCTTCAATATTTACAGACTGAAAGCTTTCCATAAATCATTGTAAGCATATATTATGCAAAACTAGATAAAGAGTGAATAGAAATGCAATTTTTTTCCATAAAACTTAGAATTAACAAAAAATCCAGCCATTATCACATTTGAATTTAGCTATAACTAGCTAGGGATCTTTCTGTATATGGTAATACTTGATTAGAGGTTTAAGTCCTTTCTTACATGTAATCAATTTCTTGTTTCTTACAAACTCTCATGCTAAATTTTCTCCCCAAAGCCATTAAATCATATCAACATTTAAATAGTTCATGACAAAAGGTTCCAATTTATATTACTTTTTTCAGCTCACAACTGATTAAGCCAAGCCTCCTGTGACAATGTGTACAAGGAAGTTAGTGAGTAAAGAGATACCACTGCATGCTTACTGCTCTAAGCCAGGCAGTAGACAAGTAAACCCAACCCGTACAGCACACACTGATGTTCTTTCTTTGTCCATATAGCCTTTCTTCTAGTTTTATTTCACTTATTTTGTTTTATTTAATTTTTTTTATTTATTTCATTTTACTGTGTGGATACTCATATAATTTCACATGAAGAAAATATTTTAATCTTTTAATAATATTCAATTGACATTCAAGGACACAAGACATAACCTTGAATCTTTTTCTAACTTTAAACACACACTCAACTATTATTTATATAGATATGGGTCCACATATACACATACAACATTAGATCTGTAAAGTAATGTCATGGTTAATCACGCTGAACCTGCCTCCTCATTTTTGCTGATTGTATGTTAGGAGGAGATGTGTATGTCAGGATATGCTAGGGTACATCTTGTCTTAAACTTCTGGGTCAAGCAGAACAAGTGATGGGTGTCAAGATGATTATCTTAGATGACACAAACATGCTACAACAGGAGATGGACACAAAGATCATTCCAGTTTTTAGGAGCTTAACTGGGGAAGATTGTGAAGGTGAGTCTTCATTTCCTGAAGGCCTTTAGCCTTTACAAACTTCAAGCTTTCAATTCAGCTTTAAAACAACCCAATTTAAAAACTGCCTAGAAAGTAAGGACAGTCTATACAAGCATATACTATAAACATACACTGTAAACTTTGAACTTTCATTATGAAAGCAGTTGGTTTGAATTCTCATTTTGTGTGAGAAGCTCCTTTGACTCCTGTGCCAGCATTACCTGCAGGTACTTTTATATGCCTACACTCACATAGATGCATTTATGTACATACACAACACAGACATTTTGCAGTTCTGTTTTATCTTACTGATTCACTTCTTGGCACAGATAAAATGCAGATGCCTGAATGCACAGTGAGAGATGACCACACAACAGCTGAGATTAACAGCAAGGTTAAAAAAATTTAGATTGCTTCTTAAACTAGTCTTATGCTCTTGGGAGCACTCAAGGATAATTTTGAGGGATTATTGTGAAAACTTCTGAGAACCACTAAAAGTTATATAAAAAAACTCATTGATAAGCTTCATATTTTAGCAAGTTTGCATATGCACCCTAAACTGTCACTTTTGATACCTATCAGGTAAGTATCTATGTTATAAAGTGTTTCATAGATACATTTTTTACTTAAATAATTAGGCAAGCCTAGAGTTTATCACAAATCTTTCTTCTATAAGCCCTTCTTAAAGAGCTATATATTTTCTAGCTGATCTCAAAGAAACAGTTTGAATGCAGCTGTAACACTTGAAAAGCAGACTGAAATATATTAATTTGGTCATACTATAATTGCAAAGGATGATTTTAATTAGGGTGTAGACAGAAAAAAAATCAACATTTGTTTCTAATAAAAAAAAAGCTTGCATAATTTCCATGATTTAGGGTTTGTTGTGTTTGTTTGGCTGAAATTCCCAGAAACATCTCTGCTTCTCATTTTAATTGCAAGCTATTACACTATGGGTAGTCCTGCTACTCCTGGGGTAAAAGTTACTCAGACTGTGCTGCAGCACACCAATTCACATTAGTTCAGACCAGGCAATGTGCAACATCTTTAGCTCATTTTGGCTAACTCCCACTGACCTCAGTAGGACCAAAGTAAGCTCTCTATCTAGTTTTCCACAGAAATATACACACACATGCAGTCAGATGCTCATTTTTCTGACAGGAATTTTTACCATGCTGCACCTAACTCACATTTGCTCCTGTACACATGAAGAATATGCGTGCATACTTGCTCACTGTGATTCTACATGTGTAACTAATATGAGACTTACACACTCAGTCTGCAGAGAGGCATGGTTGAAATTTTTTTTCCCTCAGCTGTCACTTCTCATCCACCTCCTACCAGCCTTCCTTCACCAACAGAAATCATATGAACAAATGCATGTTTAAGTGTCAGCAGTCCTTTCCTTGAGTTATACTGCTGCAACAAAAACAAACAGTACAGCACTGCTGACTTCTCAGCCAATAATGGAAATCTTTATCTTTCGGCTTCACCACAGTCTCCACTCTGCTAGAAAAATCAAAACTGATAGATATTCTTTGCTTCTGCCACCCCCTTTCTCTTATCAGTTGGACTTGTTTTCCTTGCCTCAAAGACACAAAGTATGCATGAGAAGGGAAGGTGCCTGTCTTTCCTCATAGTACCACTGACAGTGACACTGGCAGTGCATATTGAAATGACGAGTAGCATGAAGGAGACTTTATTTACTTACTTACATACATACTTATATACTTACTTTGCTGACAGGATTTAACAGTACTTGGTCTGGTTGCTCCTTAGACTCCAGGTCTCTTTATGCATTAGGGGAAAAAAGTTTCATATTCTGACCAAAGGGACCTTTGCAAATTTTACTAACTGATATTGTAGACACTGGGCAAATGCAGCTGCACTTTAGATCCAGAGTAATTGCACTATAAATCTGGAGTAATTCCACTGACCATGCTGAAAAGTAATTTTGACATAACTAAGCCTTGAAACATGATGTGGAGCCAAATCTCTGTGAATATATATTGGGGGCATACCACCATGGTGGAGTACAGCAGCTGTGTAACAACGCACAGGAGCACTGCTCAATGGTTTTGGAGTGAAAGTGAGGAACACCATGTCCTGCTGAAACTGCAGATGAAACATAAGGCAGTGGAATGCAATAACTGCAGGAGAAACCTAGCCAAGACACCGCCGTTAACCACCCACATTCTCGCTTAATGGTCTACAGAGTCTTTACAGAGCAGAAGTATGCAGGTCTTCTGTTTCATATCTCATCCCAAATATGTATGCCAGGAGCACAGACACCTCCCTAAACAAGCAACCTGCTGGAGCACTGGTTGTGGACTAAGTTGCAAGGAGCAGTATAAAAATACTGAATCCCCAAAATATGATTATTTTGGGGACTGAACTTCTTCATGGTGCACCCCGATTGCAGAACACCTTTTCATTCTTCAGGTTCATCAACCTTAAAATACTCTGTTATATGCCAACTATAAAGTATCCATGTGGATTGGGGGTAGGGAAGCAGGTGTCTTACTATTTTAAGAAAAGTAACATTAATTTGAACTCTTTCCTGCTCTTTGTGAATGCATATTCACCTTTGCAATTCCAGTGAAACTATTAGGATGCAAGGGCACTAGTCTTAAATGCTTCTTCTGATTTTTCAAACATATTGTTTGACTTTTGATAGAATATTCACTTTGTTATGGAATGCTCTTGATTATGGACCAGATAAGAATGTATAATTCACAAGATGATGGCTTTCTTTTTCCTGAATAACAGTGCATAAAGCATTTTTATTTTTAAAGCTATGAAATATCACTGTGGGGTTACAATGTACTTAATCACAACAGCTCGAGCTTTATTTAATCATAGCAACGACATCAAGTCTCTTTACAGCTGGGTGCCTGACAAGTTTTCTTTCACATCAGATCTCTGTCCATACTTGGAGGAAAAGAATCTAAGCACAACCAGAGGCTGATACTCTTCTTGCATTTACTACTTTTCACAGTGATATAACTCTGCTGTCGTTTAACCCCAGCCGGCAACACTCACTCACTCACTGACTCCTTTCTCTGCCCCCAGTGAGGAGAAGAATTGGAAAGAAAAGGTAAATCTTGTGGGTTGAGATAACTGAAACAAAACAAAATGTATTACTACTACTATCTTTGGTAATGAAAAGGAGACAGGAATAAAACCCAAGAGAAACAAGTGATGCACAGTACAATTGCTCACCACCCACTGACCAATATCCAGCCTGTCCCTGAGCAGCAATCAACTCCTCCCAGCCAATTCCCTACAGCTTACATAATGGGCATGACATTCCTAGGGTATGGAATATCCCTTTGGACAGTTAGGTCACCTGTCCTGACTATGCTTCCTGCACCAGCGTCTTGTGCACCCGCTCACTGGCAGTGCATGAGACACTGAGAAAGTATCTGGTTTAGCGTCAGTGGTACTAAGCAACAACTAAAACTCAGTGTGTTACCAACAAGATTCTTATACTAAATCTAAAACACAGCACTCCACCAGCTACTAAGAAGACAATTAAATTTATCCCAGACAAAGCCAGTATAAAGTACTATGATGTCAACAAAATTTGCTTTGATTTCACCATATTGGTGAAAACTATTAAAAGACAAAATATGCCACTGATAGCAGTGAAACTCCTATTAACATGGATCCAGATTGACTTTACGCTTTATGAAGATTCAAAGTAATCTTTCAGCAGTTGTCCTTATCTCATTTATTTTGAAATACTATTGTTACATCCCAAGTATTTTGCTCCTCTCACCCCAAGAACTGCACAATTTTTCACATGCAGACATTTATTCTCTTTAGCATCTATTCTGGTTGAGATTCTCAAAAGACTTTCCTAAATGAACAAGGTTAAATGAACAGATACTTTACAGTATCTGCTCACAAAAATATTTTTAATGCACTCTAAAGGTGAGGTGTTTGTTCTCAGCATTCCTGAAATGGTAGAATACCAAGAATTTATTGAAATTTTTAATTCAAATTCCTTAAACAGCTTTGAAATCCACAACCTTGGACCTCAAGCAGAGAAGAATATTTTGATACTTTTGCTTCTCTACAGCCAGTTAGAGTGGAACACTCACTGAAGTATCCTGAGATGCTTTGCCATTACCTTGTGATGAGTAACAGAGCATTTGTCCTTAGGCAGACATGGCTACTAAAGGCAATCAAACCACCAAGTTCATGGTGCATGAAAGCAAAAAATTTAGCCTGCATGAGGTGCCATGGGCCCTTTCAGGATAGTATGTAAACAGAGACGCAAGTTTGCTAAGCCACTGAAATAATTCCAGCTATAAATTACCTTTAGAACAGAATTTTGCATGTAAGTGGGTTGGAAATACCCATCATGCATATAACCATAGCAATGATTGATTTTAAGACTCATTTTCACCAATTTCTGCATATACAGTTGCCTGTTTTTGCATGATATGTAAGAAAGTTTGCTTTGATACTATCAGTCCCTGAAAATCACTTGTGGTTTTACTGTTTGGTGTTAGTGCTGCATAACTCATTGAGAAATAAAGTTGTATTTTCTCTGGTTTTCTATGTTCTGGCAGTCTTGCAGTAAATGTAGTAAGCTATTTCTTAGCCTCAGTTTCCCCAACAATGAAAGAATGACATATAATTTTTACAAGAAACAGGAAATTTTTGCAAAAAGCACTGATGTGGTATGTTATTTGCATTACACACAGCCACAAGAGAAATCCAGATTTTCTTCAGCCAAGAACTTCTCCAATGCACAGCATTACAACACAAACAAATCATGTCTGATATCCTTGCTCCATCTAATGCACACTACACCAAAAGCAGGGCAAGACATCTAACAGTCAAGTCAAATCAAATTATCAAATGGTCCTTTCCTCACTTTAGATCTAAATTGACTAAAGCCATAACCCTGACTGGAAAATGTAACCAACAAAAGCTGAGTCTTCCTGGCCTTGTAAGTAAAACTTCCAACTAAGTCAGTAAGATATTTGCCTAACCAGGGGCATTGTAAGGAATTGAGAAGTTGCCCAAGAACATAAACACTAGAGTAAAAATGCCAACAAGTTACACTCATAAATTGGATTTCATTACCTGCTCAGTTTTCTGATTGAACCGAAGTTGTGTCTCAATAAGGGGATTCAGCTGTACTATATGCAGGATATATGAATGGCAGCAGAACCAGGAGATTGATTTCCATCTTTACAATTCATTAGGGGACTATGCATTATTACTTGCAATATATACAACATGATCTTAATGAGGCCTTTTTCTTTTTATTGTTTACTGAAACAAATTTACACCAAAAAAAACACAGGTATGTCATGTGATGCAAAAGGGAGACAGCAAGGTGCAGAAGTGACACCAAAAAGGCAAAGGTCACTGGAATATAAAAATGCTATAGTACATGAAGCGAGCTATCCATTTAAACATATTAGAGGCACTGAAATGCAAAAGAAAGTGGGAGAATTATATTACAGTGTATAAAGTAATAATAACTGTGCCTGCATGTCTTAATACCCTCTTGTCCCAGCAGTCCTGACTTTCTAGGCAGCCCACTTCTCCACATTAACAGTAGTCATTTGGAGAGCAGCAAACGTGCCATTAGAAGCACTTCTACAAGTGTATATTCATCCACCAATTAGCTTAATGTGGCTGCTTTCTGCATATTTTCTATCCAGGCTTGCACAAATCTTATTAATATTTCCCCCTAGCGCTTTGACAGATTACCTTGTCATTATGCATCCTGGAGCCTTTTAAACAATATGGGTAAACTACTGTTTGCGAGGTTAATGACAATTATCCCCTAATTACTGCATAAGTCACTCAGTCCACTTTATCTCATAGGCAGGGTTCTGCTCTGTGTATCTGCCATTGTGTCACTGTAAATGAATCTTGTATAGCTATGTTTATCTGTCGTTGCCTTGTAAATTACACTGACAGAAGAATGAACAAATTACTGTGTGTCATCACTTAAATACAGCTTCTGATAAAAAAAAGTCCCAAAAGCACAGCACTTGAATTTTAGCCTGATCACAATTAGCAAACACATATTGAATGTTTTGGGAGATATATTTAGAAGTGGATGGGACACAGAGCGGTGGAAGAAGGTTCTGAAGTGGTAAGTCTAAGGGCGGGAAAACAGAAGCACTATAGAAAGCTACACTAGTAGTAATTCCATTAACACTTCCTGAGAACCCTTCTGTTGATTTAAGTGTGGATAGATAAGCCAGTGATATTTTCCAAACAATCTCATATTCAGGGCTGTGCCAAATTCCACAATATCTGCTGTTTCTGACCACAGCCACATGCATGGTCATTCACAAAACCACAAGTTTGTGCGTTCACTAATTTAATGCATTCACTTCAGAAGAATATCTACCTCAGCAGAGGAATGCCAAATTGGCAAATACCAGCTTCCTGGTATATTCCATTTTCTGAGGCAACTTCAATGTCACAGTTAAGAGTACTTTAGCAGTAGGATATCACTGAGACATATACATCCTGCTTTGAGAAACAAGGTTGACTTATTATTGTCCTTTATTCCTTCTTTCACCAAAGACCTCTCAATGTCATCAACAAGAAGCACATGCATAGTCAGTGCTCAGAGAGAAAATAAGTCTGTAGTAAAGAACATTAAAACAACTAATATTTTAAATAATGTCTCTTCCTATATTGGTGTTGGGGAAGTAACTGCTTCATAGTTCCAGGAACAACAGTTGTTCCAAACAATACAAAAAAGATGGTGCATTTCCACTGTGTCCTGGAAAGGTGCCTTCTTGAGTCACAGAATGCCTTTTAGTATTGGTTTTGTATATTGTTGGCAAGCACTGTAATTACAAAGAGTTAATAACAAGTGTGCTTCTTATTGTGGCTTCTTACTCAGGCAACAAATTTAATTTCCTTAAGCTCAGCCCAGTGACAACACCTGAACTTCCTCTCACCACAGCCTTGAGCAGCACCTGATTCCTCTCACTCATCCTGAGACTTCATATTTAACTTGAAATGAGGGTATTTCCCCACTTGCCGGGAAAATGAATGATTTGTGGAGCAAGGTGCCTTTTTACTTAGATGAAACTGCTTGCCATGCAGATTTCAGGAAAAAAATGCAAAACAATGGGCACGTCAATCCTTCATCCTGCAATGAGGTTACACAGTAATGCATTTTATCATCTTTGGGGACGCACTTTAAACACATATACAATACATTCACAAATGATGTATGCATTGATATGATAGTGTTACGTAGTTGCGTATTTAAAATGTATTTAATTTTGTCTTATACATCTCCTCATTTAGTAAACCTTCTCATTTTATATACATCCTAAAATATAGTCAGCACCAGCTTCTGACCAATGTGGTACAAAAAAATCCAAAATCAAGAGGACAATGTGTAAATCGGAGCAGATTATGAATCCTGAACGTAGCCACATAAGACTGTTTAAGCTCCTGCACAAGAAAAAGGAAAGGTCAGACTCTCCAAAACCTAGTGATTATTTTTTGTAACTCAGGAGGTTACACCAACACTGAAAACCTTTTTATGGATGCAAAGTGTACATTTATTTTGTTGGATTATGACAGTGTCATACTGAGAAAGAATAGGCAGACTGAGATATAACAAAATTACTGATATTACTGAAAATAACAGTGGTTTGAGTGGAACACAGATGAGGGTGGTACTTTTGACCATGCTCTCAGTATAACTTGTAGAAAAAGCTGTAGTGAAATGGTAAGAAAATGTAACAGCCATCACTTCCAGGGATAACTGAAAAGAGTAATCGATTTCGAGTAAGTACTACCTCAAGGGTTTTGGTCATACTAGGATCGATCTTTGTGTCTGTCCTGTGTTCAGTCAATGCGACTTCCAGCAGGGTATCCACTGCAGAAATAAATGGAAGTGCTGCAGTAACCCTCCACCCTGCCCCCAAGTATATTACTTTCTCTCTATGCTGAAAGGAAAACCCCAATAATGGAGTTGATGGTGAAGTGACACAGATGGTTCAAAAAGTTTAAGGACAAAGAATGCTGTTATTGTCATGTACAATATTACTTGGAAAAAAAAATTGTTTCTAAATTATTAATATTTCTCTTTGAATTTTGAGACTTAGAAAGTGTCTGTCTAGAGAATTGCAGTAAAATTCACGCTCCTTTTTCAGTGAAGGACAGCAGGACACAGCTGGAAAGATTCAATTCTACAATATTTGGACATGTAAGCTACTATCAGTCAATGGACACCTTTTCTAGTTCATCCTCTCTGAGAACAACCTTTATTACACTATGTTGTGATTGTTTCATTCATGCTTATTATGTTCAGAGCTTCCCAAGTGAAATAATTCTCGAATAAAAATACCAATCCCTCTTCCCCAAATGGGCACCAATAAAATATCATTAGATTACTTGTAGCACAGCAAACTCTGAAGGAAATAACAGTGCTCATACTCACAAGTTTCTTTTGATAACTTTACAACCTGCCCTCTTACCCCAAGGGACAGACAGACTCTGTCTAATACAGAAGAGACTTCTCTGAATACAAATATTTGTTGCAAAGCAAATAAAATGAATTATTTTCATAAAAAGAGAGCAGTAAGAATAGCTTGGCAAAATGCAAGCAAAAAGTTACTTTTAATGTCTTTGGCACATCTCTAGCTCTTAGAAACAGCATCCAAAGTTGGTCCAAGTGTGGCTGATAAAGCAGGCTTAGAGCTGCCTTTCAACTTTCAATTTTTAATAATACAAAATCGATATATGGAGGATTACAAGCCTCTTGGTTTTGATTTTGTACATAAAAACCAAAAGATGACAAGGTTATGGTGGTGTATGAAATTCAGGCCACAGACATGATGATGCAAATATTTTATACCCTGTTTATTTACTGCAATCTATCATGAGACTGAAATAAAACATTTAAATAATATTCATTACCTTTTTTACCTATATGTCTATATATCTACCTATCTTACGTGGAAATGTAATTTTGAATACACATTCTGAATCCCAGAAAATTAACAGATTCCATTTCAGATCCTGAATTAATCATAAATGTCTATTGTGAAATAAAACAAGGAATAGTCTGGATAGCAATGTGCATACAACTGTAAACACTCATGGAGCCAAATGTGTGAATTACACTCTGGAGTGAAGGGAGAGTATCATGGTGTACAAAAGAACCAAGCAAATCTCTTAGCAACCACCGACTTCCTAAACTGTTCCTCAGTGATGACAATATTTGAAATGAAAATACTTGTGAAGAATCTTTCCTTGTTCTCAAGCAGACCCACTGAGCTTGGCTCAAGCATGATAATAATGCAGAAAATTTTGTACAGACCAGCCATATTCCTGCAATTTTGAAAAAAGCAAATGGAGAGTGATGACTACAAGCCAATGTCAATTTTGTCCACACAGGACAATAAGGTCAGCCCTCTATAGGAATCTGTGAAACTCACAGTAAATGGATTTATAATTTATAAGCTATAATTTATACCTGTATGCTTTGTAGTCCTCTTAGCAAGAAATGACTGCTACCAAGTCATTAGAAATGCAACATTAGTATTGTTACATGATAACTCCTGGAATTGTTTTATGTATTTATTTCTTAAGTGAACTACAGAGTAATTGATGCAATTTGGTGGAGCTAAACAGGCCAGGTTACCTATAACATGGTCATCTCAAACCACGTGAGTTTGAAGGAGGGGAGCACACCTTCAAAAATCCATTACTCAAATCAAATTACTATGCAGGATTCACCTTAAGAACATCACAGCCAGTCTGAGCATGTTTAGACAATTACATTGTGGTACATATATAGCAGCAAGGACATAGCAAACAGCAGCAGCAGTAGGCAAGAACATGCAGTAATGCAGTCAGTGGCTTACACCTGCCCTTTTACTGATCTGAGAGGGTGAAAAGCATTGAATTTAAACTCAGACAAAGAAGGTACTATAGGTATGGCACAACTTATGAACAACCTTTGACATAAGATGTAGTAAAATCAAGTTAAAGCCAGACTTTGTTTTACACAAAGTGCAGTTTTATAAAGGAAGATAACATAGGCAGACATAGAATTAGGCTGTATTTTCACAGCAACAGAACAGAAAGAAGTGGTAAAAAACTATGTGTGAGTATTAGGAGAGAAGATAAAGCAATAGTCTACTCCCTCTGCAATCATTTACCCACCTCTTTTTCCTATTTTTCAACCAGAGCGGCGAGAGCTGTGACTACAGAACACCCACCTACAGTATAACCGTCTGTAAATGAGCACATACTGGGCTGATGCCAGAACAGTAAAAGCAGCATTCACTTAGTATTTTTAAGCACTTTGTATTGTATTCCCTCTAAGGAAGATTGATTTCCATAAAGCGCCCATTTTCATCTCAAGGTACTGATGATGCCATAAACCACAAGAGTTTCTCCACTCAGAAGTCCTGCAGCGGAATTCCAGACTCACCACAAGAAGCCCATGTATTAGCCAGGGCTTAAGGAACACAGGCATGTATGGCAAGGCATAGCGTTAGATCATCCACAGATTCGAAGAGCAATAAACCAAGACAACAGTGTCTAGCTTTAAAATAGTTACACACATATATATGCACGCACACATATTTCATGCATTTTGTCTGTATTTTCTAGAGAACACTGCCTATTATTTAAAATTTTTCAATCATCACTTTTCGTCACCACATCATTGCCACTACCCAGGTAAAACCTGTCCAGTCAAAGAATGTGAAGCAGAATCCCCTGAGAGAATTGTAATAAAAGTCTCTTGGATTTTATTGTATCTGAATGTTTTGGTGTTTAGTTGTGGGTTATACAGCGGCTTTTGATAGTGCTCTTCTGTCACTTCATTTATCTGGTTTGCCTTTTGTGTTTGTGTAACTTGAGTACTATTGTGCTTGAACTGGAGTAAAAAAAATGTCCTTCTCCTCTCCTATGCCATACAGGGCTTTGAAATAAAACAGAACTAACTGACAAAAGAAGAAAGAAAGGAGGATGGGATATGACATGTTCAAGACAAACTTCAGAAAAGACACAAGAGAGTCACAATGCATGTCATGTATTTTGAAATTATTTAGTACCATCTGGAGAACAAATCTCATTCAGAGTATGAGCATAGCACTCACAACACTTGAAGAGACACCGTAGCTAAAGAACTCACACTCTAGTGACTCCTTACACTACAGGCAATCAATATATAAAAGCTGTTGGCTTAGTTTTCAAAATACACTTTTCAAATATGGTGATGAAGCCTTGGTGACGTACAGCTCAGCGTAAGTACAGAACTGTCCCCTGAACTCAGGTGTAGCTGCTTGTCAGGAATGCATATGCTGGTGACATCTGCCTCACTGGGGACTGAGCGCTCCACTGATTCAATAAGGCTACACAAGTGCAACAGGCCTTGATGTCAGTTACATGGTTTTACATACCTACCATGTCAGTGGTTCTTAGCCTCCCTGGGAATTTATTCAGATATAAGTGTATCCTGCCCATAACAATGTTTTCTACCTGCCAGAGAGCTAGAAATATTCTCACCTTTTATGAATCTACAGTGCATGACTGGTGGTGTTTTACATATCAGGAGGGAGAGAGAAGAAAAGAGAGAAGAGAGAAAAGGAAAGAAAAAGAGAAGGAGAAAGGATAGGGAGAAAGAAAGGCATAAGCAAAAGAAAACCAGGGAGAATGAGAGTGAAAAGGAGAGAAACAGGAGAGGGAGAGGACAGTTTTCTTGAACTTTTGTTTCATTCCCATTTTAGCTATTTCTCTATTAATAAATCTACCTACATACCTACAATATTTTTCCAAAATATTTTTCAAAACTGCTGAAAGTATAGAACTCTGACTGTCAAAACCACAGTGCTTCACCCATCCACTTTCTTTTCTCTTCTATTTAAAAGAGAACATATTAAAAATTCAAAATTCCAGTCTTGCACATTACACAAGCATCCAGTGCAACTACTTGCTGATGTAAAACTGCTCATGTGCTTATGCAACTGTGACCCAGTTCAGTTAATTTTGAGCTGCGGACATAAAATACAGACAAGAGTTAGGAAAGGCATGAGTGCTGGAATCAGACTAGATTTCTGTACAGTTTGTATGCTGAGGCTAGGTATCACTAGAAAAAAATATTAACAACATAAGTGACCTTCAATGCCCTCTTACGCACTATTCACTGATAAAGTAATATATAGTTTTCTTACTGTGTTACAGCCTCTTCTTTTTCTGTAGGCTTAATTCTGATGATATTGTCAGTAATAAAGACAAAAAAACATGCATTATTAAGAGTTTTTAAAAAATGTCACTATATATGTATGATGCAAGATAAAATTAATTTGGAATAAGCTTATCTACCCAAAAATGTATCTTTCACCATTAACACTCCATCCAGATGTCTAAACATTATCAGATACTGATACAATGAGGTGCTTAAGCATATTGTTTCTGTTGTTATTATTCACAATAGACAGGTAAATAAAAAGTCTTAATTTCAAGCAACAGCTATAAAACATTGTCGTCATGCATGCAGTCACCTCAAATCATGCAATAATTAAGAAACGGAGCAACTTTCTGAAAGTATTTTACAAAAAATCTCTGAAAAAATCATATAATACTTCCAGTATCTATACAGAGAACCTGGTAGTAGCGTAGAAATCTAAAATGCTTAGCAATACAATAGGAATTAAATCTCTTAGTACCGGCTCTCATGCATATACACCCAGATCTAAGTCTGGAAATAGATTGGTGACCGTGTTTGCCATTAAAAAGGTTATGTAACAAATGACAGAGTACTTAAAAATGTAACCTATTGAAAAGGAAAGGAAAGTAGCAGTCTACTGTCACAACGATGTAACATGAAAGAATGCAGCCCGGTTTTTGTCAGTTTTACTGAGCACAGTTTTGTGGGGACAGAAAGGACGAACTGGTTTTCTTATCATTCACTAGTGATTCCATACAGCATATGTAAAATGTAGAGAAGAGAGCGGCAGCAGAAGCTCTCCTTTTTATCAACTGTAAATGGAAAGAGTTTGGGAGGTTTGAGAGTGACTTGAAGACATACTCATATTAGAAATCTAGAATGTTGAGCACCGGTTTTTTTGAACACATATCTAAAGTTTCAACTCATAGGAATACATTTTGTATGATGAGCATGCAGTGTGGACTAGTTTCATATATGCATACAAAGTAAACTGTCCCCTTTCCTGTGTCCTCCTGAAGTGAAAGTGTGAACCTTGGTACCCAATATTTCAGTGGTTCACACTGATGATGCACAAGCATTACTTTTATTTTTGTGTTCATGTCAACAGAAAACATGAATATTATTGCACATACATACTTTTTGAAAATTCCTACAACCTTTTTTCCTGTAATTTTTTTTTTTTTTTCCTTAAAAGCCCTAGGATAGATCTGGATCTTCTGAACCAATATGTCAGCAAAAATGTTTGGCCTATAAATATGATAAAATGGATACCACTTAGAGTTCTTACATTCACTTGTGGTTTTTCTTTTTTTTTTTTTGTTTTGTTTTGTTGTTTTGTTTGTTTGTTTGTTTGTTTGTTTTTTCCCTTGATGTTTCATATTTGATATAGAGAATTATAGCATTCTGGGCAGAAAATAATTTTACTCTCACTGTTTCACTTAAATAATTCAAAACTAGTTGATAAAGAAATTGCAGACATATAAAGCGTGTAGTACTTTTGAGAATTTTATAAACTATTATGTATCACAGTGCATTGTTTTATAAGGTATCTTTTCTAAAATTCTCAATCTTTGATTACATAGTAAATACTAGCAAAACCTCAAAATAAATTAATGAGATCTAGCTGAACTGGATAAAATTCACTTCCCTAGCATATATTTATTTATTTACTTATTTATTTACTTATTTACTTACTTACTTACTTATTTACTTACTTATTTACTTATTAAAAATGAAAATTCTTTTGGTTTAAATAAAAAAGATATTATTTCTCCACAAGTACAAGTAGAAAAGTGAAACTTCAAGTATCGTGTTAAAGAGTGCATATTTAATTTAAAGGAATGGATTTTGTCTTTTGTTCTGCACCTTAATTGTTAGATGAATGCAAAGGGATGAAGAATTTTGAATAAACAAAATGCATGTGACCTAAGCCATAGCTGAACCTTGCTCTGTCTCCATGAATATTTCTGAGACAAACCAGTTCAGTTGCATTCACTGAGACCATCTGTGTATGCAAAAGCATACTGTACTGGATCTTCCATATCTCTGTTATTGTTACTTCAGCTACCTGCCTGAACATGAATTTCACCAAATATGGCTAAATGAACCTATTTCCTTTCTGTGGATAAAGCAAGTGAATGAGAATGCCTAAACCTGATACTGGCAAATGGGTTGCCTTACAACAGTTGATCCTTGCTGTAACTAGGACTCATTTCAAGTATCTATTTTTTTCTGGTAATTTACTATTTGTGATGTAAAGAGAAATAAAACACTCTACAAAAGCTGGAACTGAAACAAAAATTGGTATCCAATGAATCAGTCATTTATGTGGCAAATGATTTATAGATATGTTAGGGACATACTTGGGATACAGTTCTGTGCAGACATAAAACACAGTTTTATTTAGTATAGCATCTTTCAAACAAGATGTATCCTAAAATGCTGCACACACTTATATCCTAGTGTTACACTGATATTGTAAATAACAGCACAGGGAGAAATTAAGAGGCACAGGTAAAAGGAATGTTTTCAACTGAGACCTGAAAAGAAATAGAGATGCCAACAAGGCATAGACTATGTCTAATAGCAAAAGCTAGAGAAGCAAAAGAGGTTGTATGAGCCATGACAAGCAGCCTGTGGTGGGAGATAGAGGAAATCAGTTGCTGATGAGCTGAGTCAGCAGAGAAAGGCCTGAGAATACAGTGGTGAAATTTTCCAGCACACATTAAAATCTACAGTCTCAACTGTAGTAGACCAGAAATACATGCAAGCATATAAGGCCAGAATTTGTCTCTCTCCTCTGAATTTGGCTTATTCTATGTTATATTCTGTGAAAAACTCTGTCATCTCCAAAGGATTTCCAATAATATGCTTCCAGTATAACTGGACTTAAAACCTGACTTTTGTGGATCAATCTGACTGGAAAAAAGCATGGTTTATTGTTCTGGTTTAGGTTGGTTTGTTTGTTTTTTTTTTTTTATGAATAACCATCTATTTTGTCTATGATAAATTCTGAAGGGAGTGCTAAATGGAACAACAAGGGAAGGTTGTTCACTCTGACTGCAGATTTTTTATGCACATATAATAATGTAAAAGCAATGATATATGCTGGAACAAACTGGCAGAAAAATAATTTCATAAATGGGACTGAAAATTTCCCCACCCTTAAGTTCGAATCCTCTAAAAGGCAATTCTTTAAGCACAGTGGGTGTAAGAATCACTGTCTCACAAAACTGTCATGAATTCTCACTAAACTCACCTAAATCAGGCAACAAGTAGAAATTAAAGTTATTAAATTAAATGGAAGCTAATAGAGGTTTCATTAAGTAGATACAAGAAAGCTTTCTTAGGTTTAGGGATATTTTATTAAGATGTTTAATACCATACTCTTCTTAGCTCCTAGGCAGCAATACTTTTTGAAAGAAATTTCAAGTTATTTCAAGGCTCATGATATGTTGCTATGGTGCATGCTGCTGAAGAGAATAAGCTAATGGGCTCTCTATTTAATGTGATTAGAGCTATTATTGACATAATGCCAGAAGATGCAAAACCATTAGCATTACACTACAGCTCACTTCAGTCACAACTCAGATTTAGCATTTGATCCACAATTTTAATTTTGCTCTGCTCTATTCAGGGCTGCATTACACAAAATGCATAATTAAAAGGTGATGTGGTTCTCTCTACTTCTCAAATTAAAAACATAGCAAACATTTGTAGTTCTAGTCCACTAGAAATTAATAAATCAAACATTGTCTTTTATCCTCATTCCTCAGTGCAATTCAGGATTCATGCTGGGAATATTTTATAATGCAACAGAAAACTACACCAAGAGTCACTGCTGGAAAGGAAAGAACAGTCTCTAAAACCTGTATGTTATGCAGGAAGAACCGGGAGGACAGCACAATATTGATAATCAGTTATACCAGGAGATATTTCTGAATGTCACCTCCCTATAAGTCCTTAAAATTTTTCACTTATTAGCTTTTTTTTGGTCACTAGAGAAGAATAAAGCTATGGGTGGGTTTGATTTTGCAAAATCATGCAACCTTTCAATTTAGATTTTGCAACCAAAACACAGGATCAGTGCTAATCTTAAACAAATGTACTAATTGGTTCATATTGCAGATCAGTCAAATGATCACAGATCATTGTTTCTCCTAAACACACAGATAGGTCTTCTAAAAATACTTAAGACATGCTGCACCTACATTCTACAGACTGCCAGATCTTCCCAATCTCAAACTATTACAAATTATGCAGGACAAACTACCCAGTTGGGAAGTTACAAGCATTCATCACAATTTAGTAGCATTGTATGCCAAGTGAAACAGCATTCCCATTCTGCTCTCTCTTCTTTCTTCCCCAGATCTTTCTATGAACAGTAGATATGAGTACAGGTCTTTTAGTACAAAGTTAAATGTTGACAGTGCAGGTGGCAGCAGAAAAAGTTTTAAAATTTCACTCCTTCTGTAGGAAAAGAATAAATTGTAAACCCCCCAAAATGGTAATTGCATTTCATTTTTTTTTTTTAAATTACTTGAATGGTGTGAAAAGGATTCATTAAAAACATGGTTCAGATGTAATGATATATTTGAAAGGTCCTGAAAATAAGTTTTAGCATTCACTGTAAAGTTTACTTACATGATACAGTAGAAAGAAGTTGAATCCTAAAGCTTTGATTTCAAATTACAGATGCAAACATGCACATCTATAAAAACAAGTACCGACAGCACAAGCCTATACTGGCACCTGGATTTTATATAAACAATAAAAATTATATTTCAATAATGACTAATTATGAATTCAAAGTTAAAGCTAAAACTATACATTTTAACAACTCTTCAGTGTTAAGAATTGATTTAATACTTATCACTGCTCAATTCCTTAAGCAATTCAATTATTGATAGCACCCATAATTTTAAAGACAGTTTAAAACCTGTATACTAGATGACTGGACTATTTTGTAACAAAGCAAAATCTGAAGACTTAAGCTGGTCTTAAAATGTGAGATCTTTTAAATATCTATGATTTGCTTCTGCTGCAGCTTCTCTGTCATTTCTCAGCAATGAGAATCTGGATAGACACTGACATATTGCTAGCAAAACTATGTAGCATCTTGATCATCTTGTTATCTTGTAGATCAGGAATAAAATCATTGCACCACACTCTTCATCAACGTTGCAGCTGTAGAGTCCATTATTTTTCTTGGTTTTTTTTTTTCCTGCTGTAGTTGAACACTCTCATAAACCAAAGTATTTCTATCTACCATATAAATATACTTTCTGTTGTACATGTCTGATAGGATCGAAGTTGTTTTAGTGTTTGCTAGGGCACGTTTTTTGGTGTGTTCTTTTTTTTAAGAGAATTATATCACAGATTTTCCATGTCTTCATCATTCCTTTCAAAACTCCACTATGGCAAATCACGAACAACTTTTTCTTTGTTAAAATACTGTCAAATCAATAGGTAAAGTTACTACTATAACAGAAGAAATTTGCTTATGAAAAATATCTAAAAGGACATGTATAATTAATTCAAATATGTATTGGGAAGCTAAGGGTAACGATCACTGAAGAAACAGCGTATCAATATCTACATAGAGTTAGCACTTTTTAGGCCTGTAGGAAGAGTCCTGGAGTGATGGCTATACACTTTGCTAAAGATTTTACTAAATAATGATGCCCTAAAAATATTATGTATGAAGTCTGGTCTTAATGAAGCCTGTGGAAACAACTTCATATGCTTAGACTTGCCTTGAATTAGCATAGAAGAGCAAGCTTGAATCTGAGGCCCTTCCAAGTCCGTATCCAAATGCACATTTTTCTATTGTGAGTGCAAACCATGTATATCCTTTCCTCCTGCCTAAGTGACTTTGTGTTGGTTTGGCCTGAGTCAACTGCTAGAGAGCATATGTGACAATTTTGTATGTGCCAAATTAGGTAGAACCCCTTCCAAGAGGGGTTCAGCATTAAATACAGTCAGGCCTGATAGCAATCATTGTGCTTTCATCTGCTGTTGGGTCACCAAATGCAGGGCTTAAAAGCTTTAGTTTTCTTAATGCTGTGCACAACAGCTGGAAGACCTTCTCTACTAGCTCACATTTTATATAAATGTTTCTGGATAAAACATCTCCATACACTACTTTATTTTCACTGGATTTTAAATATAAAATTTTCTGTGCTTTAATCAACAAAAATCTCATCTGATTTGATTCAGATCTCTCATTTTTAAAAGCATTTAAAATTTTGCAAATTTTCAGCTTGTATGCATTCTGGGGAAAAAAAAAAACAAACAACTGTTTTCAAACTATTACATTTTTTTTCCTGAGAATTAAAATGGACTGACACAGTTTTCATAATGCAATTTTGATTGTAATATTCCCTATGAAGAGACTGCTGGGTTTCATAAATAAAAAAATCTTCTGATGTTTGATGCCCTTACTGAAAATTCAACAGAAAGTATTTTCCTCTACAAGGACACATGGTGACAAGTCCTCCTACATTCCTTGTCCAAGTTGTATTAATATTTGTGTGCAAATAATGAAGTACAAGGATGTATGCCAAATGTATTTACCCCTTTTCTGATAACAATCTTTACCATTATTACAGTCCATTTCCTTACCAGTATTGAATTAATGGGTTTGGATAAATCTTCTGCCAAATGTATCATACAAAACCAATTAGGAATTCTTAAAGGACCAAAAGCATCTTCTGGTCCCAGTGAGTCTGCACCCACTGGCTGACAGTGTGGCTAGTAAACATTTTAAAAGTAAAGCAAAAAAAGTAAAGCAATGAAAATAAAAATGAGTGCAATCTCTGAAATACGACTGTCAATAAAGCAAGTGAGAGAGATTTATATCAAAATAATGTTCAATCTCAGACTCACAACATGTGTAGTCTTCTTGCTTACCCTCTCTCAGTGAACGAAGTTAGCTTAAATAAGGTCTAGTCCTGAGCACCCCTTGACATTGTGACTATGTGCAAATGATAGGCAGGTCTGTGTGGAGAGAGCTGCTGTACCTGAGCTATGGGCAGAAATACTTCCATTGATATAGGAAAGGCAAAGAAAAAGTCATCCAGCCCATTCCCAAATGAGACAAAAAAAATGTCTAAATATCTTGAGATTTCATACAGGCAAAAAATAACCATCACATTGGCAAAGTGAATGGCAATGCAGGTAAGTAACAGAATAATTAACAAGAGAGAAGTCCAATTCAGTAGTGTAACACCCTTCGTAAGCTGCATCCCCATTTATCTCTGAACTTGAGCGGACTAATTCAAACCTAGAAGTATCTCATAAGATAAAGTATAAGTATAATAGCAATACTGTAATTTATAAACTTTTTGTTCTCATTCCTCTCCTTATATTTGCTCCTGCTATTGTACCTTCTCTTCTTCACAATTCTCCAGCTATGTTCTGGCTATCCATTCCTTTCTACCAAGTAGATCTACTGATCACACTTTTTTACACAAAATGTACTTGATCTTAGATGCATTTCCCAAAGTTGCCAGCATAGCCACAGAAACCTGCCAAAATCAATAAAAATTGTGCAGTCATCCATAAAATGGAGAGTCACCACAGTGCCTGACTGCATTACGGAGTGTTGTCACCCAACACCAAGCTCCTTAAAGAGACACCCATGGTTTGTGTTTTTTTTACAACAGTAAAATTCTGCAAGCTATGGGAACTTCGAAGTCTGAGAAGCATCTCACTTGCAGACATGTAAATATGAGGTGTTACTGTTTCATACCAGCACAAGGGAGAAACAAGTAAGACTTGCTCAGAACATTCATCCAGAAAGAGTCTAAAATGCCTCCTTTTTCCTAGATGTTCTGTTAATTTTCTCTGGTTTTATCCTTCAGTGAACACAGAATTTTCTGCTTAAAAACATCCTTTAACGGAAATTATAAGATGAAAGAACTGTTGGATGCAATAAGTGCAGATCATCTTCTGTACAGGTACTTTTTACCTGAGGAAGTACAAGACCTAAATTAGCCACATGGACGCTGCTGGACAGTACAAGAGCACATTTTAAGTATGCAAGCATGCTTTTGTACCACCAAAATGATAACATTATGTATTGAAATAATTTTTGGGTTTGCAGTAACAAAAAGGGGCTTGTCACTTAGTATAGGGAAGAAGAAATACCATTCCTGGACCATTGACAGCTACTAGCTGAGCTAAGCAAAACAAGCTGAGCGCATAGATGAAGACACAGGTTAGTTTCATTCCACTATAGGGAACATAAAAACATGACACTCTAATATTAGTGTGTGTATGTTTATACTAAAAGAAGAACTTACTATAGTGCATGAGGTGTGACAGATTTTCAACTATCCTTCCAGCCCCTCAGTAAAAGTAAAAGCTATATAAAAGTAAAAGTAAAGCTATATATTGAATTGCTTTTCTGTTTAGAGAAAAAATAAAAAGGAAATTAGTCACGGTGTTTGGTAATGACAAAAAGGAATTAAAAATTCCCCCCACTTTTCTCACATGGGTTAAGAGCGCTTTTCCATGTTTAACGTCCCAGGCTCCAGTTACGATGAGTACAAGAATGTTTGGTGTCAGTGAAAGTTAGCAGCAAGGGAAAGTTCAAACTAACTAGAGACAAAACTGACTGGAATCACACCCTGGGTAAGACTCCTTATCATCTGTGCTGTGTTCAACAGAAACCAATGTCACGGCAATGCAAAAACCTGTCTGACAAGAATGAGACTCAAAGCGTGGGCAGATACCAAGTGTAGCACAACCATACCGAAAAATCTGTCTGTGACGACCGGCAATATATGCTACTGTGTCTCAGCTCTGAGGTTCTCCTGTCAAAAAATGTTGCCAGTCAAACTCAATTATTCCAGGCCACTGAATGATGCTTAAGAACACAGAAAAAAAGGCACCCAGCTTTAAAGACCATCTTCACAGGTGTACCACTAGTTCTCTATTGCAGCAGAAACAAAAACCCCCAGCTTTATAAGACAATAAAAAATCACAGTCAACATGCAAAGAAAAGACAGTCCAGCACTAAGCTGTTATCAGTATATATTTTGTTAAAGGTCACATTATTGTAAGCTAGTAGTGCACTGTCCACACTACATAAAATAGCAAGTCTGTATTCTGCTTTCAAACAAAAATATACTTTTGAGATAATCCATTAACTGGATAAAATTATTCATGTATTAACAAATAACTGTCACTATAAGAAGAGAGAAAAATGCAGAAAGCCAAATCTCCATAATAATTAATGAAGATTCCAACAGCTGTTTACTTACAATATTAATTTCACAGACTCACAGAATTATTAAGGCTGGAAGAGACCTCTGGATATCATCTAGTCCAAACCCTCTGTCAAGCCAGAGTCACCTACAGCAGGTTACACAGGCACACATCCAGGTGGGTTTTGAATGTCTCTAGAGAGGAAGACTCCATGATCTCCCTGGGCAGCCTGTTCCAGTGCTCTGCCACTGTGGGAAATTAAGGCACAGACCTCTCTTATGTTTAGATGAGAATTCATTTAATGGCAGAGATGCAAGCTTATTTATACCCTCATCCAGTTCCACGTCATATTAGCATATATGATATGTCCCTTCCCCACCAGTCAGTCCCCAGTCCTTCCAGTGAGTATGCACTGTCGGCCACTTTCACCGGAGCAGTTTCATTTTCATTCTTGACCATATGAGAAGGTCTGGTTTCTGTCCACCATCTTAGCTCTGTACCTAGCGTGGCATTCCGTAACACCCCAACAATTTCAACCCATTCCCTACATGCCACCCTCATTGTAACTTATTCATGTTGAGGTGAAACTTCTTATGTTTTAGTTTATGGCCACAGATCCTTGTCCTGTTGCTGGACATCACTGAAAAAAGTCTGGCTTCATCCTCCTGATGCCTGCCTTTTAGATATGTATTGATGAGATCCCCTTTCAGTCTTCTCTGGACTAAACAGGCCAATTCCTCAATCACTCCTTATAAGACATGCTCCAGACCTCTGATCATCTTTGTGGCTCTCCACTCGATTTTCTCCAGTAGCTCCTTGCCTCTCTGGTACTGATGAGCACAGAACTGGAGACAGCATTCCAGATATGGCCTCTTTAGAGCTGAGTAGAGGATCCCTCCCTTGACAGGCTGGCCACGCTCTTCCATAGGAATCCCAGAAAAACATTGGCCCTCCTGGCTGCACACTGCTGGGTCATGATCAACTTGTCATCCACCAAGGTCCTTCTCTGCAGGGCTGCTCTCTAGTAGGTCAGCCCCAGCCTGTACTGCTACCTGGGGTTATTCCTCCCCAGGTGTAGGACCCTACACTTGCCCTTGTTGAACCTCATTAGGTTTCTCTCTGCCCAACTCTCCAGTTTCTCAAGGTCCCACTGAATGGCAGCACAGTCCTCAGGTGTATCAGTCACTCCCCCCGACTTCGTATCACTAGCAAACTTGCTGAGGGTGTGTTTCATTCCTTCGTGCAAGTTGAATAAGACTGGACCCAGTACTAATCACCAGGGAATGCCACCGACTACAGGTCTCCACTTGGATTCTCCCGGAGTAGCATTTCTTGTACTTATACATATTTATAAAACAATATATAAATAAGTTTACCAAAATACTTACTTTTGATACATGTAGGTAATCCTGTACTGACTCTGTATCTGCATTGTTCTTTGCATAGGCATGCACAAATTCTGAGCTTGGGCCTCTGAATGCTACCATAATTTGAATAATAAATATTAAAAACCCACAGACAGCTATGAAAAGAATCTCCAGCAAGTTTTGCAATTAAATCTCTTGCCAACTAGTTGTGTGGTACACAAAAAAAAAAAAAAAGGGTACAGAAAAGAGACTTCCAAAATGTTTTTAAACCACAAAAAGCAGTTAATGTCATAGGCAGGGAAAAGTGGATTTATTGTATTGGAAGCAAATGATCAGTCAATTGTAAGCAAATTACTGTAGTTCTGGTCTCAGATGGGCTTTCAGTAGGTTTGCAATGTATCACACACAGGTCAAAGCTATTTGCTCTCACCCTAGATATACTTAAAAGGCCAGAAATACTAAATTGAAAGAGTAAAAATTCTAATGCAACAGCATTATTGCAGCAACAACACCAGACCAAATCATAGGATATCAGATTTAATTCTTTACTTTTGTATAGGTGATTGATGGTGTGTCAGTGAACATAAAGTATCTAGGTTTTTTGCAGTGTCTGTGTCTTCACTCCTCAATCAAGTAAGTGATGAGACACAAATTTTTAGTGGCTGTGAAATGATGGTCTGTGGTCAGACTATAGGATTTTCGACTTCTGTTAAGAGTTTGGATATTAAAAAACCAACCAAACAACAAAAACACCAAACCCACCAAAAAAACAAAACAGACAAAAACAGACTGAGAAGAACAAAGTAAAATATTTACTGCTGGCTGTTAAACTACATCCTTCAAGTTAAGGCTAATGTGCTTTCCAATACGGGAACATTACCAAGGGGTCAGCATTACAACATTAAACTTTTAGAAAGCAAGACTCTCAGGAGCAGTCCACGGTCTTACAAGCAAAGGAACACAAATAGAGTGATGGAGCCACTGAACCACAAACAGTAGTTTTTAAGTGAAAAGGCATGCAAAGGTACAAGGGCCTCAGGTCTCTGGTGTAACAGGTACATCTATGTCTGCCTATCAGCTCACTCAAGTGCTATTAAAGGCCGACCAATCCATCTGAGTGGGCCCATTTGCTCCTTGCAGGTACAAATGGCTATTTGCTGTACATGTGCGATTACACACTCACTTCCTTTGCCCTATGCTAACAGCATGTAAAACAAAAAAGTGCCATTTTATGTACACAAAGGCACTTATCTGGGGCCCTTGGGCTCTGAATACAAAGCACTTTGAATAGATTGATGGTACTGCGGTGGGGACAAACAGGAAATGGACAACTGTATTTCCCAGGTTAATAGTGTAATGATTCTCTATTACTAAAAAACTTGTGCACTTCACCACCTTTTGCTACTGATTTTTCCGGAGTATGAAGATATGCTATAATGGAAAGCAGCCAGATTCTATTTGGGCAAAGGATACCAAGAAAATCAAAAGTGTTGGTAAGTGATTCTGGACTTCTCTACCAATTGCTATTACATCTCTGCAGTTTCTGCTACTGCTGACTTAAATCTACCAATGCAATTTTTTTTTAATTATTTTTTTTTTTTCTGCTTAGCTTACAAGACAATGTAATACACAAAACCTTTCTAGCAAAGGCTGGATTTTGTCCAGAGCTTCTAGTTCCTTAAAAAACAAACTTAAATGTAATTAGCAAAAGCTTAGGTGACACATGCACTGTTTCATTCATGAACCTACGGAGACTTGTGCCTGAACTGCATGCACCATAGCAGGTGCAGTGCATTTTACTGCTTGTATCATCTTGGATCCCTGGTGAAAACTACAGGAAAGCAACTGATTTAAAAAAACAAAACAAAACAAACCCAAAAAAACCGCCCTTCCACACAATAATGCCTATTCTTTCTTCCCTGCTTATCTCCTGCAAACACATAGTACTTTTCTCTTCAGAAGAAATAATTCTACACAGAAGACCATCAAGCCTGTTAAGAGTATCACTCCACATAAGAAGTATGACTTGTGCTAAGATTCAGGCTACACTTTTCAAAGAATGAGGCATTCGTAGACCTTGCTACACAGATTTTTTTTCTTATCCTCCCTAAAACACATTTGTTACTGAAATGAAATATCAGTGTGAAAGGGTATCTCTGTATCCTTGCCATAAACACCAACACCATCTCCCTAGCAGGCAGTATTGGTAAGCCCATAATTTATGGTTTTTATTGTCCTTTGGTGACTCATACTCTAAACTCTCAGGTAGTCCTCAGCATTTTGAAATTGTGCTTTGTGTTAAATTTTGAACAAAATCTGCCATTACACCTCAGAGCTCAGAGAAGGCTGCACAGTAGTTGGTGTACAGATGTGACAGAATGTTTTTATTCCAGTAAAAAGCTCCCTGTTTTTGACACACTGGAAAATGTACAGCCGAAGAATGCTTGAGGCAAAGATGCCACACCAGCCTTACATCTGTCTGCTTTCATTTGTCTACAACTGTGCTTATAGATAAAACATGCCTTCCAGATGTCATCACAAGCAGTGTTCATATGCTGACTTCACTGAGATACTATTGTTTGCTGCCAGCATAACAGAGTTGTAAAACTAAAATATTTAAACTCTGTGCTACTCAACACAACTTTGAATGTCACACAGGATCTTATTTCTGGATTAATTAATGTACACCCCAATAAAATAATCATGTGTTAAAAAACCAGACCTAGCTGGCATATATACTATGCTGTACTTTTTTCTCTTTTTTTTTCATTCAAAGACACACTCTCTGTTCCAGGAAATGCAGTAGAGCTAAAGAAGTTGCCCATAAGGGAACAAAACACATACTCCTAGTATCTTTGAAAAGAATAGGTAACTGCATCTATATAGTGTGGTAAAATTCTGTATAGTACACATACTTTAAACTGTCCTGATTTTCTGGAAGAAGGACTGTGACTCAAAACTAGGAGATAAATTTTGGAGATATATTTTAATATACAGTGATTGTCATTAAATTCATACACTAAGCTATACATTAAATTTACATAATATTAATTATTTGCTAGTGGAAAATAATTAACATTATTACAGAATTCACATTTTTTACCTACACCATGACTTCTGAACACTGCACTATCATTAATTACTTGCAATGACAAAACCTTGACAAATTTCTCTGGGTGAACATTCTGCTACAGAATTTCTGAGCAACTACCTTTAGTTCATAGAATCACAGAATATGCCAAGTTGGAAGGGACTTACAAGGATCACTGAGTCCAGCTCCGTGCCCTGCACAGGACTATCCTCAAGGGTCACACCATGTGCCTGAGAGTATCATCCAAATGCTCCTTGAACTCTGTCAGGCTTGATGCTGTGATCACTGCCTTGGGGAGCCTG
Organism: Margarornis squamiger; assembly: GCA_035222235.1. Classification (NCBI taxonomy): domain Eukaryota; kingdom Metazoa; phylum Chordata; class Aves; order Passeriformes; family Furnariidae; genus Margarornis; species Margarornis squamiger. The sequence continues at coordinate 41,154,329 of JAWWTY010000088.1, read as the reverse complement.
TTCAGTGCCCAACCACCCTCTGGGGGAAGAACCTTCTCCTAATATCCAACCTAAACCTTCCCTGACACAACTTCAGGCCGTTCCCTCGGGTCCTGTCACTGGTCACCACAGAGAAGAGATCAGTGCCTGCCCCTCCTTAGTCCCTCATGAGGAAGTTGTAACTGCAGTGAGGTCTCCCTTCAGTCTCCTCTTCTCCAGGATGAACACACCAAGTGCCCTCAGCCACTTCTCAAACGGCTTCCCCTCAAGGCCCTTCACCACCTTCATTGCCCTCCTTTGGACACTTTTAAATAGCTTAATATCTTTGTTATATTGTGGTGCCCAGAACTGCACACAATATTCAAGGTGAGGCTGCCCCAGTGCAGAGCAGAGCAGGACAATCCCTTCCCTCGACTGGCTGGCGATGCTTTGCCTGATGCCCCCCAGGACAGGGTTGGCCCTCCTGGCTGCCAGGGCACTGCTGAGTCATGTTCAATTTGCTATCCGCCAGGACCTCCAGGGCCCTTTCCATGGCACTGCTTTCCAACATCTCATTCCCCAGACTGTATGAATATCCAGGGTTGCCCCATCCCAGGTGCAGAATCCGGCACTTTCCCTTGTTGAACTTCCTATGACTGGTGATTTCCCAGTCCTCTGATCTGTCGAGGTCTCTCTCCAGGGCCTCCCTGCCTTCCAGGGAGTCAACAGCTCCTCCCACTTTTGTGTCATCTGCAGACTTGCTCAGTATCGCTTCCAGTCCTGCGTCCAGGTCATTGATGAAGATGTTTCAGAGCACAGGGCACAAAGGGAGCCCTGTGGAACCCCACTAGTGACAGGTCACCAGTCTGATGTCACCCCATTCACTATCACCCTCCATGTTCAATCCTTGAGCCAACTGCTCACCCACCACATGACGTGTTTATCCAGCTGTGAGCTGGACATTTTGTCCAGAAGGATCGTCTGAGAGACACTGTCGAAAGCTTTACTGAAATCCAAAAAGATTATATCAAGTGGCTTCCCTTGAAGGTTACCCGGAAAGGTAACCTAGGTGGGTTACCTTTTCATAGAAGAGAATCAGGTTGGATAAGCAAGACTTTCCTCTCATGAAGCCATGCTGGCGGTGACTGTGTTGTTTTTCATGTGTTTTTCAATACCTCCCAGAATAATCCTTTCCATAACCTTACCAGGCACTGAAGTGAGACTGACAGGCCTGTAGTTTCTGGGGTCCTCCTTACTCTTCTTGAAAATAGGGACAAAGTTCTTCAGCTTCCAGTCAGATAGGACCTCTCTGGATTCCCAAGACAGCTCAAAAATCATCGAGAGAGGTTTTGCAATGACATCAGGCTCTTTGAAGATTCTGGGATGAATCCCATCAGGCCCCATAACAGTGATCACTTGTTAAACAGTGTTAATTAAAAATCCAGGGGACTACATTCTTATAACTGCTCATGTAGAAAACAAAACAGGCATTTTCCTCTACATTTTTCTGATCTCTTGTCCAGAATCTTTAAAACTGCTAACTAATTTCTTTTGAGTAATTCAAAGGTAATGAGAGAAAGCAAACTTTTACCACTAAAAATATCTCACTTTCAGACATTTCTTCCTATTAATGAAGTCATGATCTAGGAATCTTAAAATGTGTCATTCATTACTTTTGTGAAAATTATTATACTCGACCAAGATAGTATTCCTATAATGCCATAATGAAAATGGTCAGATAGCTCTACAATAACAGGTCTAATATCGGAAAGCTTGAGTTACTAACTCTTTGAGAAGTATTTGAAGACAATCACAAGAAATTTGTGAACTCTCCTGCAGAAATTGTTTTGGAAGACATTCAATTTCTAACAAGCAGGTGGCAACAGAAAGAAGACTATAAAGCTTACTTGATAGTGTATCTTGAAGGGTTCTTAAAATTTCTGCCAGCCTTTCCTCAGGTTGGAAGAGACTGCATCTGCAACTTGGTGAAGTCCACAAATAATATTTTCAGCTCCCCAAAATTTATTAGACAAATAATTTTTACTCTGGGAATTTATACACTATTCCAACACACTTGAAGAAATCTGTGTGCTCTAAGGTTCCTCTACTGAGGGAAACAGCAGGGTGTTATTTACCTACTAAAATTGTATTGTACATTTTCATTTGATCCACTGAAGGGTGAACACAGCCACATGGCTTATTACTCATGGCAATTAGCATTAAATTTTCTTTCCTTCTTTTTAAAGCTCTGTCAAGCAAACCAAGTCCTAAAACAGTATGCTGGTCAACCAGTAGAATGCAATTGAGAATCCACTGATTTCTATCAACAAAATCTAAAGAAAGCTATAGATAAAATCAAATTTGTTACAACAAAACCAAGGAGTGAAACTTCATTTATTTACATTGGTACTGTTAAAGGATTGTGGTCACAATAATAAAGCATACACAAGTCAAGACTTACCAATTTATTTCTTTATTCCAAATAAATCTAAATACAAGTATTTCAGGGTGAAGACACTAAGACTCACTGTTAGGATACAGAATTCCATGTATATTGCAGAACTTTGTATTCATCAACTAAAAGTGAGAAACATCTCGCTACTTGTCATCCATATGTGCTTCAAAAGAACCCAGAGTGTGCAGCCCTCATTCCATCATGAAGAGCTGATTCAGTTTACTCTCTGGAATATCTTACGGCTATTTTATATAACTGCTCAAAAAAAAAAAAATTAAAAAATCATACTATGCCTTGTACAGCAAGCTACCAAGAAGCTTGCTGGAATTTCAGGAATTTCCAACTCCAAAGTTTCCTAACTCAGTTATTGTAATTTTATACTACTTATTCAAAATCTTTGCATTGTGCTTGATCACCATTTGATCCAACAGATCAGAACCAGACACACTGGTCTCAGGTCATCTCTCACAGTTTTCCTCAAGCAAGGATCTCCACACTGTATTCTTAAGCAGCAGTAAATATATATATCTGATTATGGAAAGTACTAACTGGAGAACTTAAGGAGATTTCAGATTTCAAAGAGCTTTTCATTATACTTTACAACATCTGCTAGCTGTTCTCCATAGCTTTTTTTAAATTTTATTTTTATGGAGTAGTAACAATCTCCTGACTTGCACAGGGGTAAATTAGGAGCTCAGTAGTTGGCCCTCTTCAAAGCTCAATTTTAATGTTATTCTTCAAAACTCTAAAAGTGCAGTTGTTGTCAATAAGCCTTACTGTAGAAGAAAACATTTGGTCCAGAGAACATATTCTGTTTCATTTGCAAGGATAAAGCAATGGCCTGTTGACCTGGGAATTGTCACAAAGAAATGACAAGAATCTGGGGAAATTAAGCTACCCTCTGTCCTAAACAGCTGCTACTGAAAGCAGGGGGTAAAGAACTAGGGGACATGCCTATCAAGAACTAAAATTCTGTCTCAAGACTATTATAAAATACGTGGGAGAAAACTGAAAAACAGGCCTGGAAGGGCCCAAATTTAAGGACCAAGGCCGCACCAATAATGAATGGGATTTAAACTCTCAAGTATCTAAATCATTTTCAGAAATGAAACTCAAGCTCTCACAAGTTTTTGAAAATAATATAAAAGTATTTATTTGCATTATCATCCATAAAAACTCTTATTTAGAACTTGCAGATTGTACCTGTGAAGTAAAAATAGAAGGGCAAAAATTTTTATACTTTTTAGGCTGAAATGACCTCTTTCAAAAGAACAAAAAGAGGAAAGAGAGGCATAGTCCATCTAAGAACTCTGGAATGTTTTTCAGACTGACACACAGAGAGAAATTCTTATGCTCACACTGTGTTGACTAGTAAACATGTACTTTATCTCACTGGCTCTTCACTTCTGCGATATCAGTTTCTTCAGGAATCACTCATATTTAAGCACAGAATTCATTCACTTTCCCCTATTATTTCCAGGGAAATTATTTCACACTGCTGAGACAACCCTGCATCTGGGAGCCCTAATCCAATACCACCCCACCCCATGTCTACTGATGCTCCCTACGGTCTGCAAAACTGAATCTGTTGTTCTTGTAAAATTTCTGACCTAAAAGTACTGTGGTTACACTTATTATACCTGGTTCATCCAGTCAGTGGCCTAATGTATTTACAGACTGTATTGGCTTACATTTTGTAATATTTTATTTTAACAGCTTCTAAGTCTGTCATACCCTTGGTCACCTGTGTTCTTCTGTGAACAAGTGCTTGTAAAAATATGAAGGTGTGTTCTGTGGCTGCAGTGAAATAATTTGTAGAAGGCAAAGTCCATTCTATAGCCACAATATCTTTTCCCTGCACCTTGCCTGAAATATTCGTATCTTTTCTGGAGATGATTTTGCTTAAGCCCTTTGAAAATAAATCATTCTCAAAAGCACTCAAGATTTCCCTGAAGACTGTGTAAGGCTTCCTGCTTCATAGGTTTCCACTCCTTTGCTGTAAGGCTAATGGATTTTAGGGATATTTGTTCTGATGCAAAGCTAACTTACAAGTAAAAATAAACTACCAGTATTTATAATGCAGTTGGAAGGCAAAGAATGCCAAATGCTAAACTTAAATTACCAGAATTGGTAGTTGTTCCTTCATAACCTGCTCTTTAGACAGCTTTTGGTGTTTCAGAGGAAAAGACATTTAGTAGGAGTGTAATGATGAACATTCCATCATTTGAAAAACCAGCAAAACCCCTAAACCTGCAATAGCCTTACATGAAGAAAAAGAATAATAATTTTATGAGAGAAGATGATGGTACTCCTCTTGCAGTTTGATGCATGAAACCAGAGGCGATCATTGCCATTACTGAGGTGAACTGTGTATTTATTACTCGTAAGCCATCTTGTTTACCCTTTTGTGAACATTAGGAGCTACACTTAGCTTGTTTCAGATACGCCTGTCTACACAAAGATTTTCTAGTGTTCACATAAATCAATATTCACAAAAATTGTAATATATAGAAATAGAAACATTTTTGCATAGAATATTTAACGTGCAAGATCAGCAACTTTCTGCTTAAAGAACACATTGCTATCTTAGAGTATATTTATTGATGGAAAATAGTTATTTGGTTTTAAATTTTGCTCAGCAATCAGGGAATTCACATTGGTGAAGTACTAGTATTTCACACTGCAAACAGAGTTTTACTTTAGACTTGTTTTGGAACACAATTTCATTTTTTAAAAAAACAATTTAGCAATTCAAAAGTTCTCATATATGTTTTATAAAAATGTATGAAAGACCTAAAAACCATGGAGAGTCATAATTTCGAGTTGGCTCATTTGTTTCTGTTTTATTACAGCACTACATGGTGGGTAACAGATTCTTCACAGAAAGTAGTATATTAAATCTTTATTCTAATCTGTTTTAGCAGAACTGTATTATAGTTTAATATTATTTTTTTTCTGACAGATATAATACTATTCAAATAAGACCAAGAGAGCTCTGAACCCAGAGACCTATCCTGAAAAAAGTCACCACATTTCCACTTTCTTGATAAGTATGCTATCTTCTATTTATTTACTGTTCTCTAGTTGAATTCACTTCTTGCTGAAGGCCACCACACAACTATAATATGCATTGTGCATATTGATATTCTTCATTTTTGACCAACTATGCTTTTATGTGGGGCCCCATAATGAGGATATTGACAACTTCACAAAACCTCATCTGCAGCTGCTTGAGTATGTCTTAGCAGTAAGCTAAATGGTTGAGGTGTATTATACTATAGCATAGATAGAGCAGAAATTAATTTCAGTTCTGTGTCACAACCAATCCTTCTTGCTGTGGGAAGGTGGGCAGCATGAAGCTCCAAAACTTTTCAGGCCTTTTCAGTGTCTCCTTTTCAGTGAGAGAACAGATTTGCATACAAACTTCTGTTCTCTCTAGAAAATGAATTTTATGCATTGAAGAACATGCCTGTCTTAACTGAGTAAGAGAAAATGGGAACTACTACACCATATACACCATATCCTGTACAACAAAATGACAAAACAAAGAATGTACAGGCATGTGTTTTCCAATTCCAGTAGTGTCTCATTACTCGCCCTGGTCCTACAGCTATTTCTTCCCAAAAAAAACTTGATACCTATTTTTAAGCTCTTCTGGCAATTGTGGAGACAGGAAGAGCTTTAAAGGAGAGGGAAATAAGGGCTCAGGTTAAGTCAACTTCTGCAGAATGAAGATCTCTTTCTAAATCGTGTAAGAAAGCCACAGCATCTGCTGCAAATCAGTTTTTCTTTCTTACACATTAAAATAAATACTTGATATTGTGCAAGATTATTTTTCCTGATGTATTTTCTCCTTATTTGTTTGTTGTTACTGATCGATGTACAAGGCCCACTCAGCTGTTTTGGGAAACACTTTACAGACTAAAACCCTCACTCCAAATCTTATTACTTTTAAGTCTCATTTGCTCTGTCATCCAGCATTCTCAGGAAAACTCAGGTACTATCTAATTCTTTCATCTAACTGCGTATTTTTGTCTATAGAGCCATCTGCAGATCTGCCCTTTTTCCATGTAGTCAGAAACCAGCCATCAACTATCCTCTTGTGTGTTTTAAGCATGTTCTGCGAGTTCAAAGAGCTTTGTTCTGGCCTAGATTTCAAAAAGGAAAAAGAAAAAAAATATACTAACTCCTTGAAAGTAAAAATTATTGATCAAAAGCAGATATACAAAATAAATACAAGACTCATATTTGCTTATTTACTGAAGTCTGATTGTCATACTTCAAGACTTGAGACTTGGGAGAGAAGAGAGTAGGCCTAAGAGGTATTTCTCAGTCATCCTATGTTTGAAATAACAGCATTAGCACACAGCATTGTCTGAGGATTTAATGTCACTGTGCAGGTTCACTCCACAAGAGCTTCAGAATTTTCCAGGAGAATATGGTAGGTCTTTGTTCAAATCAATTGTCATGCAGATGAATAGAAAACTATTACTACCAGCAAGACACTAAGAATATTTATAGTTATTTAAATATCCCAAAGTAATGCACTGCACTGCATGACAACTGTCTTCTTTTGGATAGGTCTTTTCTATTGTTGTTGTTCTTTAAATCTGTAAAGTAGCTGCAAAATCATGAAACAAAATTAATTAATCAAATCTTCTCCAACTTTGGTTTTTTATCCCAGAAAGACATGGGCAATTAAAAAAAAAAAAAAAACAAACCAAAAAATATGCTAGCCTCTCCAGTCCAAGACTTGTGGGAGCACAAAATTAGGTGGGAGAAACTTGAGGGAAGTTATGGTTTAGACTCTTTTCCCCATTACTTAGAATAAGTAAAAAAAGTATTAAAGAAACAATTTAGAAATCCCCATTAGTCTCCAGTTACATTGCCTAGGGAAATCTGAGGCTCTGGAAAGAATTTATTAGGACTACAAAAGAAGAAAATTATCATCATTAACCAAAAGAGCCTTAGAGAAATCAGGCTGTTACTTAACTGGAGGCACCTAACAGGTGATCTCCATTGCCTCTCTCCAGTTTAGGCAGTCAAAGCTCCAGTTGTAGCACATGTGTTAGATGTCTAAAGTAAGCAATGTGACTATCCCATGACTCTCTCATCAATGCTATTTAAATTTAATGGAATTTGGTTGCTTAATTCCTTTAAAATCATACAAAGACTGAATTTGAAGTTCTCTAATTAGCCAGACACCCATGATAATTCTCTAGGTTTTATTAGAACACTGTGAGGTACACTCTGGCAGTCCTTCTAGAAGACTTCTTGATATCTCTTTCTAAATTAAAGCACAACTTGGTAATATGAGGGCAAGGAGGCCTTGCATACAACACTGGCATGCAGGCAGGCCATTCATATCCTAGGTAACAAAATAGGAATTTTCTCTTCTGTATTGTTTTCAGATGTAGTATATTTTAAGTCTTAAACACAAAACTTAAAAAGAAAAAACTCAAACACCTCCCTCAAAAGGAGGGGACAGTTATTAAAGCATGGAAGAGGCAATAGGGTAGGAAGTGGGGGCAGAAACGTTACCCTGAGATTATATGAGTCTCTAAAACTGCATTTTTCCTAAGTTCCACAAGTACAGTTTTCTTGAAAGAAAAAAACATTTGCAAATAGAAAAAGGCATCTTCACCTGTGAGAGATATATCATTTCTCAAAAGAAAAAATATTAGTGTAAAATTACTCAGCTGCCTGTATAACCACTTCCCCTCAGTGAGTTGAATGTGGTAACCCCAAAACAATAGGTTGTTTACATGCACTGTCCAAAGTAAAGAAAAATATGTTATTTTAAGTAGTTTTTTTCTCCTAATGATCCATTTTTTTTTGTACCACTCAATTTGTAACTTCTCCCAACCTAATAATTTTGTTATCTATTCACAGACAAACACAGTATATTCCCAACCATTTTGCAAGACAGTTACTCTTCACTGAACATTTATACATAGGAACAGGGCTTGGTTGTTAGAAAGGCCTCCTCCAATGGAAATGTAAATCCTGCATGATGCTTCAAAGAGTGCTGTCTCCAATTGTAAAGGTGATGGTAATGAACTTGAGACAGAGGCTCAAGGATTAATATATTCTGTGCACAGAAGGATCTACTGTAGTTTTTTAATCTGGCATCCTGCATAATACAACTGATTTTTCTCATGGTTCACCCAGAAGGAGATGGTCTTCCCCAGCCTCAAAGCGAAATGCACAGATAACTACACAACGGCAGTGACAAAATGAGAAATTAGGTAGAAAAATAATGTTGTTTCAGACAAATAGATGTAGTATGTCCACATGGTCAACAAAATCCATCCCCAAAATATAAAATCTGGACAGTGGAATAGTTAATGAAATATATATTCATCACAGCAACCTTTTCCAAGAAATTTTTAAACCATAGTACTACACACTGTTTCAATGACAACTAAAAGGGACATTCACCTTCTTGATATTTACATGATCCCCTGAGCCACGTTGATATGGCAATCTTTTCATGGTACAGCAAAATCCCTTTAGTAGTCAATAAATTACATATGCACAAGTTTGTAACATTTATATTGGTAATATATTATATATAATTTGTATAGCTTATAACTGTATATAATTTATATTACAATTAGAATTTGAAAAACAGTAGTTTATTAATGCATTTTGCCATTGCCATGGCATGTCTTCATATGTATGAACACAATACTGTCTTTATAAATATTTAAGTACCATTACTATTCAATTAAACTGGCCATTCTATGTGGCAATAATATGTTATACAGTTTTTAATATGTCAGTAAGCCCAAGAAATACATTTAGAGTAAAGCTTATTAATTTCTGGGGATTTTACTTAGAAAGGGAATTCAATAGTTTCAAGTTGAGCTCTCTAGAAAGGGATGTACCAGAAGATTCAATTATGAAATGTAACAGAAACTTTTCCAATAGCCAATGAATAGGAAAGCCCTTTGTGTTTCTCTGAATATTTCTTTAATTAAGGGCAAAGGTGGTATGCAAGGCCAACCACGTTTGTGATTAACATTTCTGTGCCAAATTATGTTTTTAGGAAAGACATTTCTGGAAAACAAAACTTCTTGTAGTTTGAAGGATCCAACCACCAACACAATATTAAAAAAATCTTCTCATCCTACTGAGCAAACTTGGAAAAATTGAAGGGGAATTCACACTCTGCTGCTTAAGTGACATTTCATAGAAGGAACTCACTATTGAATTTCAGGTCAAGAGAATTGCCAAAAATGAGCTGCAGACAGAGACGCGAAGATTCTCATGTCTTTGACCTGCACCATGAACAGACATCTTTGGAAATAAATTGTTTTGCTACCTACGGTTACAAATGCAAAACAATAAGTGCTTTGGTTGATGTGGGATGTGTGAACTCGGTAAGTAAGACTGGAATTAACCACTACTTTAACACACATCAACATATTTTCAAGACTGAAAATAATTTGAGTTTCCAGCTTTAGTTTTTCTGAAAATTTGCTGATTTTCAAACAAAAAGGAGACACTGAAACACCATAAAATGTTGACAATTTATAGGAACTAAAATAGTCCTAGAAATCTCATATGATGTACAGTATAAAGAATCTCATTCCAATTATGGCTAATTCATCAAGTAAAAAATCCCAGTTTTGTAGAGTTTACTTTTTATACCTGCAAAATTCACAGTCTGTTACATCTGAGTCTTTAAAAAAAAAAAAAAAAAAAGAAAAAAAATGGGTTTACAGCGTTAAAAGTCTTGGCCTTTCCTGCATAATTCTCACCATGTGTGAAATATGCTGGTGTTAAAAACCAAACATCCTATTGCCATAGTGTTTTTGAAAAGCAAGCAGCTTTATGCAACACACGACAGTGATTTTCCAGAAACAGTTTGACAGTGCATGGGCCCTGTAGTTGAAATTTTTTGCTCTAATCTTTGTTTACAGTAGAAGTAAATAATCCAAACAAAGAGCATTCCACTATGCAGGGCTGATGGCTTTGTGATAAGGCAGAGACTGGCACGAATGACAGAACCAGCAGTCCACTGAGGTAAAAAACAGCACTCTGATAAGTAAAACTGTCTACTGATTTATAGACCTTCAGTTGGCTTTTTAACCCTTGAATCATGAGGATCTGCACCATACAAAAGCCTGTGAAGAAAGGCATGTAAAAGAGAAAGGCCTTAAAAGGCTTTTCTTTAAAGAAAAATTGTAGTGGATAAATATGTTACCTTTATCCCCAGGAAATCACCTTGAAGATGAATTTTAAATATACTGCATTTAAGAACTTTTCCTAGTGATCAATTTTTGTATTAGACACAGAACTTCTAAAAGAACATTTGGAAAACAAAACCATTTAAGAGCAATCTTTGTTTACACAAAAATAAATGGGCTTGAAAAAATAATGACTAGTTATCTTGCAAAATTTAAGGATGATGTCAGATAAAACATGATACATGGCCTTTGGTGTCAGCCATATCTTCAGTATACAAGTCCTGAGAGACTCTGATCCTCAGGCAGATTGAAAAGACTTTCAGTTCTTCCATACATACATTCAGTAGTTAATTCAATGGTTAATATTTAATGGCAAACAACCCTGAGAACTGCTGCAACCCTTTTCCAAAGAGCTCCTAAATGTAAAAGACAGTTATATATTTGCATTTTTGAATAATCACTTAATAAACAATGTTATTTGATTTTCAATTCTCCCTCCAGCATTCAATATATAGATAAGTAGATTTTCTCAGAGAATTCATGCGACTCTTTGACTACACAGTTAAATACACTTTTCACAGTCCTGTTACAGTCTTAGTCTCTGAAACTGGCATTTGCCTATTCTTTACCCAGTCTGTCTTATTAGCTGACAGAGAGAAACCTGTACTTCATAATAGATGAGAGGCAGCTTTTACATTCACAAATGGGTATTTATAGACACTGTTTGAAAGGAAAAAAGAGACATGGAATGGTAGTTAATAAACAGTGACATAGCATCAATGTTACATTCCAGAAATGGAACTATGAATTCTCAGGCCATTGAACTCCAGCAAGACAAAATCCCACACAACTTAGATTCTTGAATTACAGCATCCTAGTTACCAAATGCAAATACGCTTATACATAGACTGAGTACAACCTCAATTAAAACCACCTCTAGGTCTATGCATATTTCAAGGCATCTCAGAAAACTTTCGATATTATTCAAGCTGTGAAAATTAAGCGCCCTTGTAGTGAAATCAGACACCAAGACTAGAAATCATCCCAAAACCCTATAATTTCTACAAAACCTACTGCACCACTCAACATCATACTATACCTATGCCTAACAGTATCTTCTGTAATGCCTGAGTCATATTGGAAAGCGTCATGGGCACCAGGAGAGGATTGGCACCTCTTTCTGCAGGCTTCACATAATGTTCAAAAATGTTACAGGCTCCACTTGAGAAATATTTCCTTCCTGAATAGGACTTCAGGAGAGGTGATAAAAAAAGTCCTGATATATGCTTCCTTCTCACTTCCTACAAGCCTCTGTTATAGTGTCAAGTCCCTGCAATGTTAAACTGTGTGTAGCCAAGAATGAGAAGCTGCTGTGCTGGCCTCAGAGGCACTGCATTTTTCAGTGTAGTCTGTAGTTAACTAATAAGTTCAGGAGCTTTTTATTCATTGAATTTTAAATACAAATCTTTCATATTTTAGAACACTATTTTAATGATCATTAATATTTAAACTATTAAAAATGCCTTTATCAATATTTTGACCAACTAAAATGATTTGACCTGAAGAATGCCCAGATTTTCCGTTATAAAACTTTACCACCTGAAAATGCCACCTCCCTTTTAAAGACTATATCTTTCAGCCATCTGAGTACTTGTATAAGGCAGGTAGTCATTGAAATGTAATATATTTGCTCTGCCTGTAAAACTCCTTTTTTTTTTTTTTTCAGTTTTGCTGAATTTTGTTGAACGAATTGGAACCAAATACATTCTTTGCAAAAAGATCTGTCCTCTTCAAGGTATATAACTTTGACTAGGTACTGCATGGAAGATCAGAAGTCAGCAAGGCCAAGTTAAGCATGATGATTTCTCAGTTTTTCATAATCCAATATGGCCTTTAATAAGTCACAATAGCCAAAACCTGTTAATTTATTTCAGTCTGTGAACCTAGATGTTATAGCAAGGTTCTACTAAATAATTTAATTTTACATAAGCATGAAACAGTTCTTTCACTAGCACAGGATGATTAAGATGTATGACAGCAAACTTAAAACAATGCAAGACAAGCTGTTATATCATTAAAAAGTTATCTTCTGTGGATTTATAATTCCAACTATTAAATAGAGAACCTAATTACAAGGCCTCTATGAATGTAACTTTTGATGTAGGAAAAGTGATAAACTAGCACTTCTTCATCAAGCTGGTGTGCTGCTTCAAAAAACAGTGCAAAACATTTTTAATAAGGAGGACTTTTTTGGCTTCTAAGCTTTGATATCTTAAAAACACTATGTTCAGTTTCTATTAAACACTCAAAAACCAAAAATGCTATTAGATAGCCAAAGACCACATACAATTTCAGGTGTATCATTTTAATTTTAGTGAAGAACCAGTGAACTAATATAACTCAACATCTGATAAATTTGCTACTATTTTAAATAATTATTTTAGTAACACCTTATTTTGCTCTGAGATACCAAAATAAAGGCATTAAAGTCTATTACGATAGGACAGACTTTCTCATGAACAAAAATATTGCTGTTTATTTCTGCATTGAGAATGAAACCTCCCTCTACCTTTCTTTAAGTAAAAAACTAATGGAGACCTGAAAGGGACCATAACCTGCCAATTTCTTCTAATGATTGTAATAAAATACTTCTGGAACAATGACCTGAGAAAAAAAGAAGCTTAAAAAAGGTCTAAAGAGAGAAAACAGCAAAAAAACAGTAGTAGCAACTTGACGCAAAGTAAGTAAAAGGACTCTTTGTGCCCTGTACTTTGGAAGAAACTGTTTAGGAACAGTTCATCTATGTGAAAGTTCAAGTCATTCAATGCAGAAAAGGTCAGTGAGACCTCTGGTGATCAACTCATTAAGTATCAGCCACACACACTAGGCTGTCTTGAAGTAAAACTAAGGTGTAGACACTACAAATCCTATTATTTATACATAGCAGGGAACACTCAGCTTGTTCTTTTATAATACCACTACCCCACTGCTTTCTTAGTGCTGTTCTAAACTCTTCAACAACTCCCAAAGTAAATAGTTCTCAGAGACTTATCACAACTTTGTGAAATAAAAAAATGTTAGCTCTGACCCTCAACTGATACAAAAGGTAATAGCTATGACTTTGAAACTTCCTGTTACAAACATCTATTTCATTTTGCCTGCCTTGAGCCTGTTTGTGCCGAGCATCTGGCCTGTGCCAAGTGTCAGTTTCAGCCTGATTAGTAATAACCACTTCAGCAGTTGAAGCAGTAGTAAAAGGTTCAAAATCAATAGTTAAATTATTTCTGACTATTGACTGAACATCTTAGATGAATTTTGCCAGGATGTTCCTTGTGGCACCTCTGAAAAGCAACTCAAGTATCATCAAGCCAGGATATAAGCCTGTTTTTGCAGCAACGTTAGAACTCCAGAACTATACTCCCTAAAGCTTCAGTCTGAATTGAAGGTGCACCAAAGTAATGCGGCTGGGGTTGAAGAGACAGTTCTTTGCAAATGGTTCTTCTTATAGCTAGGAGGTGGAACTGATGACTGCAAGAGATCTTGGGAAATACAGAGACCAGGAGTCAGACTGATGTCTATGTCACTGAGAAAATAGGAGTGGGAAGGGAATTAATGGTGGGGATGGTGAATTCAGTTGTAGATTCATTGTGTGGACCATGAACAAGACAGAGAAAATTGCAGAGACAGGAGAGACACAATGTTCAAATGGTACAAAACTGCACTGTGGCTCTGAAGATTCCTGCTATATAAATATATTGTGAGGATAAGAATTTCTTGTATCTTTCTTAAAAAAAAAAAAAAGCAGCATCTTTATTATGGGGATGTTAATCGTGCACAAGCACACACTCAGTCTTGGCATTTCTCCCCTTGTACGGCTCTTGGTGGAACTTCAAGTTGTTCCTGCTGTGCTTGCTCCTTTCTCTGTGAGTCAGGTGAATAGTTCCATATGGCTGAGAAATTTTGGGATGAAGTGAAGTATTTAGAGTAGCATTCCTCTTTCCTAATACCTACAACATAAAAAACTTGATGAGCTAGACTCCTGCTCATGTCAGTACATAAAATTCGGCATTTCTAGATCATGACTCAAACTATCATTTTACACATCTGCTGCAGAATAACAGAAATCTCTTTACAGAAGGACCATTGCTTTCTCCTGACAGGAAAAGAAGTCTATGTCATCAGCCCATATGGAAGGACTGTCACAACACACCTGTAGAGTCAGGCAAGCTGAACTGCACTCTTTAGAACAGGATGAGAAGGTCTGCAGAATGCTCGCAACTGATATCAAACAAACTCTGAATGGACCAAATGTTCCATAATTTTCTGTTTCCAGAAGATCTGGAATAAGCAATATCACAGGAAAGGGCCAAAATATTTCTGTTTTCTAAGATATCTTCTACAATTTTTTTCAGCATTTTACAGAGTTGAAATAAACTTGCCCATTTACTTTATAAGTTAGTAGGAAAAAAATTATCATCAGTGTTTTGGCACTACCTATTTGCTCCTGATTTCAATGAGCAACACAGAAAAGACCAGAAGTAAACCAG
>JAWWTY010000088.1:41105052-41139160 GCA_035222235.1 Margarornis squamiger | reverse complement strand
AAACTATAGCCAGAACATGGGTTCAAACTACATAGGCAATTATATATCAACATGTAAAAAAAAAAAAACAACAAAATGCTCAAAACCTAACCCAACCAAACAAAATACAAACAACAACCCCCCCCCCACCCCACCCCCCAATCAGCATTTGCTCATGGAATCAAGAAACATATCATTCATGTGTATGCCCAAGGGCAGGGCATTGAAGCTAACGTGTAATCTCAGGTACAGAATTTCCTTACTACTAGAAAACAATTTGAGTATACTATAATTATGTTTTGTGTGGTACATACTAAACAGGCTGCAGGTACATATATTTTGTGTAACTTTCAAGGATGGGTTGCAGATTTTAGATGAAATATGAAGAAGAAAAAATGTCAAGCAATAGCCATTAGCAGCCCAAACAAATTTTGTTGCCAAATAACTTCAAAGTATTGCCTGTGGTTCCTTCTCTGGTGTTATTTATGGCATCTCCAATCAGCCTGTATACTACTGAATCAAAAGAACTTAGTGTATGAAATGTAAACATGAACAGATAATTTTATGGCATACTTGTGATACACATACATACTTGTGATACTTACGCCAGTATTAAACATTCTCTTTTTCAGAAGTCAACACATGCAATTTTTCAAATGCTTTGCTTATTCCCTTTGTCTTCGACATTCAATTACTTCTGAGAGGAAGATAATTAGAACACTCAAAAGCTAGGTGTCTCAGATTTCTAAAAATGGGAGTTTGTAGTCAACCCTTTAAAATCACAGTTGTTTCAACAAAAAATACACCCCTTTCCCCTGCCACCCAAATTCTCTTATCTTAAATATTTTACACTATTTCTGCTCTATCTGTTTTTCTTCCTCAGAAAAACTACTAATCTTCTGGTTTGTTGAATATGGTCACCTCAAACTAAATTATTATGAAATACATTTACCTGAAACTATTTTCAGGTAGAGAAGAAACCCTAATGATTCTTTCAAACTCTCCTTTAATTCTGAAGGGGAAGAGGAATTTTGGCTAACAGGCATCTTTGGGTATATTTAACTACTTTTCAAAGTTTGGTGAGGAGTGTTGACCGCAAGTCTAAGTAAAAATGGAATATTTTCACTAACGTTTTCCCTCAGTTTTAACAAACTTGTGTATCCTAGTGAAAACTTCTTCTATTGAAAAGCCACTACATTTAGTCTTTCACTCCTGTAGTTCTCCATATATATTGTTAACTGTGGGGAAAAAAAAATATTTGCAGACTCTTCTGGGAAGGAACTTCGGGCTGCCAATGCATCAGAGAGGTGCAAAACATATCATATAGTAATGCCAATTCTAAAACCAATTACCCTTTTCATTTCCGTCCTTTTCCTTCCCTTCCCCTTTTTACTGATTAATTACACTGAACAGGCAGTTGACACTCTTGGGTTGAACTGAAAAATTAGTTAATCAATAAAAACATTTCACTTCTTAAGGGTTGATATGTGGCTCACTCAACAGCTCTGTGCCTTACCAAAGCTATATCCAAACATCCCAACCAGTGCTCCCTTTCAGTGAAAACAGTTGCCATCACGCCCAGACTGCTGCTTCTAGTTTGCTGCAGAAGTGAGTAAGAAAGATAGGAGATACGGTTTTGAGTAAAAGAGCTGTACCCTGTTCACTTATTCTCTTCCTCTTCTGGGAGAAAGGCAGACAAACAAGAACAAACCTCTCTTCTTCAATGTCCTTCACAGAGTAATACTAAAAAAAAAAACCTAAGCAAAACAATAAATAAACAAAACAAAAAGGCGGTAGTAATGCCTAGGTAGCCATTCCTAATGGTAGGAAAAATGGGCTATGCAGGTTGATGATTACAGGCAATAAGGGAAAAAATACAGAAAAGCTTGACTAGAGACTGAAAAGAGCCAAGTTAGTGACAGGACAAGAGATTATCAGAGAGTGCAAGCTAAGAAAAAAGGCTAACAAATGCCCTGATAAGTGGTGGTGAGAAATCATCTGGGAGATGGTGTCATGGCCCTAAGAATCTCAATTTTTTTATTTTTGTATGCTGGGCTGAAGAGCTTGCAGAGAACTGCTTGAAACATTAGGTTCACACTTGGCTACACTGTGGAAACCACCTGTAAGTATTTTTTAAACAGAGCTTCAAGATTTTCAATCCTGAAAACCATCTTAATTTTATAATCAAAGCTTTGTTTTCACCAGTCAAGTTTTCTGTGTTCATTTTTTTTAAAAAAAGAAAAAGGTTGAAAAGCGTCAATTCCAGCCACTGCAGGGAACTTTTTTGTGAAACGAAGAATCTAAGTTTTTTGAGGGTCACTTACCACCATTAGGAGAGACAGAAACAGAAAGGCATGTGCAAAGATTAACTACCTTACCGTGTGGCCAAATAAGTTTGATTATCATCTTGCAGTGATTAACAGAGCTTGATTGATTTCAGGAACTCTTCCCTTTTACACTGGAACAACTACTATTTATTCTGACTCAAAACAAAACCAAGAAATTCTTACTCTGAGATGCCTGACTTGACTCATACTGTATGCTGCAAAGTAACTCAGTTCCTCTGTGTTGATTTGGATCTCTGTTTCTTCAGCATAAGTTCAGAAATATCAGAAGATGATGAAATGTAAAATCAACTTACGATTGGAAACAAGATCTTCACTCACCAAAATTTTTTTAAGCCTTTTTTTAGGCAGACTTCTAAAGATCTGCTGCAATGGCACTGGAAAAGATTCAGCCATTTCAGCACAATGTACTGTCTGGATTTTCTTTTACAGTGACATTTGACTGATTTACATTCTTCTTTTGGGTATTACTCTAACCAGCACCTTTATTATGTGACCTTTATCCTGGATGGCCTCCAAGGTACTACATACAATAGCTGCTTCCAGACCACTACCTCAAATACAAGCCAGCTGACTTATGTGCTAATTGCTGGATTTGAAATTTCCTTTCCTCTACAAAGTTCCAATTAAAAGCAAAATACTTATAACTTTTTAGGTACCCTGGATCTATTCTGGGTTTCCAACTTTTATTCTGAGGAAGATGTTGCAGCCTGTTTTCTGCTTAGGAAGACACAGTAAAAATATTCTCTACAAGTGTGTAGTAAGGAAGGCAGCAAAACCAAGAACACATGAAATGGAGTACTGCTATTAGAAGCAGCTATTTTCAGAACTCTTATGTCAACAGGACCAGTAAACAACTGTTAATATTTCTAGTGGAAGTAGCATCTGTGGGGAATTCAATGTATTTAGCTGCACAGAGCAAAGAATCAGATCGGAGAGGGAATTGTGTCAGCTCTGGCATGTCGGCAGTATGTGGCTGTCAGAAGTGTGAAATGGAGCTGCTTCAAAGCTGAGTAGGCTGTGACCTGAATGCTGCACATCCATGCACTCAGTGTGAGAGGATCAATGACAGCATTTGCTGGGCTCTAGTCATCCCCTCTGCTAATGAAAGCAGTCCTGAAAGGCATAATGCAGGGCCTCTAGGCAGCCTACAGCCTAGCATTAGCTGAGTTTGTTATAAGCTTGGCTGGTGAGTGCACTGAGTACCAAAGACCCCCTCCTCTGTTGCTCTATCCCACCAACTCCCCCCGGCTGTCTGTTTAGTGTCACTCAGCTGGGATGGATCCCGTTAAAGATCTGACGCTTAGCAAGGACTCAGAGGTGTCTGGAACGCCTGCCTCTAATCATAAAAACCACAGCTGGCAATGATGTGGTCGAGGAAAAAAAATCACCTTGATCCAACAGCACACATTCCCTTTGATGTTTCTGCAGTGAGTTCACTGCCCAGAGAAAAAGGTACTGCTTTAAAAAAAAAAAAAAAAAATCAGGCTTGACATTCTGAAATCATAACCATATGACCCTCAATTTCAAGCTTAAAAACCCCCACAACCCAGTCCCAGGAAAACACAACATTTTGTTCTGAGAAACTCAGGGAAGAAGCATCTGACAATGATAACATGAAACAGGTTTGGAAGATAATGGCAGTTTGAAAAGAAAACACTTCCAAAAAATTCAGACTGCCACTACCAAAAATGGAAGAAGCCTTCTGCCAAAGATTGCAAACTGTGGTGACCTCAAGCAAGAGACTGTAGCTGATTCAAGGGAAAAATGAAACTTTTCAAAGACAACATTGCTTGTGCCTTGCCACTGTTTATAAGTGCCTTATGCCCTCCTGCCTTTCGGGGTGGCCTGGTAAACACAAAAGCTCCTCTGTATTTTTCAGTCCTCTGCCACAAATTTTTGTTAAATATTCAACTCTGAGAGCGATTTTTTTTTTTTTTTTTTTTTTAGCCAGTGAGGTTACGAAGAGGATTATGAATCCCGTGCAAAAATAATTTTTTTTTATTGTGAGTTCTTTTTACAGCTGCATGTCTGTTTCATATATATTAATTCAAATATATATTCATATATTTGGTCACCAAATATCCAAATGTCCTATTTATTTTGGTACTGCTTAGATTCCTTTATAGAAAAGGAAAACTGTTCTTGAATTGATTTCTTTCTAAACACAGACTGCTACATATACCAATTGCTAAAATCTGGGAAAACTGTTAATTTTTGTTCTGTGACACATTTGTGCTATTGCTTCCTTATGCTATGCCATCGTATACTAATACAGGTAAAGGGCCTCATTCAAACAATCTTAACACAATATATAGTCTAATTTTGTTTTCATTATTCATAGCAAGGGAGCATTAAAATTATTAATCAAGTTCTTTCCAAGGCTGTATGAAGAAAATGGCATAGTAGACTCACTGACACAGAGGTGTATTTGCAAGGGACAGAAAGAAAAATTTGGAACAAATTTTGAAAAATGTGTTTAAAAATGCATCTTCAGAACTTGCCCCTATTTGCACATTTAAATACCCAGCATTTTTATATGTAAACTGAACAGCTGGTACAGAAACACTTGCAAACAGTAATTTAGGGGTATTCAAGCATGGTTTTTGCCTCTTGGGATGTTCTTTTAAAATGTCCTTTTTCAAGATTTCATACTACTTACAAGGTTTATTTCCTTCTCCAGAAAAATACAAGGCTACATCCCCTCAGAATCAAAAACAATTCTAGCAGACATTTTCTAAAGAGAAAACTAAAGACAACTGCACAGTTTCATTACTTCTGGTATTAAAATGTACTATTTGTTTCTGTGGCTTAAACTGATCAGAGACATCCTGACACAACTACAGCAGAAAAGTGACATACTGTATATGAAACACAGAGCTTAAGAGTGAGTGTAAAATGAACTACCATGTCATGGCTGGAAAATCCGGGAGCTGTATTCCAAACCTATGTCAGGTTTCACAGGCTGTTTGTACTGACAGCCTTCCCTGCAATTCCCTCAAATGCTGCAGATTCAGATAAGATTCAGATTTATGAAGTTTGTGTACTGTTCTACAGTGGCATGAGTGTTTGTCTGTATGCGAAGGAGAGGGAGGCTAACTCAGCTGGGTTATGAAACATCAGTGATTTACATAGCCCTATATGGCAATTTTTCTCTTATACTGTATGTAAGCAAAATACAATTAAGTAATAGCCAAGATCTTCAGCCCTAGTGACATTTAAAAGGATCTTAAAAGGATCTCTTTTATTTTCATGTGCACTAATCTCTTATTTTCAACCAGCAAGAATTAAAATCAGTAACAGAAAACTGTTATTAACATACTGTCACATACACAGGTTAATTGATTTAAAAAAAGACTTGTGAAGAACTATGAATTTTACTGCAATGGCTGTTGTTTACCTCCATGTAAGCAAGAGTTCAGGAGGTGAGAATCAAGATATACATCCCATTCTTCAAGGAAAAATCAGAGCCATCCATCCAGTCTGCTCCCCTATTGCAGTTTCTTTATGAATAATTCTAAACTTAATGGCGAAGTCTATCGTAATTCCTCCTTTTTCCCTGTGCTTACACTACTCTGGAACATCACAGGATGAAAATGATGAGAAATCAGTCTAATCATTAACACTGTTTTACTCCCAAGAATTTTTTTTCCTTTTTCCTTTATTGTGACAAAATTAGTGTGGAAATGTTACTTATCAGAAACATTTTCCCAATGAGAAGCATAAGAGAATTCTGTAATATAGTTCCTCCAGCTTAATTTTACAGATCAGATTTAAAAGTGTTTTATTAATTACAAGTTCTCACATAATGACTGGAGGAAAAAAAAAGCGCCAAACACACACTTTCCTGATCACAAATGGATGTACTTCCTTCAAGGAAGTCTGAAAAATTAGTCCATTGTGGCCTTAGTTTGGCCAGATAAAGAGCACTGGCATCGAAGAGAAGAAAAACATTTGGTTCTAGAAGGTGTTTTTCATGTTTATACCACAATGAAATATAACTGAGCTAATGACTTGCGAAATATCATATAACTGCACCTAAAACACATGTGGCCTCCACGTGCTGCATTGGACTGCACCGACGTTTGGTTCTTCTTACCAGAACCTAACACTGACACATTGCTTTACTGATATGTTATAAAATATGGCACATTGCCTCATAAAATGAAGATGCTTTAATTCATATTCACAAAAAATGTACATCATGATGACTTGTAACCTTACTTGATTTGCCAAATGTATTAGATTCAATGTAGCTGGCAGGGCCAGTATGCAAAACACCAGACCTATGCAAAACACCAGACCTGTGCAAAACTCCAGGGCAAGTTAGCAGTTCAACTAAGAAGCAAACACTTTAGAGCACTTACCATGCTGGAGTCTGAGGATGCCTTCAGCCCTTCATTTGTAAACAAGCCACTAGCTGCTTTCAGACAGCTCACTCACAACATGACAGAGGAGGTAACACCTCACGCCAACTCTCTAGTGACTCCTCCAGAAGAACCAGGAGAGAAATTGACAAGCTACAATGACATTCTCAGATGAAGGGAGGCTGGCTGGCCAGAGAGTTTAGGGTGAGACACACAGGTCAAACAGAAGTTTCCTGGGATCTAAAAGCTCAAGTTTCCTGCAACATTCCTCCTTTAAAGAGTGCAACAAATCCAGTCAAATTAAAGTGCTCAAGTCCTTTTATTTTATTTTTATGTAATGTAAATCTAAACGTGATTTAAAATTGATTGCATAAATGATTAGAAACCATTTAACTGGCCACAACCATAAGTTCCTGACATTGAAGTCTGATTTGTGCAGATCCTTACTCACAAGAAACTCTGTTTACTAATCACACCACTTTTCATGTGGAGGAGGAACAGTTTCAGAGCTAGAACAGAAATCACACCACTTTAGCACTCCCTCCACATCTTTGTTTCTCTTACTTTTGAAACGAACTGCCTCCAATTGCTTTGTTTCTTTGCTGATTTTGGCAGTTCCATTGGGAACTTAATTTTTGTGCAAGATAGCTTTTATATCGCTTTCCAAAACTTCATTGCCCATGCTCATTCTATGGCTCCTGCAGTACACAACGTCTGGCTACAGAATGGCCTCACCAACTGGGTACTGCATTAGTCTATGTGTTATGAAGTTTTCTCAAGGTTTTGCTTTTTGGGTAGTTTTTTTTCCAAGAGGTGATGGAAAACAGAAAGAAAAAGCCTGTTCCTCTTTTCTTCCCCCCCTACCCACCCCCGTCGCCTTTAATGCTCTTATTCTGAGAACATGTATGACAATACCTCTTGGAAAATTTCTCCTGTCCAATAACTTGCTCAAAGTACTCCTTTGCCAGAGGCATTCATTCATTATATAAATCAAACAAGCATACAAAAACAGACAAAAAGTGACTGGTAATGCCCAGTAAATTTCTGTGCTCGGCTAAGATGATTTGCTGCATTGCATGCAGATGTCAGGTATTTTTATAAAGAGCTCCATTGTGCAGGGCCCCACTACTCCTCCATCGCTCCCAGCACTCCCTTAAAGGGGGGGGGTGGGCAGACAACCATTCCAGCTGGGCTTGGAACCTCGTCTGAGTCAGGAAAACCACAGCTCATAAGCAAAGAGGAAGCATAATGTTCTACAAGGACAAAACATTAGCAAAAATGTCACTCAGCCCCAGTTCCACATGTTGGCTGCCACGGCCTCTTCCTCCTAGCATGCCCGATTGATATAAATTCCATCTGCTCAGCAGCCAAGTGACAGAGAAGAAATACCAGCATCTGGTCTCTATTGCTGTCGGGTTTTTGTTCCATGTTAGACCTTAGCTAGAAACATATGAAGAAATGAAGGTGCTGGCAAGCAACTAAAAGGCTGCACTGGCACAAATGAGACTTTCTGATGCTTTTCACACTTCACTCTGGATTTTTACAGGGAAAAAGGTGGAGGAGACTTGATAAACTGAGTCTGGAAAGCCAACAGGCCTGGAGGTCATTTGGTGTTTCTAAGTTTTTTGAGTGTTTAAAACTGTAAAGCAAAACAACTTTTTTTTAACACAACAGAAGGTAACAAAGTCACACAAGAATGTAGCTCTTCAGCTAGCTTTTTTTTCTCCTTCTCTTAAACATCCACTGGTTTGGATCTGATCCACAAGCACTTTATATTCTCCTGAGAAGCAGCTGGAAAGTGCCAAACCACAAACTTTTTTTTAACCCCACTGTGTCCAGCAGAAAGCAAGTGTTTTAAACCAAAGGGAGAGTGCTTTTTAGAGCATCTCCTGAAGAGATAGGGGACACTGTGAGTCAACATGAGTGAAAGCGTGTGTGTGTACATTTAAAGATTTCTTTGAGGAATGACTCTAACCCCAACAGAAGTGCAAGAAAAATTAAAGGTGTGACAGAGAGGAAAGCGAAAAAGAAAATACATTAGTAATAAACTGGGGTTAGACAATTTTCTTCTTGCCAAAAGACTCAGGAAGGCATTTTGTACCTAAAAAGATCCACAAAACACACAGAATAGCTGGTCTACACCTGGTTTACAGTAAGGTAAAAGATTTCTAAAATTTAGAGTGGAATCTAAATATCCCAATTCAATATATAATTTGCTTGTATTAGAATAAAAAGTAGTCTTCCATTAATTTACAATGCCTCCAGCCTTTGTTGGTCTCATGTGATTCCTGCTGCAATACAACGTCCTCCTCTTTTGTGTGACACAACCACAAACTGACAGAGAGAAATGAAGCGAGTGAACAGCTATCAGAACGACATTATAACACCAATGAGAGAGAGAGAGCACATGTAGAAGAGCTCTCAAGAACACATAAATATATAATAGAGCTCTGGAACACTTAATAATTAATTGTGAGGAAGAAGCCTTTATTTCTATGAAAAGAAGAGCTTCTACCCACCAACCCTATGTGAGTGGAACAGTCCAGTGTACTGATGCCCAAAAAGTAGCTCCATGCCAATTCCTTCACAAGGTGAAGCTCACCTTTCATACCTGGCCAGCATCATCTCAACACACTGTCTGCACTGCATCATCTGATAAAGTCTGAATTGGTACCTGCCTCCTGTGGTGATTCCCTGCAAGCAATGGAACTGCCTTCAATGGGTTTTGCACCCAAACCAATAAGGTCTGCAATCTAGCTTACCTAGTTACATAACAAGTATTACAAGATCCCACAATTAGGGCCAAATATTCTACTGCTGGTTCACTAAAGTGTTACTTTAGGCAACTCAAGTTGCTAAATTATTGTTCCTCAGTGGAAATAATTATTCAACTTGTCTTAAGTACACATGGTATAATATTCTTGTGAAGAATCAGTAGTGTTCGTCCATTAACGTGAGTCCATACAATGAGTGGTTTAGACTACTACAAGGAGTTTGGAGGGAGTATTTCTCCTTCAGGTCTCTTTATATGGGATGTCTGCCCCTAGGAGTTGCAATTTATTCATCATCCAAACAAACTCGGTATGGACATTGTCTCCCAGTAATGCCTTCTCAGGGCATTCCTGCAGTGCCACTCCTGCAGAAAACTTCTGATTTTCACTGGTTTGTTAAGAGGCCAGGTTGGACGGGGCCCTGGGCAACCTCTTCAAGTGAAAGATGTCCCTGCCTAGGGCAAGTAATCTTGCAAGTACCTTTACATTAACAAATAGTTCATGATCATTAGTCAACCCAAAGAATATTATCTCCATAATGTAAATACAGTAGTTAAACGGCCCCAGTTTCTACTCAGGAAATCAGTAAAGCAGAAACTGTCTTAATCCAACAACCACAAACTAATATAGCAACTACTTATGTACCACTCCACTTCAGAGCACCTCTCCAAAGCACTGTATTTGTTCATGAGATTGGTCTCTTTTTTGCCTTGACCTTAATGATTTTGTGTTCACAGACTGCACCATGCTTACACTGTTTCTTCTATGCAAGAGGATCAGGTAAAAGTAAGCTCCCCAGCCAGGGCTGCTTAGGAAAGGAAACATTACTCTCAAAGAGAAGGGGCAAGTATTGTGTTATGCAGAGTAATGGAGTAAAAATGCAACCTTTCATAATAAGGTGGCAAAGTCAATTCTATCTTCCCTCCCCTTCCCCCAAACAGGTAATTGATACTGAGTCTCAGTTGTCTTTTTGTTCAGATTTCTGGAGAATGAACATCACTGTGGGTACTATGGCAGTAAAAATAAACAGTAAGACAAACTTTTTAGCATTAAAATAGATGTGTGCATCTAATTGCTAACATATAGTGGTTCAAACTAACTCCAGTGTTACACTTTCAGCCAAATCAACATGGCTGAGTGAGACTTGACTTAAAACAATTTGTAAGGTCTGTCTGGAGCAGACAACATTACACTTCCCTAAGGCAAGGCTTGGTGCGCAGTCAGCGATGAGAGGGGACAATTGAGCTGCCTAATGCTGGAACCCATCAGCGCAATTTCCCACAAGTCAGGAATAAGAAACAGTGCAGCTGCTGGGATGAGTGAATAGCTGAAGGAGCTTATGTGAGCTTCAATAGCAGGCCTGAGCAGCGTTCCACTGTGAATGACAAGTGATGGGCCAAATCACTGGGGAGCTACCAATGAGTTATTAATGGTGACAGGTACACTACCTGGGAGACAGGTTGAGAGGGGAAAAAGATTATTTATAAGTGAATAGTTAACAGCTGTACCCACTGCTAAGCATTACATGGATGCCACAAACTGTAGAATTCAAATCTTGGGTTATTCAAGCACGAACAACTGCCTGTCACCAAACTGCAATGCATCGGTACAAATTAAGGTGGGAGAGATGAGACGAGGCTGGAATGATGCCTTGCTCAAGTAGGCAATGTCATCACAGAGTGCAGATAAGAGCTAAAGAAGGGCTGAGATAACCATGACCTGAAATATGGTTCTTAATAATAATGATGAATTTGCAAGAGCAGCTTTTTAATTTTTCCTGAGGGTTTTTGGAAGAGAACAGATGTTCAATGTGTCTTGTACTGACATGAATAAATGGGGGGAAAAATATAATAAGCAAAAGAAATGTTTTCAAAGAAGTTTTCTTTTTAAATGAGAAATAATATATTTCTATTGTGGAGATAATTTCTTCTATCTCTAGTCCCCTCCCAACTTTGAAAGCCACATTGTTAAGCTTATAACATTCTTACACTACCTCCAATAATATAGTTACACAGTTTTTCCCTAAAGAATCAAACATTTACTACTGAGTATATTACAAATGGACTGAACAAAAATCTTTCTAGTCTATTTCTCTTCTACAGTCCTGCACCAGGAGAAGCAGGAAAACCAAAACAAACTCCCGAAACACCAGCCAACAGCCTCCCCTCCTCCCCCCCCCCGCTTCCCCCCTCCCTGGTCCCCAAACACACACAAAATCACCTGCCCCCTCCACCCCCACATTTTGGAAAAGTTTTTGTAATGATAACATAATCATTGGAAACTGGTTTTGAGTCCTTTCCTATTCCACTGCAAATATGTTTCTGCAGTAACTGCTTACACAGAAGAAAAAAAAAAAACTAACAAAGAATTTGATGGCTTTTTTTGTAGTCTTTTAATGTAGTAGAGCAGTAGGCACCTGCAAGACCATCCAGGTGCCAAGACAATAACCAGGTACTCCACTGACTTTTAGGCTTTCACAAAGCCGAGGATGGGTATCATGCACTAGATGTCTGACCAGAGCACTTTTGATCTCCAACAAAGTGTGTCAAATGACCAATCTTATTTAAGAAAAAAACAAATATGAGGAAAAGCATAAAAACATTAACTAACAAAATGCCTAAGCTTAAGGTTTAGTTTTTCTTGATATACTGTCTCAAATGGATTGCAAAATGGTAGGACAGTGGTTAGTCAGTAAGAGCTTAAGAGCTGGGTTCCTCCAAGATAGGGGAAAAAACTGTTCATATTTATGGTTACTGCCTCTTCTCATTTCTGTGCCACAGGGACACTGTGCTTTTGCGTGCTCTGGAGGAGATATGCGAGCCAGAAAAGGTTCACACTTCAAAAAGCTTCTAAGGCTCTAAAATATAAAGACAGAAGGTGGTTCAGCATTGTAACAGTTTGCAGGATTTAGCACAACTTTTCAGCTGAGGCACTCCAAAGTGAACATCAGTAAAAGGCAAATAGCCCTCTCTGTGTGTGTATGCATGTGTGTGTGTTGGGGGTAGATGTAATATTAGTCAAGCTTACTCATTACTTGCTTTCTGATCTTCACAAGATAAAATTATTTTTCCTTGTCTGTTTCACTCCAGTTCTAATAGAAAGCTGCTATGATTCCTCAGTGTCTGAACCTGTCACATTGTGAATCAATACTTAAATATATAGTCAAAGTGAATAAGAGTGCTACATTTTATCTCAACAATTGGTCAGTACAGTATTTTTATTAAATACTATGCTTTGTGGAAACTGGTTTTCACATAACTTTTGGGCATTAGACAAACACAACATCATTTTTAAAGGTACAGTAAGAGATTAAGGAACTGAATATAAGTTGGATTTAGCATCATAGCCGTCTGAAAATACTGCAGTGATATCCCCAGAGAGTATTGATTATGTCCTTGTTTCCCTTCCCTCCTATTTTTAATTTTTTTTGTGCTTAAACAGTGACATGATAGAGGAGCTGATCTAAAGGCATAGGAAATGTAAGTCAGATTTCACAAAGAATGAAATTTGAAAATTTAATTCTGTATGCTTAACTATCAAAAAGCATGGCATTTAGAGTGAGCAAGGTGAGATAAGTTTTGATCTCTCAAACTGCTTTCAACTAAACAGGGCCTTAACTGCACAAGTAGTTCTATTGGTTACAAGCAGTTTGGCTCTAAATGACAATTTTCTTTCTTGTATTCATAGATGGAAACTGACATATCAATTTCTTTAATTTTTCTTTAGGGATAGGTTTATGAATTTGGAAGCACATGTTTTGATAGCCATGTTTGAATGTTTGAAAATTTTATATGCAAAAAAAATAATTTCAATTTTTTCTTGCCTCCCTTTCAGCAAAAACACACAAAGATACAAAAATTACAATAAAAGATACAGTGCAAATCATGGGTGTTTTTATTTTTTATCAGTCAATGTTATTTACCAAGTAAGTGGGTCAGGATTAATGCTCTAAGGATTATACACAACACTGTATTCTTTTCAGGTCAACATACCAAGTCCATCCACCAAAGCAGAAGTCTCCTGTTTTCCTCCAAACAAAATGCCATCCTATTAGTTTTTTTATGGATTCATTATAAATTCTTGACAGACAAAAGGGACAAATTGCCAATAGCAATAAAAAGACAGGATACTAGGAAGTAAGCCTGGTTTCTAAACATGCCAAAGTTTGTTGAAAATCAAGGACTCTTCCCTCTATTTGATCCCTAACTGTACTGTGTTCTCACCTCAGTTTGTGATGTATTAACAAGTACTTCAAACACTTTTGCAAGCATCCTCCTTTTTTGCACAAAGGGTATTTGTTAAATTATGTCCACATATTTCAAAGGGAACAGAAACTCTTATCTTAGTTTGAATGTACTATGTAATCAGCCTGGCAAGCTGGTCAAAGTCTTGGCTCCCTGTGTGGCCAGAGTCAAAGAGCCACCTACCCCATAAAACTCCTGCTTGGGGCAGGAAAGAAAGAGAGCACCAACCTAGGCCAAAGAAGTTAAGATCTTCCTTTAGTGAGGCTCTGGTCATCATGGACAATGACAAAACTGACTTGGAGACCTCATGATGAGAATCTGCTTCATTAGCGAGTCTTCATTTGTAAAATGTGCCATAAATGATCCATGGCTCATGGTCTGGTTTTGAGAGAAGTAACAAATGTCTGTGTAGAGGCAAATTGATTCTACCCCAGTGAAAACAATTAACAATAAAGAATCTTTAGAAGTCTACTATTTTTAATTGAAACATATTTTCTTGTAAAGTTCTCACAACTTACTATTCATTTCTTTTCATCTAAACAGCAATGCTTACACAGGAGGAGAACTGTTGTGTGACCTCAGCTGACCTACATACATTCACTGAGACACCAATTCAGCAAAATATACGAGCATATGATTAATGTTAAACATGTGACTAGATCTTTGTTGAAGTCAAGGGTGTTAATTGTTTAAAGTTGGATAGGTGCTTTGTCACCATAGTGATTTAGCAACTATTTTCTGTCAGTGACTAAGCAGTTCTTGGGGTAACAAATCAAGTTTTTCTCCCTTGGCTTAATGTCTCTAGTACTCAATAAGCTGAGAACTCTTGGTTTTTATCTTC
The DNA here is from genome assembly GCA_035222235.1 of Margarornis squamiger. NCBI lineage: Eukaryota > Metazoa > Chordata > Aves > Passeriformes > Furnariidae > Margarornis > Margarornis squamiger. The sequence goes on along the minus strand of JAWWTY010000088.1, from coordinate 41,124,613 downwards.
ATAATCTCTTACTTCCTTGCTTCTCTACTGTAGTTTCTTTGGTGCCTCATAAGGGATGTTCTGCTTCTTCTTCAGTGTAGGAACTCCCAGTGTCTCTCTCTATTACTTGGCCACATACACAAAGCATATAGCGACTTCCTGTATTCTCAGCACTTTCCTTCCCATCTCTTGAACTAAGCTCAAAATAGTTACACAAAGCATTGTTATACAAGTCCTGTTCATTTGAATAGCCACATAAAAACAAAGAAGGAATCTTCTACAGTGCAGTAGCTGCTGAAATTCCTATACAATTACCTTGTATGAACAGAGGGTAAACACTGTGCCAAAGTGGAAATGAGTACCTTCATAAGGGACTTACAGCGTACTAAGCATAAAGCAAGCTGGTGACGAGGGAAAGCCTTACAGACACACACCTAAAGTCTGGTGTGACTAGTACTGGAAATTCATACTATGTTACTGAAGCCATTATTCTGGCATAGGAGTATATGTATAGTTTTATTTCAGACTTTCAGTCTGAAGCACTTCTGAAGCATATCAAATGGGATTCAATTAAAGTTCTCACATGTGTTTCAAAGACTATAAAACTTTATATTGCATTGGCATTTCTATTCTGCTCCAAACAAATCTCAACATTGATACAATAAGCAGTTTGATGATAAGGTATTATATTTTCATTGAACTATTTCAGGTTACTATTCACTAAATAAACAATCACCCAAGCAAACAAACACTTTGAAAAAACGTTTTTTTTAATTTTTTTCTGTAGCCCCAGAAAAAGTGTATAGTTTAGGTTACTTATGTCACAACATTTCCATGATACCATGAGAGAGCTAACTAAATTCCAGAACAGATACTCTTCCAACTACCAGAAAAACCTTCCTCTCAGTAATTGTTGTAGAACAGTATTAATACTACATGAAAGAATACTGCACTTTAACATGGTAACAAAACTTGCAAATTGAAATATATACAGAGCCACAGGACAGTTCAGTTCATAACACATCAAGTTCCAGGCTTTGAGAATATATACAAGTAGGCATTATGGGAAACTTATTCTTTCAAGATTCTACTTAAGCTCATCCTGTACAATCAGCTTTCTAGACTTATGTGGGTGGAGGAACACAGGCTTCTCAAGCCACAGCCTCCAAATGAAGGCTGGAAGTGACTAGGTCAGAGATGACATGCACATCATAACTGGCTACAATTCTGTCTCTGGAGCACCCCACTTCTGCTGGCCAGTTGTCCCAGAAGAGCTTCTTACACTCTGTAATACCCAGATTCTCTGCAGCCTCATAACAAACACAATGTGTGAGCAATCTGCTACAGACATTATTAATTCCCCACCTTTTTTCTCCCAAGAAACATATCTCACCCTCCAAAAAATGGACATCATGAGTCTTACATGCATTACCTCACAACTCTTTGAGCCTACAAATGAGAGAAATCTGTTTTGTATTCTCTAGTACTGTTAGAAATACTCCCATCAAGAGGAAACTGGCTTCCATATGGAGAGCAACTAAATTTGTACTAGTTAAATTCTTCAACCACAAATTTATTGTTAATTTATGAAATCCTTTCTAAAAGAAGATTAGACAAAAGCATTTTTGTGAATCACAACAGTACATATTCTGCATGTTTTATTGTATGTATTCATATTTAATATATGTGTGTATAGTAAGTATAGCATTTTTTTCAGTGTTTCTGCACATTACTGCAGAATAGGCAATTCTCACAATTTTATAAAAAAAAATCTCTTGATATCACAAAGTGTTTTTTTTCAAAAAAGGAAGAAGAAGCAGCTTGAAAATAAAAATCTAACCATCTCTGGTATAAAATGTAAATAAATAATCAAATTAGTAAATCTAATATGTTAAAGCAAGTCCTCAATTTTCAGAATCTGAATTTATGACCTTCAAATGTTTGAGGTTACTAATACTGAACTAGTTTGTATTATTATGTTGACCTTCTGTAGTGACTACTCTTTTCTGAAACCATTCACCAAGCACTCATTCAGCTATAAACTGAGCTAACAGAACAGAGTCGATTTTCCCAGGCATTGCCCTAGCTATTACCAAATAGTCAGAGAGCTTTTAATGCAAAGCCCAGTGCAACATAATGATGAGTGAGCTTATTTCTTCTATTCCTATTTGTCAGCACCATATGTCAACTTGGATACACATTAAAGACATCCGATATCCAGACTGCATGGATAAAAATGCAATTTTGTCAACTCTATTACAATGTCTGCAACCCTACGTAAGCTATACAGATATGCACAAACTCCAGCAAGCTGATATATACAGGGCCAGCAGTCTTAAAAATCTATCTGTCCTACAAGTGACTTCCTTCTCTGCAGGATGACTGCAAGTCAGTGACACAGGTTTCCACACCCTTTTTCCACACCCTGTTCAGCAGATGAAAAATACAAGACTTTTTTACTCTTCTATTTGTGAAAAGATTCTGAAAAAAAATTTCCTGAAATTACTGTTACAATGGTGGTGATGCTTCAGAATTTGACTAAAGAATAATCATAATTACACATTCTAGTTCATTAGAGGATCTCAAAGTACTTCATAAACATTAGTTAATGACATCCAAGTATTAATTTGGATCATTAGAATATTTTGTAAAAGCCATGGGGGAGGAGAAAAATCAAGTTGAAGCACAAAGGACTCATGCAGCAAGTTAATATATAAGAGCCAGTAAAATAATACATATTTCCTGGCTTCAAATTAAGTATTCAAAATCCTAGGATATGGTGCAAAATGACAAGCAAATTATAGAAGATATTTCAGCACAGGAAAGAAAAGTAAATTTCTTAATTAAAATATAGGAGTTCATCTTCATTAGAATCAAAATGTACCTTGATAAGTAAAAGGGGGTTGTCAGTCTACATTCAGTGCTGTCCTCTTACTGCCTAGAAGGCAACAGTAAGTGTTAATGACATTTACTCCTCCTAATAAGAGTCACTCACACTTCACTGTTATTCCTTGTTATTGCTCAGGACAGGCACTAGCACCTCATTGAAAGATCAGTGCTGCAAGGGAAAAAAGTCCCCATGAGATCCCCTGGATGTCAAGAAAAGCAGTAAATCAACTGATGCTGGACAGATGACAAGTTTGATTCTCTGTCGCTCTTCTTGATTTCCAGGTGACTGTGGGCCTAAATTTCATAAGTGCCTGAAGTCAGACCTGACACACAGACAATCAAAACTGCACCTAAACTCAAAGCAAGAGGTCTCTAAACTGGGAAAAAGTCTTAAATCCATTAAAGTGTCATGGTCTGGTCTCCTTACTCTCTAATTGAGTTAATCTCCATTGATGTGTAGCTGAATGGTTAATATCACAACCATATCACCTGCCTGACCATGATCTGAATTCAGCCTGAGGTTCTTAGTGAAGAGAGTAGCCCATAAAAAACCAGAAGTTCTAACCTCCAAGCTGCCTTTTGTGAGAAGAATAATGTTAATTCTTCAGATTCTTGGCACAGCTCACTCGACTCCGCAGGCACACATGTATTTCCCTTCAGTCAATAGCTTTATACCCTTTTGTTTTATTTATTTTATAACAGGTCACTGCATTTATTAGAAGAAAATTAAGGTGGACAGTAACCCCAAGATCCTGTCCTCAACTCAGTGATCATATTTCTTCGACATAGTGCAGGATATGTTCCTGTACAGGCTTCAACATGTCACGGTCAGCAAGAAAAGTGATTTTCCAGGCTAGGCAGAAAGCCCTTCTCTCTCTTCCCCTCATCCACAGAGAATCGGTCTCAAAACCGGAAAAAAACTTTTGTTACAGACACACACACTCACAATCTGTTAGAAATATAAATACAATTAGATTGTTAAGGTACATGTATATATATATAAATATACATATATACACATACACACACACATATATATATGAATATGTACATATTTCAAAGAAAAAGTTTTGTGATCACAAATGTTTAATAGAAATTCAACCATATTCTGAAGCAAAAAAGCTGGAAATAGTTTTCGCCTTGCCTTACCTGCCAAGACCCAGGTTCAGGGCTCTGTTTCTCCTGAAATGCTTGATGGCATCACTCGCACCTAAAACTGCCTAGGGAGTGAACTATTCCTCCCACCTCCTTCATTCTCCACTCTGCTTTAGGTATTTGTGATTTCATCGACTATCACCAGAGAGACACAGGACCATGAACTCAAGCCTTGACAGGTGAAGAGCTTTTCAGCTCCATTTTAAAAAGCAAGCACACATGGTCCTGGCATACTCATGACAGACCTTCAGTAACAGCCATTTGCATGCTCTGTAGCATAGTAGCTGTGCCCAGCTGTGTAAAAGTACATCAATGGGATCACAGCTTCTCATCTTGAGTACTGTCAACAACTGGTATATATTTCAGGTAGAACAAACACATCTACACAAAAGTTTCTCTTTTTTTTTTTTTTTTTTTTTTAATTTATATTTTGACAGGCAAAAATGTTTGCCATTAAAAAGCTATGTTTGCATTTCTGAGCCATGTAAAGTACTGTGGCTATAAAGGCTGACTATTTCACAGTAGTTATTAAGAACTAGCATCATGTATTGTGCTGTTGATCACCACGGGTTATACAGCCCTCTGCTTCATTACCCTTGCAAGATGCAACAGCACAGCTCTCCAGCTGCACATATTCTGGAAATCCAAATGATCTTTGCGTGTTACTGAGACATCTGTTGTCACATAAGTTGTCCTGGTGGCATTCAGAACTGTCATCAGACTCTCTGGACTTTATTTTTATTCTTCCCTGGTTCAAGTGTGAACAGTCATGATAAATACAGTCATGTAGCACAAGTGAGATCAGTAGTGTTACTATTAAATGCACGGCATCAAAAACAGTAGGAAAATGTCAGGCAAGTTAGTGCAGATACAGAGAAAATCTGAAAGCACTTCACACTGTAGAACAAGTGGGACTGCTTTGCTCAAACACACAAGGAATGCTTCCCTCTGGCTCAGCAGTTGTGCTTTGTTTCCTATCTCCCTCTTCAGTCCCCAAAGATTTATCTGAGCTTTTTCCATATGCCGCTTAGAGTAGAGATAGGATAGTCACCCCTAGTTTAGTACAGCCAAGATGAATACAGAAGAGGAAGGGACATAGGAGAGAATCTCTGTTCCACAGAAGTGCAGGAGAGGCATGCTAAACTGATACACATGGGAGAAGAGAAACTCTTCCAGATGATCACAATTTCAAATACTAGCATGCAGTGATGCTGTGGGAGGAATGAAAAACTCAGGAGATGGACACAACAGATCCTTTTCATCTTTTGGTGCTAAAGAGGTAAAATCAGAAGAGGGGCAGTTGAGACTAAGGTGAAGCTGGAAAAGGCAAGATAAGCAAGTAAAAAAAGCAGGGAGAGGGGAATGGGAGGCAGTGACAACAGAATAAATAAGTTGAAGTGGAAAGAGAGAGAGGACGAAATTGGCAAAAAGAACGACAAACAGGCAGAGAACATACAAAAGAGACACATTTAAATCCTATGTATACTGCAGGAGTAGAAGTCTGGATAAATGTTACCCACATTTGAGCCTCGGTTGCTTTGAGATATCAGAACAAAAGAACACATATGCGAGTTAATAATAACTACAAAGGAAAAAAGAAAACACAAGACAGAATTCTATCTAACAAAGTTGAAAAAAGTAAATAAAGCTGTAAAAGGATAATTCTCTTCATTATCAAGTAATTAAATGTGGGTGGCAGCTATTATGGGAAATATGATCTTGCACGTGAAAGACTTAGGTTGCATTTGGCTTCGTTAAAATCTTTACCAGATAAACTTCTTAACCTTTATCTTCATCAGTTTTACCATACATAAAAAGGGCATAATACTCCTAAAGACACAGAAAGACTGAGTAAGTGACTGCTTCTTAAAATACATGGAAATCCTCCAGTGGCCACAGCTAAACAAGTGTAAAGTATTAACTAAGATATTGACAAACAGACCAATGAGGAATGAGAAGCAATACCAATTAAATAAATACACAACCTTTACATACAAAATCCATCTTTTTTATTTATTTATTTATGGTGCATAACTGTCAGCAGACTTTTGCTGGGTTGCAAGTGTCAACTTTTTTTTTTTTTAATAGTTCAATTGCCTATTTCTCTTAATTTTCTTTATCACAAGTAATATAGCATTACAACACCTTAAAGGGGTTTTTGCTGTGAAAGACAAGCACAATGAGCTGATGGCACTTGGGGAAAAAAACTGACAGAAACTTCACATGACTCATGATTATAGACAGCAAACTATATTGAACTTAAAGTATGATATCATCACTACAACAATCTGACACCACATGTCTACCCTGGAAAAGTTGTTATCAGAGCTACTGTTTGTTTGTTTTCTTTTTAATGTTCTTTATGTTTAAGCAATGACTGTTGTCTGACAAGCTGTTTAATTAAACAGTCCTTGCACTCCAGTTCTATAGCAAAAGTTCAAACATTTTCAAGGGTAAATGATTTCAGACAGGAAAGCTAAGACTCTAAAGTCTCTAAAAGAGCTCAGACAGTAACAGTACCCATCCTTTTCTGAAATCCTCAACAGACAAGCCAATGGTGGGCAATATTTAAGAACACTAAAGCAATTTCTATCTGTGCATATGGATAATATTCCACCTGCTTAGAAGGTGAGGTGCTAAGGGATTACTCTGAGAATGAACAGAAAAGAAATTAAGAACAGTATTATTAAAGATGCTCAAGTTTCTTTCTCTGGTCTCTTTCCAAATCTCTTGACTTAATCTGAATGTGAGAATGGTGTGTGCATGAACAAACTAGTTGTGGTAAATTAGGGCAGCAAACAAATTACCCATTCCACCAAGAGTAACTACATTTTACAAAAAATTGAGAAATCATCAGTCAAATATAACAACAATATAGGTGAGCATGTAATTTGACTATGCATAGAACTGATTTTTTTTTTTTAAATATCAGAATGGAATTATTTAAACTGCTCTAGAAATTTCACAGTTTCAATGAGTTCAGTCTAGTTTATGGGATGCCACTTTTTGACCAAATATCTAAATAACACCCCCCTACACACTCCCTGCCCTTGTCCGTGTATACCTTCTGAGAGCATACTGACTTCTTAGCTGACTTCTTGCTCAACAGTTTTTTAGCCCTACAGAACAAGCAGTGGAGAATAAACCACATTTCCCAAAGCAGAAAATTATATCTAATAATTTTGAATTTCATCATCTTTCAGCATTGACTTTTCTTTGGAAAAGACCTTCATGAGGGATTAGTGATTTCCCCATGCACTGTCCAGTGTACAGATTTTGTGAGTGAGCCTCCTTTTGGACCTATAAAATACCCATACTCTTCCAGCTAGATTTAGTTTTGATTTTGTTTTGTGTTATTTATTTTTTGTAATTTCTCATAGCTGCGAATGGCACAAGAGAGTCTGGCAGCCAAGATGCTTCCTATGAGCTACTGACTATAATCTACTTTTATTTTTAAAGGGAATGATGATAAGAATGGGAATCCTAAGTGTAAATCCTTTTCCTGATTCTGCCAATGCTCTGTTCTGTTCCTCTGCTTCCCTCTTTGTACTGTAAAGATAATATTTATTTTTCTCTTTTACACTAAGGGAGTACAACTATTTGATCACAAAACAGTTGAAAAAGTGTTGAGCTGTTACTCAGAACACTGAATCATTATTTGCAAAGAGTTAGTTTGTGGCCTTTAGTTGTAATCACATGCCCTGTCTTCTGCAGCTCGGTCCAGTGTAAAAGCTGAATGCCCCAGCTGTTCACTGCTGCTGGCATAATTGCTCTCTAGTCCTTTTCTCTCAGAGTAGTCAGAGCTAACTTGCACATGTTTAGTAGGAGGATTTTTCTAACCTGGTTTGTTTAGCAAGAACCTGGCCAGGAAGTAATTACACATGTAGCAACACTAGCAAATTCTCCAGTGGTGAGCAGAGGAGAACAGCTGGCAAAGTCACCTCTTCACTCAGCTCAGCAGGAATTAAACCAGGATTTGAGCACACAGCTGAGCTGTTCTTTACAGAAAAAGTAATGTCACCCAAATCAATAGAGCCACTAATCACATACATCTCTTTGAGTAGCATGTGCAGAATCTGACCCAAAACAGCTGCTGTTTTTGACAAAAATAATTTCTTGTCATGTAAAGACATGTAAAGTTGCTGCACTAGCTGTTCCCAGCAGAGAAAATCTAAAGGGTCGCTAACAGCTCCACACCAAATACAGTAACATAGGTACTTGAAAAGCAAGCCTAAAAAGTGAAGCAATCTAAATGCCCATGGAGCACACACAGTCCAGACTGTTCTCCTAAGCAGTAAAGTTTTTTTGAGAATCACTTCTAAAGATGAGAGAATAACTCCTCCTCTAAAACATTAATCCTGTGAGCAGTCTGATGAGCCTGTTGACCAAACTGTCACTCAATGTCATTCCAGAGATAGGTATGTATTCACAAGAAATTAGGTTTATTGCACAGAGGCCAGAGATGCTTGCCAGGTCTTAATGCCTTTCAGCCATTACCGGCAATGTGATTGTGCCCAAATGTGAAAGAGGTGTTATCACATTACCTCTGTTGGCTTCAGGGTTCCTTGACTTCCTGTGCTCCATTAATGCATCCACTGAATGAAGACATAAATACTGCATTTTTCTTGCCCACTGCTTTTTAATTTGCTATTTGTAAACATTATTAGTTAAAATGAGGCTATTACAAATAATCCTACCCACCATGCAGCAGTAATACACAACTAGAGAGAGGTGCTGTTTTTCCCTTGTTTCTCCCGTGGTGCAAAAGAAACTGATTTTGAGTGGATACATCCACCCTACACCTCAAAAGACCCTCCATTTAGGGAAAACGCTAAAATATTTTAACACTTCCATCATGATGCAGAGGAAATTCAGCACAGATGGATGTCTCAGACCTTTCCAAAGCATGAAATTCCAGTTCTGTATCAGCTTTACAAATCTCTTGCACTATGGTTAAGTGGTGAACACTGGAACATGAACCAAGAGTAAGTATTCTGGAAGCGGTCACAACCATTCCCTTTCCCTATTCTGGTACTTCTCTTGCTTCTTGCAGAACAGATTTAGGGCACAGAGCCTGTATGTTCCAATTAAGTTCTGTGTTTCTGAGCAAGTGTCCCCAACCTTCCTGCTGGGACTAATCTTCCTGGCTTTTTCCCTTCACACCAACCAGTAATACACATAATTTTGTAAAGTTACAATTGTAAAATATTATTTTTGTTAGAGACAAACAAGCTAGTTTACTGCTTTATGCTTCTCTAACTACACCATTATAGCAAATCTTTTCCCACAGATACATATTTCTGTATTTGGTGTACAATGGGAATGTATGAACATATGGTGAACTTACTAGCATTGCCTGGAACTAGGTGATAACTTAGGTTTGGACAGATAAGTTATAAAGAACTATACTTCCTGCCTGAGACTCAGATGTTCCTGAGTTCACTGTATGACAGCCTACCAACAGTCCCATATCTCTGTGATATTCTGGATGATTTCATTTGGTACTTCATACTTTTCATTCTCCTGTAGGATGTTCAGGACATTTCATTTGGAGCTTTTTGTGTAGAAAATCTGAATTTTAAAGCCTCAAACAATTCCATGAAAAATTCCAGTCTATAATGAGGAGCTTCATTGAACAATGCCTTTTGTTCAAAGGTGACATTACCTGTAGTTACCACCTGTAGGCAATTTTACTGTGTTACTGTTACTACAAATTTATTTTCAAATTTCCCTGAATGCCCTTTTTCTCCTTTTTATCAGATACTTTCAATAGAGTTACTTTTTAAGAAAGACATTTTTATTATCAGAGATTTAATTAATTTTCCAAAGATGTCTCTACATAAATCTTTTACTAAGAAGCTTCCTTTTCTGCTATATACTGAGCTTTATAACTTTAATGGAAACAAAATGCACTTTTTGCCCAGAGAAGCTGAGGAGACTACATCTTTGGAGATATTCAAAAGCCATCCAGAAATGGTCCTGGACAACCAGTTGTAGGTGTCCCTGCTTAGTCAGAGGAGTTGGATGAGGTGACCTCTCTTCTAACGTTGACCAATGTGTGATTCTTTGAAATTAGACAGCTAAACTAACAGGGAGGCTCAACTACAGCTATCATAGGTCTTCATTCACTCTTTAACACAGTCCACAGCCAAGTGTTAACAAAGTCAGTATGTGGCAAGTCTGTAACAGCTGCCCTTAATTTTGATTGATAATTGTTCTCATTTAACTGACATAATAGTCAATATACTGTTGTTGAATGTAGTAATGGTAAAATTCATGCCTCAAGGGCTACAACGTAACTGAACTTTAGCCAGCTAAACTGAACTGTGACCTACTGGTGTATTATAAGCCTTCATACCACTTCGATGCATAGGTCACAATGTCACTCCATACAAACATCTATGTAAATGTATTACAAGCCATTCTTGCATATTCTGATACCATTCCAACAGATAATTAAAACAAAATCAATACGAGCATGATTCTATGGCCTTTAAAACAAGAAAACTACTGGACACAGAATTATATTCCATGCTTGTAATATATTGTACCTAATAATCACGTTTAGTAAACAGCAGATTTCTAACGTTATCTCTTAGATATAACGCATTTATTCCTCTGCAAATCAAATTTCTTCATCCCTCTTGATGAGTAACATTCAGAATCTAGGAATCTAAAATATGATGCAATATGCAAATAATGCCATTACAATATGTATCTCTGTAGATATCTCTCATATCTCTATCTTAATTATATACATCTAATATCTATAAATACATATAAACATATATTTATGTCATACAAATATCATGGGTATCTACTGTATGAATATCATGGATGTGTACGTACATGTAAATTGTAGACTGGTGATGGAAAAAATGTATTCTGTGTAACCATTAGCTTTTACAAAATAGATGTCTGAGAAAATCCTAAAACAATTAAAGAACTCCATTCGGTATATATTATAACAAGAATTGTTAGAATATTAACCTTTTCAGTTGTCTTTCTCTGAGACTGTTCTACATTTCAGTACACTTTTCTGTGAAATTCTGTGTATAGATATAGAGCATTTAAGAATATGAGCACAGAATGTGAAGACTTCCATAGGATTACATGGAGCTATTTTACTTCTTTTACACAAAGGACACAAACTGAAGAGGAACTAAAAAATAGAGCAGGAATAAAGAATGCCGTATCTTCTATAAAGTGCCAAACACACTATTATTGCTAAAGAAAATAAAGAAATAAATCAGAAACTAAATTTTTCAAAGTTTTCAGCCATGTCCACTTCAATAACTGTATGACTTTTAGATGATGCAGAGCTCCAACAAAGTCAGGAGCAATTAAGAGAATTAAGAAGTATGTAGTATTAGATTATTAATCAGAAATAGTCTTACAAAGATAATAAATCACTTTGGAACCAAACAGATGACAAAATTCTTCAGCTAAGAAATCATACATGTTTATGACCACACTCATAAAGCAAACCTGTCCATTTTTTTGTTTCCTTATTTTATGTTTTGTTTATCTATTTCAACCAGTCTGCGCATAACACTTTACTTAAAGCTACCTTTCTAAAATGGCCTTATAAACATTTTTTTCCTGTTTGTACATTACACTGTAAGGATACTTTCCAATACAACCATGATCACAACCCTTATTACCTTATAAGATATCTTTCTAAAGAAGGAAAGAAAAGATGAAGGTGCTCCTGACTTGTATCTTAGTTTCTTAAGTCAAACAGTAGACCTTGAAAACTTGTCAGCTGTCTTTGATCATCAAATCATGCTTGCAGCTAGCCAACCTCAGTATTTGCAGTGTTTAAGGCATTTTCTGCAATAAGTGTAAGCAAGTACAAATAAATACTATGGTATGAAGGAACCTGCATTTTTTTAGCCTAGGAAAAACTGAATATTTTATTTTGCCTACACCATCATCAGTCTTCAACACAACAGACTAAATTTAGTACAAGTACTTGTACCTCTTTGGGTACACCATCACTACAACCATACAACAAAAAAAATCAGTTAACTGGGTTTGGAAACATGCTTTGCTTTATTTCCTACCTGAAGAATGTAGCCTCGAACATAGTCTCGAAGTGTCCAGCCTAAGCCATGTAGAATATGCAACACCTCCTCTTGCTTCAGTACACTGAAGAGTCGGTCAAGCAGTATCTTCAGTCTCACAGGTACAGCCTGAGTACCGTAGAGCATCAGGCTGCTGATGTCAAACACAACATTGGACTGTACAATCTCTACTTGAGTTGGGTGGTAGAGGTGCTGAGTACTAAGTTTGTCCAAGGCTGAAAGAAAAGGGTCAAGTATAAGGAAAGAGCAAAGGAAAGACAAGAAAACAACCCCAAAGAGTCATGTATATCACATTTAGAAGTTGCACTTATTTTCCAGAAAAATATCACCAGGATGATTCATGGAATCACAGAATGGTTTGGGTTGAAAGGGAGTTTTAAAGGTCATCTAGCCAAACCCCTCCTCCCATGGGCAGGGACATCTTCAACTAGACCAGGTTGCTCAAAGCCCTGTCCAACCTGACCTTGAATATTTCCATGGATGGGGAAACACATCATTGGGCAAGTGTTCCAGTGTTTCACCAGACACAATGTAAAAAATTTCTCCTTTGTATCTCATCTAAATGTACCCTCTTTCAGCTTAAAGCCATTACCCCTTGTCCTATCACTCCATGTCCTTGTCAGAAGTCCTTCTCCAGCTTTTTTGTAGGCCCCTATTCAGTACTGAAAGGCTGCAATAAGGTCAGCCCAGAACCTTGCCCAAGCTTGTTTTCAACTCTTTCCCAGGCTGAAGAACCCCAGCTCTCTCAGCCTTCCCTCATAGGACTCATAGGTGCTCCATCTATCTGATCATCTTGGTGGCCCCTCTCTGGACTTGTTCCAACAGGTCCCTGTCTTTCCTGTGGTGAGGACCCCAGAGCTGGACTACTCTAGGTAAGGTCTCACCAGAATGGAGGGGCAGAATCATCTACTCCACCCTGCTGGCCATGCTTCTTTTGATGCAGCCCAGGATATGGTCAGCTTTCTGGGCTGCAAGTGCACATTGCTGGCTCACATTCAGGTTTTCATCCATTCAAGTGCTTCCCTGAAGGGCTGCTCTTAGTGAGCTCATCTCCCAGTCTGTACTTATGTCTGGGATTGCCCCAACCCAGGTACAGGACCTTGCACTTGGCTTTGCTGAACTTCATGAAGTTCCCAGGGGCCCACTTCCTCAAGCTTGTCCAGGTCCCTCTCGTTGGCATACTGTCCTTCAGGTATGTCACTGCACCACTTAGCTTGGTGTCAAGTGCATATTTGCTGATATTCCCACTATGTCATTAATTAAGCTATTAAACACTATTTGTCCCAATACAGACCCCTGACAGACACCACTTGTCACTAAGAGGTTTTCTTTCACAGATGTAGTTCAAAATAGGACTAGTTTCCAGAAGTCACAAATAGTTTTTAATTCCTATGGCAGAAGGATGCTTAGCTGAGACTTGGAGACTACAATACTCATAGTCCAAGAGAAATTTATGATTAACTGATGACCAAGACTGAAGCTATACAGAACTGATTGAGACTGTTAAAGGTTTGATACTTAATCTCTAGTGGAAAAAAACAAAATAGGTACACTCTAAACTTCCATCTTTTAAACATGCTAAAACTAAGTCCCCTGATTTACCATATTTTCCATCATAAATTCACTACTACTTGAGCTGACCAGTTTTTTTCACCTGGCCTTATGAATTCCACGAGTTTAGAGATAAGGGGAAGGGAATTTTGCAGACTGAAGGTAGTTCTTATGCCCTTGTGATGTTAAGATTGAATTGCATTTGACATCACAAATTGTACTATCAATATTTAAATTTAATTTTATTTCTCTTTTATGGATTATGTTGCAGTACCTAAGCTTTGCATTGCTTTTTGAAGCAAAATTTCTGAGCATTTAAAATAATCTTGTAGGGACTTCTTCTGTACTTCAGTTTCTTCTTTGCTTATGGTCACTAGAGAGCTCATGTACTCTTGATAAATTGCTTTCTTACATTCAGAGCGCAAAGGCCCTTATCATTTACTCGCTGGCTTCATTCAACACATTTACTCCAAGGACTACATTGTCAAAGAGTTCTGGTTTCCTCATACTTCATTTCTTGCAACTGATTTGTCTGATCTTTCCTATTCTAGTTGCTAAGTCAACTTTGAATAAACAGCTTTAAATATTAATTTAATATTCAAAGAAGATAAGGAATTGGCAAGCCTAGGGACTGCAGTACCATGTCTCTCCACAGGACATTTATAGTTTAAAATGTGAAGGATGAGATTTTTTTCTTCCAAAGCACTTTGGCTATATAGACTTCATGATGTGGGACTGATTTATTTACAAGGTCTAATGAATGGGATTAAGCTTAAACAGGTTAAATACTGTCCTACTTCCCCCCCCCCCCCCCTTTTTCCCTTCTATGCATGATATTTTTCTAAAATGGTTATTTCAATAAAACCATACCTGGGGTGTCATCAAAGCTACCAGCTAGAAAAACCAAGAAAACTGATTTTGTTACTGTGCAGGTTGTGATGTATATGTGATGATATCTATATATATAGACCTGGGGGACAGAGCAACACTTTGGAAGGAGTAAACCAAAGTATTTCTTTTTAATACTATCACTACTCATAACAGGAATGCTGTAAATAATATTAGTGTTAATAGATACACCTTCTACCAGACTATTGAAATTATTGAGCAGACCTGGATGACCCTGAGCTTTCCACCTTCAGTCTTACAGAATGAGAATAGGGTCTGAAGATGTTAACAGGCTTCTCCGAGTTTATACAAATTCAGACCATAGCCAATACATGAATGGATATTATCTAAATACTCAGTGCTTTTTAATCACTGCATCATACTGTATTTCTAATATATCTTAATATTTTTGTTGTTTCTCTTTACTTAACAGTACATACTACGCTTTTGGTGAGGAAAAAAAAAGATCTTCCAGCTAAAGAAGATTGGTCTTGCTGAAGATATTAAGGTCATTATTCTACTGTGAGAATGACTACAAGACATCTTTAACTAAAGAGTATTGGGTGGATTACAAAACTAATGGCTAGAATGAGATTAGAAACTCTGTGGGTATATAATCACTTCATGTAATGTGACCACTCTGAGGATAATAGCTTTGGAAAGGTTGAGATGGAATAGAAGTAAAAAAAAAAACAACTTTGACCACTGGATAGAAATAAGAACATTTGCAAACTAAAGAGAGCTACATGGTAAAAAAAAGTTTGTAAACGAAAAGAAAGAAAAAAAGGAAACACAGTTGTGTTCATATGAGAAATAATAGAATCATAAGAATCTGAAATTCTTTTAAATCATTGACTATTGATACCCCTTTAACTTGTCATAAGAATGAAAATTTTCACTCTAATTTGTAATTTATAAACATTTTCTTTTTTCTTTAAATGAGACTGTTAAGGATATAGCTGAGACAGAGAAATTGATTTCTGTAGTACTTCTCATTTCTCCTCTGGTACCCTTGGTGAACTAATGTCAGTGTTCTAGATGTATTCAAGAGGCCACTCATATTGATAGATACTTTTTGCAGTAAGACATAAGAAAGGACCCATCTCATTGTTTTTTTCTGTATTGGTATTAGCGTTCTGATTCTTGCCAAATCTCAGAGTAGACAGTTGTATTCCGCTGTTCCGAATTGCTCGCATGATTTCATGTGGATAAGGCATTCCTCATCATATTCTGTTCTAAACTGTTGGTTTAATTTATACATGCTAATGAACAATGCCCTGTTTCACAAGTGAATACATTCAACAGTATCTGCAGCAGTATATGATTTCATAAGTGCTTAGGAGGCTTCAAGATTAAATATGCTATATAAAAGAATGTATTTTATCATCCCTGAAAAATGACATAAACAGATGCATCCTTATTAAGAAGTTATCAGTGGCTGAATACCATCAGAAGTTGCTTCCTGGTGCAGCATGAGGTATTACTCAGATTTTGTACCGTTTCAACGGGATCAAAAGTTCACACATAAAAGTCTTAAAATGTTTGTGACATTTTGGTTGCAACCTGCACAATCTTTTCCAAAAATGTGACTATGATGGATCAGTTATGCGCTTAAACTAAGAAAGCTACATTTTCTTAACAGCCCAATTTAATTCTTAGCACTGCCCTGATAGTACGATATTCTTTAATTCAATATAAATGGAAAGCAGTTCTTTGATACAGGAAGATGAGATCTAATGAATCTTAAAATCACATACTTGCTGAGCAATCAACATTTTCATGGAATGGCCTAAAAAGACCCTTGTGTTTTACTCTGACAACACTCACCCGAGTAGTATTCCTGTGGTGAATTTCAAATTTCAAGTCCTTGTGTCAGAAATTTGTACAACTGAAAAAGGGAGGCCAAAAGGGATTACGCAGAAGTAGAAGACATTAGAGAAGACTGCCTTCAACAACCAAAAATTACTAACTGGATAATTATTACAGGAATTAAGAACCTTTTGGCACTTTTTTCTAATTCTGAAGTACCAAGTATGAACGATAATATTTTAGAATATTTCAGTTGGAAGGGACCTATAATGATCATCTAGCCCAACTACGTGAGCCCTGCAGGGCTGATCATCATTTAAAGAATATTGAGGGTGTTTTGCAAATGCTTCTTAAGCAGGGAGAGGTTTGAGGCATCAACAGCCTCTCTAGGAAGTCTGTGGTTTGACCACCCTCTTGGTAAAGAAATGCTTCCTAATGTCAAGCCTGAATCTCCCCATGTTGGCTTGTTCACACTTTACCTTCTTGAATAGTAAGCAAAATCCCAACTTTTTAGAGAAAATCTGCTCAGTATAACCTGAATTGTAAAGAGAGCTTTGAAATTGTTTCAGTTTCAATCTTCACATTACAGCCTGCAGTATTATTATTATTATTATGCAAAAATCCAGCAAAAAAACCTTCAGACCTATTTGTAATAAATCAATGAACAAACTCTTATGTTCCATTTATAGTTTGATTTTTTTTAATGTCGCAAAGTAGGAAGGGGAAATCTACTTCATCATTTATATTTTACTGGAGTTTTGGGACTCTAATTCAAAGGAAATTAAGTACAAAGGACATATTAAAATAAGGCTAAGTTCTTCTTCAATTTATCAAAAGACGGAAAACAAAGACAAGATTTTTTATTTCATGTATACTGTGTCCAGTTCATAGGCTCAGTCCTGGACATTTACTCATTGCCCTTAGACCCCTTCCTTCCCAATGTGCAGTGAAAAAGATCAACCAAATTAAAAGCCATGCCTCTGAGTGGATTCTGGTTTTGTCAAGTAAAAGAAATACAAATATGCAGAGATGCATTTTGTACTTTAGAGGTCTCATATTATTTTTTGAATAGCTACAATAAATGCATAAAAGCATGACATTTTGCCTTTACTGAATAGAAAAGAATTTTAAATATCCTAGTTTTAAGCAATTTGAGTTGTAAACACACATATGTCATGTTAATTTTCTCATCCTAGATAAATATTTCATTATCCTAGAGAGTGATGAAAAGGTCTAGTGAAACCCTTTCTTTCAACCTATTTGCTGGCTATGTATCTCAGAACACCACACAGAAGAGTCTATTCGTTGCAATGGGTCATTATGGATCTCACTCCATTTCAGTTTTAAATTTGGGCTCTGGAATATAACCACTCTAGATTTTCCTGCTTACTCTCTAGGCAGTTCCCTAACTTACCAAAGAGGAATACTGTTGAAATACATACACACATACACACAATGACACAAAATTTTACAAACATAATCATCTTTCTGTGATTACTAGAGTTGTTCAGGAATGGGAAGATGAAAAAGAAAGTGTATGTAGTCTGTGTCTAGACAATAACAGAGACATTTTTGAAATCTAAATAACTGGGTCACTTTTCGCAGAAAGAGAAACTGAAGTTAGAAGACAGATTAAATACACAATACCAACACAAAATGATTCCATAATACTGTGGCAATAATACTGTGTCAAGAATGGTAAAACAGAAGCAGTGCTGAACACTGTAGTTTCCTGGTGCTTTTAGTGCAAATATGAATAGCTTCACATTTTCAGAGTTCAAGATTTTCTTTTTTCCAAAAACCACAGAAGAAAAAAGCAACAAATCCTTTCAAGAACAGAAGGTAGCTTTGGAATGACTAAAATCCTGGAGAGACAGACAAAGTACGGCAGGTACGTAAGAGGTGTCTTCCTCAGGATGCAGGCTTAATATGACCTGCAACATGGTGTAATGTAATGCATTCTGAAGATGTTAAAAACTGCTCCTCAAAAATATCATGCGTAGAAGGTGAATAAGGACAAGAAAATTTGTCACTGTCTACTGAACGGCTCAAATATTTTCATTGTGTAAGAAATTATCCCATTCATCCCTGGCACAAGAACAGAGAGCATGGGACATTAGCATTTCTATGAGTGGCTGAACATCCTGAATTAGTCTAAATTTCAGCTACAACATGGCACCCCTTGGTGATGTCCATTTTACTTCTGTGTCCATCGTTTTCACAATTTGATCCATATAGCAGAGAAATGTGTGCTAAGACACTGTGAATTTCAAAAGATCATGGAAGGAGAGTAAGTAAAGCAAATTCGGATTCATATGCAAAACCAATTTTTTTGTTATGCCTTTTATTGTATTTAAAAGCTAATAATGGAAACCATTTGCCAAACACATTTAGTCTCTGACAGAGGGACACATATGTGATCTTCTAATTTACAGCTTGCATATACAGATGTTCACACTTAGTAAAAGGATTCTTAATAGCATTTTAAAATTAAGCATGTGTTGATAATAGGTGTTGCAAACCCAAACAATACAGTAACTAAACTGATATATGTCTTCATGCCTCACCATGCCTCATGCTCTAACAACATTTTTATAACAGATCAAAAAAAGACAAAACCAAAACACAGCACTTCTATTGCATGTACACAAAATAAATGTTATTAAAAAAGACTGAATGAAAACTTTCATTAATTTTTCTGTCTATGATCTGATTCCAAGTTGAAACATTTAGAATGCTACTAGGTTTATTTAGCCGAAAGCAGAACCACAGTTTGTTCTCAGACATTGCTTGCTGTCTGCAATTTTTTTATCCCCTTGCAAAACTTTGAACCCCATCCAGCTTTGACACACTGCCTCTCAGTTAATAACTATCAAGTTTCCCCTTGTCTCCTGTCTACTTTTCTTTGAGGCAATTGCGCACTCAGCACCCTGAGATAATAACACACATCTATAAGATAAAAGCAATGGCATTAATGTAATTGTCTGCCTTTCTCTCTTTAGCCTAATCTTTTTTTTCCTTCAGTTTTGACTGCCTCTGTGACACCTGTTTTTGTCTCCTCTGATCCTACGACAGGTTTTCCGCTGACAAGGTTTTTGCCTGACGGAGATTCTGCCAGACAAGAACATAATAAAATATGAAGAACTGCTTGTCAGAGTTTCTGCCAATCGGTACATTAAATGGGGGGGGGGGGTGGTTTGGGG
>JAWWTY010000088.1:41058718-41105042 GCA_035222235.1 Margarornis squamiger | reverse complement strand
GCGACGAGGGGAAGTCCTGAGTTTAATTTTTTTTTTTAAAAGGGCCCTTTGCTGGTTTCTTTTGGCCTCCCTGGCCAACTCCTGCAAGCCAAACAGGTGTTTTCCTTTATGTTTTCTTTCTATACAAAACCCTTTTTCTTTGATAGTAGGAAATATGAACAAAAAATACTCAAAACATTTTCTCCTAAAAATTAGAGTTAAACCTAACTTTATGTAGTGGAACCTCGAGAGCATGTCTTTGATTCAGAATTAGTCTTCTAAATTAATTATAAAAAAAAAATAAGGTAGGCTTTTTTCCCCCCTTTCTTGTTCACAGCTAATGTGTTCAAAGGAACAAGCTGTAAAGGACCTTCATCCCAAGTTCTTAGAAAAATATCTGGGCTACTAGAAACATCCTGTATAGGCATATTGAAGGAAAAAAGACACCTGACTGTGGGGACCATGGTAGGGAAGAGGAGACAGAACCTCTTCTGTGGGATTTGGACCCTGTGGTCCCCTCTGTCAGTGTGTGCATTTGTGCTTATGTAAAAGAGGACTTCAGCATGATTATCCTGATGATTACCCTGATGGAGAAAAACATGTAGATTAATCATGCAAGCATCCCAACACACAACTGCTTTTGTAAGTGTTGGTATCCACTGTCACCCCTACTACAGCAAGTATGGATCAGTCCATGGTGTCACAGTCCTTAGCGCTCCAACTGGTCTCCATTGTGCCAACGAGCCTCTCTGGAGATTTCCCCCCTAGATTCTGTGTCCATGGGTCCATAACCCCTACTAAAACTCAAGCCTGGACCTTCATTTCCTACCTCAGTTACATAGTAGGTGTGCCTGGGTGGAGTCCTGCCTTCTCGATTACCCTCAGAACCAAATTACAGCCTGGTCCTCAATCTCATCTCTAGCCCCATCTTCTTTTGCTCCTGGTTGAAGCTCCTGGATGGACCCCTGACCTGATTATATTCCCTTGCCATGCTTGAGATTGTCAATGGACATAGTTACCAGCATCTGGTTCAGTCTACCATGGTCAGACCAAAAGGAATTGTGCCCATGGTGTAGGTATGGTCAGTGCTCTTGTCTTCAACTCCTGGCTCAGACCTTTTGGTTGGGCAGGTCCACTATTGCTATTCCTTAACACACAGATTAACAGTGTCATTGTTGAAACCTACAATTTACAATGGAATCTGCTAAATAAATAATCTCTTTCTGTTACTTTGTTTAGTCACTCATCTTTGAACTTCCTGTCTCTTGTCCCCAAAGCTAAATAATCCCTTCCTATCATCCTTTGACACCTCCTTAAAACTATGCTCTCCCCTAACAATTGTGAGATAGGGTTTAATATGTATCTTAATAGTCCTAAGACCATCTGGTTGACACACTATACACAGTGAGACATAAGCACATTTGGGAGTGCTGGATTGTGGACTGAATTTGGAGGATTTCCATCTTTATCTTAATGCATTTCAATTCCATTAACTGTGATTCACAGATTCACAGAAATTCTAGGTTAGGCGGGACTTCTGCAAATTGTCTGGTGCAGCCTTCTAATGAAAGCAGGGCCTTGGATTAGGTTATCTTTCATCCTGCCAAGATATGTCTTTGATATTTTAAGGGGGAGAAATTCCACCACTTCTCCAGGCAACTATTCCATCTTTTATGTATCCTTGAAAACTGTAATGAAAATGCAACAGGCATTGCCTACCTGTTAACATCATTCTGTTTGGATGGAGTACTGTGTTGCAGACGTATTGCACAAAGGCAAGCAAAGATCATGATGGTGTTTCTCTGGTTCAAGCCTGTGAAACACTCTCTCACACATGCTAAACCCCCTCAGTTTTTCAAGGAAACTTGCTGTCTTAATGGTGCTGACAGTTGAAGAAATTCAGACCCTGTAAAGACTGGTTCATAAAACTACCATTCATAAACATTAATCTTTCCCATCCCAATTCATGTATTGTGACCATTTCACAAACCACCTGTTCAATATACTTCAGAAAACTTGAATATAATTAATTAGAATACAGTTAGAAAAGTCTCTGAGACTCATGTTATGCAATTCTTGTACTATCTTTTCTCTTTCTAAAATCCAGATGGAAATTGGATAATAAAGGAACACTATTGTCTGCTAAATTAATCTGAGGCAAGTTTCCTCATAATGCTATAGCTCAAATTGAAATTCCTCCTAGTAGGTTAAAAAAAAAAAAAAAAAGTTCTTTCATTCAATTTCACATTTGCAAAACAGAAAGCTGAGGTAAAGTTACCCATGGTATTATTGTTACTTTGAACATTCGAAAGCAGTATGAATTCTTTATTCTTGCAGTAAAATCCCATTTTAACTTTATAAAGCTGTATGGAAAGAAGTGATAGGGTTTGTTTAATTTAGAGCTTTCAATTTGTGTTCTGCTTAACCTAGTGAACTCTAGTTAATTAAGATGTTCCTATAAACAATTAAGCTTCTTTTAGGATTGTTAAGAAGATATAAAAATTTATGATGTAATAAAGTGCAATGAAATGATGACGTGGTTAGCACATCACAGCAATTCATGTGCAGTAGCACAGATGTTAAAAGAGACAAGCATGCAGGTACTGACACCTAAATATACTGGAGTGGATGTGTATCACAGAAGTCTACCACTGCTTCCTCACAAATCTGTTGGTGATTTGCACTCCCAGGTCCCACAGAATTTATCCTGATCATCTGGAAACCAAGGATTGAACACCAGACACTCTTTTGCACACACACATCTGAACCTATGCTGTTGTAGTGAATTTCCTATCACCACCGTTAAGAGGGTAAGGTCATGGATTTCACTGACTACCTTTCCAAAAAACTGCCTCTATTGTGACTGGAAAGAGGAATTCCAAGTGCTAATTTAAAGTCATTGTTTTGATTGCCTTTGCTTCATCTTGCACATTGCAAGACTATTTGTTTCCTTACTGGATTCCCTCCTTAAGAAGAAAGAGCAAGATATCACTATCCAAGACATCTCCTAGAATTTTATCCTACTGTATTGGGTGTACTAAATGAGATTAAGCCTTCACTGTAAAATATAAATTCAATAATGATGGGCACCAAAACAACAATATCTTGGACTTTTGGAATATCTTTAGTCTAAACCTTTATGGGCATTTTATAGCTAATCAACAATGATCATAGTTAAAAAAGCATATTTCAGAGTTGCCAATGAGTATCTGATGATATTAATGCCAATTCTGTGAGAATGTTCAAAATAGAAATGGTTTCACTTTGAGATGTGAATTTAGCCCAAACCAGGAGAAATGGACACTATGCTTCAGATTGGGTCATGGCCCGTTTAGGGCTTACCAGGCACTGGAGTGGTCCTTAGCTGAATGCTTAATGTCTGGTCAGGTATAATCTCACCTGACCATGTCTGAAGAACATTGGCATATTAAAACTCAGAACTGTGAGGCAATAAAGTTGAGAAGAGGGGAAAAGGTCTAACCTCTTCCTGACTGAGTTAACGTGTCCTGGCAGTGGCAGGGAAGAAGAGCAAAAAATATTTCAATCTGACTGGATCCCCAGGAAATCCAAGGAGGTGTGAATGTGAACACATGTAAGTTAGAGACTGTGGTTTACCTTCATGGAAAATGACCCCTGAGGATGTCAAATTTGCATGAGGGTTAAACCCTTGACCATACAGATACATAACTATCAGCTGACTACAAATGAAAAAGGAAGGCTTCATATTTGATCCTAGGGCATCTAACATTATTCTTTTTCTGTCACTTCAGTCTCATAAACCTCTGAACCAATATTATCTGTCTTGGATGCCTTAATACCTGGATTTGCTTTTATCTCAGAATGACCTGCATTAAGGGTCATATCAGAGTAACCCAAAGCAATACTACATCACGTCATTCCTACGAATGTGGCAGGCTTTAAAACCAGATATTGTGTCAGAGTACCCACAAGAAAACAGTGCATTTTCTCTGTGCTGCATTGGCTGCTTTGGAAAATCCTGCTGAAGGGAAGGAAAAAGGAATGGCATAAGCAGAAGGTGGGGGGCACTTAAAAAAAGTGTTTACCAGTAATGAATGTTAATCTTGTAAGGTTCCTGGAAGCAACTGAGTAATTAAAAATATGCCTCAGCCTTCAGGGTCAAAAGAAAGTTATAACAGATGGATTTAAAATATTTTGTCAGTAAAAGACAGCAAAAAAACAGACTAGATCTAAAACACTTTTACTTTAAAAGTCATGAAAAACTAGCTTTTGTTATCAATGAACTGTTGAGAATTACTTCACTAAAAATATCTACGTAACCAAAAATAAGGAAGAAATTATGTTCTCATGATATTCTCAAGTAATTTTAAAGCATTTCAAATAATTAAATAGATTGAATAGAAGTAAACAAGCATCTTTGATACGATAAATTGTGACCATTTTTTATATCTGGTGGAACAGTACAAAAATAACATTATTTTACTAGTCAGCTATAGCCATAGGAATACGTTTCTCTCTCTCTCTCTTTTTTTTTTTTTTTTTTTTTTTTAATTTACTCTCTACTTAAAAATAGCCATTTTTAAGTCAAGAATCACATGGCAGTTTTACCAGCTTTTAGAGAGACTCTAAAATAGTTTTGTTTTATTTTGTTAGGGATTATCTTTGACTTTTCAAGCCTGAATTTCTTTCACGTAACAGCTTCGGACTGAGACAAATAAAGGAACCCAGCTGAATTTTATTTCAGCATAGCATTCATCTTCATTCCTGCTTCATTCCCATGCAGCTCACACCTAAATCTAGAACTTCTCCTTGAACCAAGTCCTTTCAGAAACTTCAAGGTAAGGTAGAGAGATACAATGTCTAAAATTTCTACAGGATTCTTCTGCTCCTCTACTTATTTCTACCTGCCCTTCCTTTCTTTTGTTCTCAATTCTTGTTTCTTTTACCTGACAATTTCATGGCCTGCCATGTGGAAATTCAGAAAATTCAGAAAATTCAACCATTTTGAATGAAGAAGTCACAGTCATGCCATGCATCTGACTTTATGACACTCTCCATTTTCTAGTGGCGGTTGTTTTCATTCTTAGTCTCATTTACAGCAAGCTAGCACATGCATTATATAAATACTAGCAGCAGAAAACTCTCTTCACAAGGTAAAACTGCAACTCACAATGCAAGCCTCTGAGCATGGGAATTCACTGTATGACAGATTTTACTCTGAAAAAAAGAAAAAAGTAATGGATGTGCCCTATGTGAAAAAATCTACTAGTTAATGTCTTTTTCATTAAAACTGAAAGGAATTCAAGTGCAAAGTTACTAGAGAGAAGGCCTGGTCCAGTCTTGGATGGGGCTGTATGCTGCCTTCTCATACCTCAGAGAGGTATTAAAGCTTACTTGAATAACTTGTCCAGTCCTGAGCTGTACTGATTGCCATGGTGCAGATGAAAAGACATCAAAGACCCCTAAAGGACTTTCCCAGCTTTCCCTGACAGGGGGTGAGGGCAGGCACAGGACAAGAAGGGAGACAGCAGCATGTTCACAGGATACTGCATTTCCTAGGGTAGATGGAACAGTGTGAAATTCAGCTAGTCCAGGTACATACAGTGTACAAAAAAAGTCTGAAAAATATGCTGTTGCCATCTCTTTTACCAGTGAGCCTTTTCAGGGTAAGATAAAACCGGTATTCTAATTTTCTGACTTTCTTTGAAACAATTGTTTCAGACAAATTTATAATACTATTATACAGTGGGAGTTGTTTTTTTTTTTTTTGTTGGTTTTTTTTTTTTGTTTGTTTGTTTGTTTTTTTTTTTGTTGTTGTTGTTTTTTGTTTTTTGTTTTTTTGTTTTTTTGTTTTTTTTAATGGAAATACTGAAACTAAGTAGAATGAATGTCAGAAATAATAGTTTTAGTCCACTATGACATATGTGGCCTTGGCACACCTTTTCATGATTGTCAGGAAAAACCCCCTCCTTTTTACAATTTACAATTACAAGATTACAAATACAAGTTACAAATACAGTTACAAGAGGGTAAATTGTATTTCCCATTGATACTGCATTGGGTCTTTTGATCTGTCGGACAGGGTATAATAAGAGTGTTTTTGGTAGCAGTGTGGTAGGTAGTTGTTATTCTGATATCAATGACATGCATACAAGGCAAAATGTGGAGTCAAAGAAATCGACATCTTTTTACTGCAGACTTGCTTAATTTTTCTCCTCATAGGTTAAGATACTAGTGCTAGAGGACCAGCATGGCAAATAAAGTGGTTTTTTTCATTATTTCTGATAAAGTTTGAGTAGGTGATTTTTGTGCTAGAGCTAGTAAAATGTCATTACTATCTTCATAGTATAGTATGTTACTTTTCACATGAGAAAAAAAGCAGGAGAAGAAACCAAGCACTCAAGAAAGTCTTATTTGTTGTAGTCATCTTACTCCTATATTAGTTAAAACCCAGAGGATACCAAATTGCCTGTGTTAAAATTAATTCTCTTTAAAAGCCTGACTATTAAGATTTTAATAAGATTTTATTTTTCATCATATGGACTATAAAAAGTATCTTAACCATTTAAAATAAAAAAAAAATAAAAATAAAAGGAATGACATCTACTTTATCTGTTTGCCTGCCTGAAGCCTAAGAAGTAGTTGATAATGTTGCTATGCTCTGTGAAGCTTTTGGCTTTGGCCTTAAAAACACTTATGGTAGGATTACCATTGTAATACAGGAGTCAAAACTTGGTAAGTTGAATTCTTGTCAACAGAAACTTTTATCTTGCCACAAAAGTACTTCTCTGATGTATCTGTTCATGTATTTACAATCCTGCTTCTGGCAACTCCACACAGATGAACTTGAACTTTCAGAAACTTTTCTTTTCAAGATATGTGCAGCTTATTTCAGGTGAGTGAGGGAAAACATGAGAAAGACAATGGAAACAGGAAAAAATAAAACAGGTGAGCAGCTGCTCCATGCAATAATGCAGTGGTGAATCTATGCCTTTTCCTTCTCACTCCAAGAATTTCAACATTTTAAACGGCAGCTATTAACATGAATTAACTCTGCACAGATTAGTCAAGTACATCATGAGAAGACTGCTATTCCAAGCTATTTTTTGGTCTGTTCACTTAATTATGATTCTAGGTTATCAGAACTGAATAAGCACAGTACTTGCTGTTGAAAACACCTATTCTTTGGTAATTACATTCAGTAAAGCACTACATCATGTGTCAAGAAGCTGAGTTGAAATTCATTAATAAAAATCAGAAGGAAGCTCTTTAATTAAAGCAGCATGAAATACTATTTGCATTCAAGGAAAAACTTCTGAAAGTACCATGCTAACAGTTTAAAGAAAATGATTTCTAACCAGCAATCTGATTCAGTCATTTTGAAATCCAGTTGCTATCTGTGCAATGAATTGATCCTTCTCCTGATCACTGCCCTCCAAACCCTCAAAAACAGCTAGAATCAAGAATTGAAGCAGATGCTTCAAATTATAAGCCTGTGCTTTATGTATATGGAACATATATCTGACCTGTCTCACTCTGCCATAAAATGTAAACACTCCATATGAGTGTACATAAAGTGCACAAAAAAAATTAAAAAAAAAAATAAAAAAAATAAATCTGAGCATTATTCACTTTGCACAGTAGCAAAAATTTTTAATAATATATAGCTAAGCGCTCAGGTATGGGAGCAGGTCACATCACATTCACCTTTCAACTTTCTGAATTTGTAAAGTGGCAACATTTCTATTATACACACTGTGGTAATCTCAGATTACTGCCATATATTCTGATTTTGAATTCAATCACCTCAGAGGGAAGAGTTTATCAGGAAAATTGGACTACATTCTTCTAAGATGTACTGGTTAAAAAGAAAAGTCAGGATGCCCATGTGCCAGTATCTAAGTACTAGACCCACAATTTCTGTTGCTCAAGTATAGACATTGGAAAAAAGCCAGTCAGTGCTTTCCTCTCTGTGGATCAGCAAAACCTCAGATGCTGATTCTACACAAAACTTGAAGCATGCCTGAACTATACAAATTTTGTGAGGTTTAGCGATTCTTCCAGGAAATGTGAATCTGGTTATACCATGATTGGAGATATTTTCCTAGGAAATACAGGGAGCAAAACCAAGTCATATCGCTAGACAATCTAGTTTATAATAAATCTGCAACTAGCTACCAGGTTGGTGGTGTTCTACGCAGCCTGTAGGCATTATTATGCAGTGACATAGGACTGCATGGTACTGGTGTGCTTGCTTTCCTTTCCATTTATGTGAATGTTATAAAAGATTCTCTGTCTGTGCTGTTGAATTTGTTGAACATTCACACTTGCCATAAGTCATCTTGGGAATCAAGTACCGTCCTTCCAAGGTCCCATCGAACTAAAATAAAATTCATAGAATAGAAGCCTCTGAATGTCTGGTAGAAGTGGGGAATGAGGACTGTGCTTGCTTAGGTCCCAATAGCCTAGACCATGGGACAAAAAATTACTTCAACAGTAATTTCACCCATAAACATAGTCATCTTTTTTTCCCTTGCTCCTGGCCTTCCACTCTTTTTTTTTTTTTTCATTAAACCATTTCAGGTATCTTCTTTATTTCTGTTCTAATGGTGTATACATCATTTTCCTTCTCTCTCATGCTAGTTTAATCATGACTGTCAGGAAAAAACCCTCCACCAAATACACAAAGTAGAAAGGATAAATAAAATGGAATTTTCATGCCTTTATATAGGATCTGGGCATACTAATTCCTCCTTTCTTTATTGAGCTACTTAAACATGAGAGGTTCAACTCACATATTACATATGCACACTTCCATTCAGTCATATAAGATACTCTCATTTTATCTCCAAGTGAGATCTGCAAGTTTGACACTGGTAAGTTTGAATTTTCACTGTGACTTATTTGTTGATGCCTCTTTGCAATACAAACTATGCTGTGCTTTAAACTTTTTGCCTTTCTGCTAAGCCCTGCTAGAATTACATTATTTCCTGGAGGCTAGAATACTCTTTGAGCTGTACAAAAGCTGTTGAACTAAAGAGGCACTTGAAGTTATTGCCAAAATAAGAGATTCTTACTTTTTCATCCTACAAATTGCTGTAAAGAAATCATGTGCATGAATACACATGTACAAACCCAGTCTATGCACACATGCATGTGTAGACAAATAGGTATCACTACTGTCTGTACCACTCCAGTTCTTACTATTTAATGATACTGGTAAAGATAGACAGAATAGAAAAAACAAACTCAGAATGGACATTTCTTACCATGTGCCACCCAGCCATGTTTACACTGATCGCAGGTTCTCAGGTTAATCTTCCCTGGCTGAAAACATTCACATGTGCAATTAACCAGTGTACAGCGGATAGCCTAGAAAAGAACAGAAAACATGTATTAATGTATTTCTATCTGCATGTACAAATTTGTTGTGAGGACTAGAAGAATATAAATTGTATAGCAAAACCTGGTTTTCTAACATTCAAAACATTGCTCCTTCTTTTACATAGAAATTAACTTTCTATCAAAAATGTACATCTGTATGTTCCATGGAGATGTTTTAAAATCTTTAAAGGAATTGCTCTATTTCCTTTAGGGGACAAAAAACCAAAACCAAACCCAACAAACAAATCAATCAAACGAACCAAAACAAACAAAAAGAAAGAGGGGAGGGGAGGGGATGGGAGGTAAAATGAGTATTCTGTAGGGGTGCGGTAAATATCCTGGTTTTACATCAACTTCATGAAGAAAAGATGTCTTACCACAGAAGCACACCAGCTTTAAACACAGTAAAATGACAAAGAAAAACATACAGAAAGGAAAACTACAGACATATTTGCCCTTCTCTGTGGTATCCAAAGGTTATTTTCAGGTTTCCTTTTGGGGGTTCACCTAAGATGTAACTCACTGCAGAAAGGAGTCATGGATTTGATGTGTTCCCAAAGCAGAATAAAATTATTAAGAATAGGACTGATTCATAGAACACCCTATAAATTTCCTTTGCATTTATCACTTCTTCTGATATCTAGGCATAGCCCTCTATCTCTTTACATCTCTAATTTGTTAAACATGTATTTCTCTGTTTCAAAGTAGCAATTCCAAAACTCTAATCCTATGCAGAGATCTCAAATTTGCTTAAATTATATATCTTATTAATAGCTCATCTTCCTTTTTAAAATTATTGCAAAAATTACACAGGTTTTCTTTGGCAGGGGATAGCTACATCTACAGAAAGGTGAATATAAATTGAATGAGACTCTTTATAATGTAACAAATGTATGTTTTTAAACAATGTAGAAGACGACCTGTGCACTTCAAACTGCTACTAATAAATTTATGGCATGCATTTAGATGTAGTTTGCATGGAGATTTCTGAGACAGAGAGGCTGATTCTGAGCATTCACAGATTAACAATCTACTGTAACTACCAGAGCTGCCAGGAAAAGATATCTCTATAGATTTAGATGCAATCAATGATTACTTGGGGGCTAAGGTGGAGGAAGGCTGCTTGGTACCTATTGCCAGAGAGATACTGAAGAATTATGAAGACTCTTGCCTTTTCCAAAGAATTAACAGACACATTCACACACCTTTTCCATACCAAAAAATAATTATCTTAACTATACCACCTTTAACAAAAATTACATTCAGCATTAGCTTGTCCAAGCTAAACTCCTTGGCTGCTGTGAATGAAAAAGGCTCAGAGTTATTCTAAGTGTTTGATCTCTTTACTTATTTATCTGCATCAGACAGCACTTTAAGGACATTTATAGTTCACGGATACACTTAATATCTGTATTTCTCTGACAAATTTCTGGTACAAGAGTCCTCTATTCCTCCTATCCTATTGCTCTATTACAATTTTTTACTCTCAAAAACCTACTGAGGTAAAAAAATCCTGCTCTATTATGCCTGACACTTCAGGTCCTCAGCCCCAGTGTCACCTGTCCAATTGCTCATTAGCTAGGCTATAAAACACTGCTCTGTGTATGTGTGATTAAAAGAATTAATAATATGAAATATAAGGGTACCATACCAAAGAAGTGCTGACCATGCAAGAATAATATATGTGTTTGTAGGTTATGAGAAAAAATTCTCCTGGAAGGGCTTGTTTCATGTTCAATAGTTTATTGACTCAGTAATATATCAGGTCTCCACTGGTCAGTAATGGTGTTCTTTTGCTAATATGTTCATTAATTAATGAACTCAGTAATTAATTGTACTGCAAGAAGGAGGTCTTAAAAAATGCTATTCTTATTTGACCACAGAAGATTTTCTCACGTTCACCACCTTTTTTTAGATCTCTGCACCAATGTGACAAATATTTCTTGTATTTGATGTTATTTTGATTTGTTCATGTGTCACTTACAGTATGTATAAGAGATGTAATATAGTGTAGTACCTGTACTAGGATGAAATTCTGACATTTGGTAGAGTTGCTTTATTAAGGCTCATCAGCATTTCCATTACAACCCTATCTACTTTTGGCCTAAAGGTTAACAGGTTATTTGTAAAAATTTGATTCAGCTTGAACTTGAAATACAATGCGTCAGCCTAAGAATAAGTTTTATTACACACATTCAAAATGATCAATTTAGTTGTTACAGATTATAAAATGGGGGGAAAAGTTTAGAGCTTACATGTTTCTTTTTCCCGAGTTAAAGAGAGCCTTGACAATGTAAACTGTTAGAGGAGATTGACTAATTAGTATAATTTCTACCCTTTATATATATCAACTAAAAAGTTCACCCAAACTTTTCATAAACATGAAAATGTCAGCTTTCCCCCCAAATCAGTAAATCAGAAAAGTCTTCAAAAAGAGCTATGTACTTTTATAAAGTAATATGGATTGGCATGAGAAACTCCAAAGATAATTACTATAGCCAAAAGATTCAGCTTTGCCTTACTTGGCTGCTTTTTCTGCAGGGGGAGTGTTGATGCCAGGCTGTAATTTGGTTTCAGCTGTTTCCCATTCCACCACAGAGAATCCCATATATACTTCTGAGTGATGACGATTACCCCTCAAGCTTCAAGATGCTTATTGAGGACTGGAAATATTCATTCTAGTTCACATTCTGGCATGTTCTTCAGCAAATTACTTTCTTAGCCTGATAGTTATATTCCCTAAACAACAACCAGACACAATGATAGTAAAGTGTTGCCAGGGTAAATGCAACATAAATTTTGAGGCACTCTATAGTAGTACAGGCTATTGAAAATCTCAATCTTTATTTCAAAGATAAACTTTTCACTTTACTCAGTTAATTGAGAATTATCGTAATTACCTCAGGTCACTACAATATCCAACATGAAGGCAATATAACTCAGTGAACAGAAGATTCAAGATGCCAGAAATAGACTGTGTTCCTATACGCAGGGATGGAACACTAACATTCATTACACACAAAAGAAAGTAGTGTCCTTGAAGACCTTCACAAAGAAACCAACAAATTCACTGCAATTTGCAAGGGTATGCATCTGAATTATTAACAGTATTTTTCTACTGTTTTTCAATAGCATTTTACTTCAGCATACAAGTCACTGAGAGTTTGTGCAACAGGCTCAGGAATGACTCAGAATAGCAGCCAGAGATGAACGTGTCATAGATTCACCTAAGAACCCAAAGCTTTAATGCAAACCTCCACTCCCCAGCAGCAGGATTTTAAGGTACAGTAGCTGGTGTGCTAGTAAGTAGCAACCTGTGTTGGTGTAACTGCGGCTGGACATCTGTTACTGCTTAATTTGAAAGGGGTGGGCTGGGAAGTCAGGATAATAAAAAGACTCTGGGTGAGTTTGCAGCAGTTAAATATTGTAAACGTTGTTTAAACCTGTTAAAAAGCAGGTATAAAAATCCAAGGGGGTAGCAACGTTAAACTTTTGCTAGGAAATGCTTCTGGAAGAGTAAAGCTAGGCATTCCAGAAGTCATGCCCTGTAATTCTGCCTTCCCGAGATTTTGCTAAAAAGTTTATGCAATGGGACTTTGTGTACTAAACTATTTTATAGGGAAAGAAACAGAAATTTTCCCTAAGATTTCCTCAGAAACCTCTCTAAGAAATGCAGAGAGGGAACAGAAGAAAAGGAAATGAAACAAATGACTTTGCATAGTAAAAGAAAGGGTAAAATCAGCCTCCCCTGTACTAGCTGATAAGCAACCGTGTATTTAGATAACAACTTGAGGTTAATGCCCTTAACTATGCAACAAAATATGGTTTTCTACAGCTTCTTGAGTCATGCCATTTTGTTTTACCATCTCAATGGCCTGCAGTTAACAGGAGTTGTGAGACATTTTTATACATCCCTTCTAGTGAGTTCCTAACATAGCTTTCATTATATTTCTATCAGAATTACAATGGTCCTTGAGGACCTGTGAAGGAAATGGACTGGATTGCAGTGGAATCATTTAAAATAGTTTATACTACAGATTCCTTAAATCTTAGAATTTTGTAATTGACACTGAAACATTCAGAAATACCCTGCTGCTCTCTTTGAGATCTTCGTGTAAAGCATAAATGCAGAAAGGAGGGAATTTTGCCTAATAAAGCGTGATTTCTAGTACACCTATGAACAAGTTTGTATGGCTAACATTAAAGGATGTTAGACCTGACTTCTCTGGTTTTCCCCCAGATCAAAAATATACACGTAACATTGTTTGGGTGATCTGATTATAACTAAAAAGTAAATATGATTCACATTTTAATAGAAAAAGGCTATAGCAGTAGTGGAAAATCAGTCTGTCCGGTTATTTTGCAGAGCTTGCAAGGGACAAGAGGCAGTAACCTACCATGAAAGGGATCACAGTGTGGAAGAAGGAGAAGAACATGTGAAAAAGAGATATGATTCTTCGTCTGGAGTTCTTCAGTGACAACAAGAGATGGAGGCAGTTTTAAATGATAAAACATTCTGGAGAGACAAGTAAATTTTGCAACAAAAATTCCTAACATAACTTGTGATCAGGTCTCAAGAGTCCTGTGTGGTTAAATAGCATCTTACTGAAATCTCAGCTACATCCTTCTATGCAGTGGCAGTATTAACAGAGACTTCCTCTTAATGTCCTTGCCTCACCTTTTCCAAGGAACAAAAAGGTGTTTAAGAAGTGTCTCCTATCCAGCCATCTACAATATATCATTGTGCACCTGAATACGTAACAGAATCAGCTATACTCACTCTGCACAATCTACCTGTCTAATGCATCTCCCATATATTTATCCTACAGAGCTCACACAATCTAAATCCACTGTTTCCAGACAATGGAGCAAAAGGCCTGAGGATGATCTGGTCCAGTGAAATCTTTTCAGCAAGACTGCAAACCAGCAAACTGGTGCATAAGTGCGGTTCTTAACAGCTGCAAAAAAATCAGTGACACTCTTCAGTGTGTATGCACTCTGCACAAATGTATTAGTTAGGAAGGATCCTCAGGGTTTTAAACACACACAACATATACACATATGTATAGTTGAAATTTAGATTTCGCATAATGTGGCAATTCACTTGTTCTATGCTGTTTTGTAATACAGTCAAGAACTTCCCATATTCAATTGATAGAATAAATGTTCTCTTTTATGATTTTAAAAACAATAAAAGTTTTGATTGGTGTATATTAATAAATGAAATATTTCCAGGAAATGACAAGAAGTATTGGAAAAGTAAAAGAAAAAAGCACTTTTTGCAGCCTATCTCTCAATTTTAAGAGAAGTCAGTATGCTAAATTAATATCCATTGTCAAATAGTTTTATTCTATATTGAAAATGCCCAATACCTAATTTTGAACTAACACTTTATTGAAAGTAAATTACACTGTCATTGAAGAATAATTTAGAGCCATACAGCAGCTGGTCATGGGAAATGGTTGCACATCAAAATAATCAAAGTTAATGACTGAGAGGCTGATGAGAAACACGGAGACCCACACTTGTGTTGATGTATGTTGACTCATGACAAAATAAGTTACAAAGCAGCAGACAACGAGTAAGTTCTGCATATGTTTCAGCAGTTTTTAAACAGAAAGCATCCTCTGACATTATTTTTTTCTTATTGTTTCTTTGTTATAAAGTGAAGAAGACATAATCTGTCTATATAAATTGATGCTATTGCTCAGGACTGTACTATACTACTGTTTCACGTTGGGAGTTCTTTGTTTTTCAAAGCACACATTATATGCTCTGCAAGCACCTCTTGGACAATCTGTCACTTCTCTTCTTTACTATTTCATGAATCCAAATAAATATTTTTCTCCTGTCAAATAAGTATTTTTTTTAAAATGGTATGGCAAAAAGATCCCAAAGAAATTATACTCTTTTTTAAAACTGGCAAATCAGGACTACAACGCAATTTGTTTTTAAATTAACACCAACAGGAGGATCACTTGTATACTGACATTTAGGAAATCACAATGTCACCTGCCTATAATGAGCTTAGTATTATAAGGAATTGTTTTGGCTTAACCCCAGCTGACAACTAAGCCCCACATAGCTGCCTGCTCACTCCCCTCACAGTGGAATGGGGCAGAGAGAATTGGAAAAGTAAAAGCAACAAAATTTGTTGGTTGAGATAAAGACAGTTTAATAGGTAGAGCAAAAAAACCCAAAAAAACTACAAACACAGCAAAATAAGGGATTCATTATCTCCATTCCCATGGGCAGGCAACATTTTCAAAATACTTATTTAACTTCTCAGAAAGAAGGCAAATTGGCGTTGAAGTGCTTGCTGTACTTTGTTCAGAAGGAAGCAAACACATGCAGAAATACTTTTGTGTCTGCAAGGAGATCTTATGGCTACATCACATAAATCTGCTACAAAAATGACAATATTTAAACTCAGCTAAAATATTTATATGGGTAATTCTGCAGCCAAACACTGGACTGCAAGAGGGGGAATGCGCTGATCCTGTGTATGTCACTCCCATGGATTCACTGTGTGCCACTGGTTAAGTTGCTTACTTAACAACTCAGTTTCTAACTGCCTGATCTGAAAAAAAATAGGTAATGACAATACTTACCATTTTCAGAGATAAGGCTAGTAAACTGCTCACACAAGCTGGTGAAGTATAAGGACAAAAGGTAAGGTAGAAGCATTCAGCATTATTTTCCCTGCTGGCACACAAATTTTAACAGTTTCTTTTTTAATTATACAAGTTTAGGTTGATTTATCACTGATAAATGAATGGTTTTAAACACGGAAATCACCTAGAGGAAATAACTGATGATTACTAGCTTCAACACCTATAGCCTAATAGTGCTTTGACCAAAACAAAAACCAGTGAGGGTGAATATACTTTGCATTTGAATGGTCTGAAACATTCACGTAATGCAATGATATTTTTGATGTGTCTCCCATTGAAAGGTACTCAAAGATATTCTGAGTTACTCACTTCAGCACAGTATTTTATTAGCAATTTCACATTACAATATATTAGCATTTTTTCTTACTTATTTTTTACTTATTATTTCTTATTTTCAGTAAATACAATTCGAAAGATAGTAATATTGTTATATTTCTCTGTGGCATTCAAGAAAACCATTACTAATATAATATGAAGGGAAGCATGCTAACAAGAGAAAAAACTGTTAATAGGGAACACAGCTTTTCCTTGAACAAAGACAACATAGTCTTTAAGCATTTTAGAAAACTACTTTCGTGTCTTTTGGAGAAAGAGCCAGTAAGTGAATGGGGAATAAGACAAGGAAAAAAAAAACACGTTTGTAATATTGCATTAATTTAGGAGTCAGTCTTCAGTTCTATGGCAGACACTTCCAAAAGTGGAAACTTATTGTCAAGGAATGCTACCTAGACTTTCCTCAAGAAAATATAATGCAGAATATAATTGTTATTTTTCAGGAACTTTCTGTAGACCTTTCATCCTTATCCTAGACACTCAGCTCACAGTGCTGCCAACAGGATATTCTACAAAGACTGCAGGTAAAATCAATATATCTATGTATCTATGTATCTATAACATGTAAAACTAGACTGAGGTTCTCAGGCATCAAAGACAAATTTTTTAGCACTGAAAAAATTAAGACTGACAATTGCTTACAATTTGAAGAAAAAAATACATAGTTGATTTAAGAATGAGATCCCTGATGCCTGAGAGCATGTTAGAAAATACAGACATTTGTTCGTATGGATGAAAACCAGATTCATGTTATGAAACCAACACCGTCAGTCATTGGAGTTCAACTACATACTTTGTCAAGGCAATGGTCAGTGTTGGATAGGTATCCAACAATGTATGGACACAGCTGGAAAAACCTTACCAGATGCTCCTCCACCCACGACTCTTCTAGAGAATAACAATCCATCCAGGTCCTCATCTCAAATAAACACAAGTTACTGTCTTCTTTAGAGAGTACATGCAGGAAGTTGTTTCCACTAGCTTTACTGCCCTGCTCATGGTGGACTAATCATTTACTTTGCTCTGGTGAGACTCCACCTGGAGTATGGCATCTATCTCTGGAGTCCTCAGCAAAGGAAAGACATAGACCAATTGAAGCAAGTCCAAAGAAGGACCACAAAGATATCAGAGGGCTGGAATACCTATGCTATGAGGAAAGTCTGAGAGTTGGAGTAGTTCAGCCAGGGCGAGAGAAGGCTCCAGGGAGGCCTTATAACAGCCTTCCAGTACCTAAACAAGGCTACAAGAAAGCTGGAGAGGGACTTTTTACAAGGACAGGTAGTGATAGGGCAAGGGGTTATAGCTTTAAACTGAAAGAGGATAGATTTAGATTAGATATAAGGAACAAAATTTTTGTCGAGGAAGGTGGTGACACACTGGAACAGGTCGCCAGGACAGGTGGTAGATGCGCCATCCCTGAGTACATTCCAGTTCAGGTTGCATCTGCTTGCAAATATATTGGGTAAAGTATACTGAGATTCCCATATTGTGGTATCAGCCTTGTTAGTCATAAAAGACTTCTACTGCCTTACAGCAGATGTTTCAGAAGAAAGTATGTAAACCAACAATAACACAAAACTTGTGATGCAAAAATTAAAACGAAATAAAGCATTCCCTAAATGGAAATTTTTCCTGCAATACCTTAAAAAAAGACATAGAGTCTGTGGATATGCATAACCATGGAAAGAAATTGTCAACATATTTTTCTTCCATTACATGGACTATTGGGTCAGTAATCCATGAAAGAAGATCTTTTCAGTAGATTATAAATGGTTCAAAAACAGTTATTTAAATCTTTTAAATCAAATAACAAGTCTAGTATCTCTTATTTATGCATTGTTTCTCCACAAATTAATCAGCAGATGATGAGAATGTTCAAAACCTTAAAGGTGATCAGATCTCTAGACCAGTCTGGATCAATCTCAGTTACAGTCTGTCCAGTAAAAATTACAAAGCAAAGATGCAAATATGCAGAAACACAATCTTTAA
This sequence comes from Margarornis squamiger, assembly GCA_035222235.1. Taxonomy (NCBI): domain Eukaryota; kingdom Metazoa; phylum Chordata; class Aves; order Passeriformes; family Furnariidae; genus Margarornis; species Margarornis squamiger. The sequence continues at coordinate 41,086,704 of JAWWTY010000088.1, read as the reverse complement.
CAGGAAAATAGGGAACTTTATAAGAAAAATGTAAACATCCACACAAAATTGTGTTGGCAAAATCAGTAGTTAGTTTTTTTTGTTTGTTTGTTTGTTTTTTGGTTTTTTTTTTTTTATTTTCCACTTTTTTCTTCGGTAAGTCAGTAGAATAACTAACATCTGAGTTAAACAAAGTAAAATGCAGCATGGGTACCGGAATAGCTATTTCCTTCTGTCCATTTATTTAGGAACTCTCTCTTAAGAATATTACAAATACATTGGTTATTGTCTCATCTGCTCTTCAAGAAGATTTGACTTCTTAGATGTTACTGCTTTTTGGATTCTAAAGAATGGATTTTCCATTTGACACAAAAAAAAAAAAAAAAAAGTAAAAAATTGGGTTTACTCTGCACTGTACTGTACATTTCAGCCAGTGAAGATAAGTAAGAGTTCTAAAGGACTTACATGAAAGAGTTATAATGAAAGATACTATTGTTTTGAAAATAATTTTAAAAAGAAAATAATCTTTTCTATCTCAACACTCTGTACTATGTATCCTGTTTTTAAGTTGTAACCTAAAGAAGGAACTTATTATGTTATGAAAATACTCAACCCTGAGCTGTTCCTTCAGTGACCAACTCTGTCAGTCACAAAACTGATACTGTAAACAAATAAGAAGAAGCTAACAAAACAAGTATTTTTCTTTTCCCTTGCCTCCAAAAATCCAGATTAATAGGTGAAAATTTTTCTCTTCATTAGAGAAAGTCATTCATTATTTAAATATGAATTTCTTTCAGTAATGTAACTTTTAAATTTTGCTTCTTCAATACTTTCTGAAAACAAAGTAATGGATTCCTTCATTAAGGTTCACTAAAGTATACTCTATCCCTTCACCTTATGTATGAGAAAGAAGCATGAAACGGATAAAGTGTTTCTCCTTGGTCAGGATGCCAGAAGGGAACATGAATATATATACATATATATATATATACACACACACACACATATATATATATATATAAACAGAGAGAGAGAGAGAGGCAGAGGGAGAGAGACAGGAGGGTGGGGGGAGGGTGAAATGTTATTGGTTTTCTCAGAAGGATTTTCCTTTATACATAGCTTTATCCTATAATTTTGTCCCTGTTGGGCACACTGCCTAAATTTAAACACAAACAGTCAAGCAATGAAGAAACATTACCACATTTACTGTGAACAAAAACTCCCAGTTGTACAGTGAAATTTTAATACATTTCAACTTATCTCTTTTACTAATGGGGAGAGTACAAATCCTGCAGGAATTCCCTCTGCAAACTGGTAATTACAGTAGACTCACTTTTTTATAATGCATATGTATAGTCAGACACAAGAAACATAGCTGCCCTTTTGATGTAGGTTACAATAGGAATGTTTTTAAAAAATTATGAAAATCTACTGCAATTCTAAAGGAATGTATTATTCCATGGGAAGTTGTCCTTTAGCTGTACTCAAGAACACAAATATATATAATACAATATAATAATATATTTATTTATGTTTATATACATTTATTTGCTTTTATAAACCGAAGAACAAGCTTTACCAGCCTGCTCTTTTTACTCAAGTAGAGGCTTTTTGTTTTGGTTTGGTTTTTTTGTTGCTTTGGTTTTGTTTGGGGGTTTTTTCTAATGTACCTACTGGTACATTTCCATCCTACAATATCATGTTTGAGTTCAGAAGATTTTTGTTCTCCCAAACCTCTTCCTCTGCACAACCTTCAAATTTAAATAGTTTTGATCTTCAAATTTATGTCTCATTTAATCATTATAACATGTATTTAAATGCACTACTGTAATTGCAACATACAATGTCCAACTCATCTATGGTAAGACATGCCATGTATGGCAAAACATATTTGCAGTGTACACAAAGACCTCTGAGGAGGTGTGAAATCTAAGTAAGATCTGATACCATGCCAGACTTAGGGACAATATTTATCTTTAATACAATAATGATAAGACAGTGCTATATGTTAACAAAAAAACCCAAACAAGCAAACAAACAAACAAAAGCAAAATACAAGACAAGCAAGGGCCTGCAAAAATAGATACACATTTCAAGGTCTTTTATAGTGTGCACCACTATTTTTTAAAGCCTATCAACCAACCATTCCACATGATTCTGCAAATACTTGCATCCTCACTGTTTATACTCATATTCATATTCTTTAAAAGTAGAAAAAAATCTCACACAATTCAATAATTAAACTACCATGTAGACTAAGTAGAGCACACAAAAGAATTCATGTAAGAATTCTAGTTTCTAGAGTTCCTGTAAAAAGGTGCATCTTCAAAACTGCAAAATAGAAAGCCACACTTCCTAGCATCAACTTGAGCCAAATGCTGCATTTTCACCAGTTTGCAACACTCAGCTTGGTGGAAACAAAATCTGTTTCTGTTTCTGTGTGTTATGTTGGTTAAATGGTAACATGAAACATTTGCAAGTTTCTCTTACTAAGGAATAGCATATTCACAGCTCAAGACAGTCACAGGCAAAATCACTAGACCCTGAGGCTTTATTTTTAAGCAGAAAAAGTTGTTATTGCAAGGAAATCACGTAAGTCAGTGTGTAAATGATTACTCTCAATCATCAATGAGGAATCAACAGCCAAATGAAAACTATAACAACACTGATGGTGAAGGTCACTCTTGTAAGAACTTTAAAGATACTTTCCATGGAGGCATCACTAGAACTCCTGAAATATTACATGAGTTGAAAATTTTCATTTCTCTCATTTCTGGGCAGTAGCTTTCTCACAGATGTAACCCTCTTCTTCAGAGATGGATTCTTTTAGTAATGAAAGTATTCCTTTATATAAAAGTGAGTTGTTAATGACTGTGGAATAACTTAATATTTCTTTTTTTTAATCAAAGAAAGCTGGTCTTGACTAAATATGAAGAGATTCCTTCTCATTCAGAATTAGGGAGTTTGGTACAATGTGAGCATCAGATTGAGGAAGGATACTATACTGGGTTTTCTAACAAAAGGCACAGAAGTTAATGCGTGTATGTATGGTGTTTCACTAATTCTTATGACAAAATAAAATCTGCAAACTGATAGAAGAGTGAGAAATGTGTATGCCAGCAGTTCTATGAGTATAAACATTCTTCAGAGTAGCAAAACTCATTTTCACGGAATAGAAGATATATGTATCACTTGTGGCTCTGGCTGATGCAATACTTTGGTTGTGTTTAGTCAGCAAGTCTCTGTTGAAAGCATATGGGAGGTAACACAAATTCATCCTCTGAAATTACCTTTACCACTGTACAGAATAATTGTCACAGTGGTTTCTGTCTGTCTCAGGGTGGGCAGAGGAGACACACAGAAGCTCAGTCTGGACTTACCAATGCATATGCTGCGCTAGAACTCCACTTAATCTCTAAATTTCAGAACCAGTGTGAGGAGAAACAAAAGACAACATATCCCAGATTATTACTCTTTTTCAATGGAAGACAGCAGATTCAGTCACATTTCTAAATGGAAGAAACAATGTCTTTGCAATGAATATGCAGCAACAGAGCTACTTTCTTCTTCCTCAGTTACCACCTTCAATTAATTCCCAAGGACCTGCAAAAAGAAAACGCCAATCAAATTGAAAAAGACACTGCTCCCTTCTGTGTTTTGTCACCTGCAAAACTGAGCAATGCCTACTTCTAAAACTTTCCATAAAAATAAAAAATTATGATACTAAATTGGTTATACTAAATGGGTGTAAAAAGACTGTATGTGAGACAATTAGAGATAAAGGCTTTACCTAATGATAGCATTCCAGATCATTGACAGTGACCTTCATTATTTATTTCTTAATACTTCCCCACTTTTACTACTCAGTTCAATTTGGGACACTATTTTGAAATGCAGAAAGGACCTTCAATACATGCAGAGGGTTCTGAGAATCTTGATGTTAGGTAACCTTCTTACTTAACACCATTACTCCTTCTTTTTATAACATTATGTATAACAATTTATGAAATAGACAGAAAATAAAAGAAAACTAATTAGAATCAAAAGGTTTCCATTTAAGGAGATAGTCCTTAGTGTGACCTGAGACAACATAATATAAATTGCTGACAGTGAAGCTAGAATAGATTTTATGTTGGCTGTACACCTCCATACTGAACTAACACATGCCTTAAAAGTAAAGAAACCCAGTGGTTGTAATGTATGCCTCAAAACCTGACTTTTAAAAATAATCTCTGCTTCAAGGTCAAATGGATAGCTCTAAACTGAGGGATGCAGAAGAATTTCAAAACCCATAGAATCCAGCTGAGTACTGTGCTTTCTGGCATGACAGCAGTGTTCCCACTGTCAATCCTTCATATCTGCCCAAGAATTTAGACAAAAGTAATCATGCCTATCCTGGGCACTTGCTCTCCAATGAGTGGCATCAGCAAGGGAGAAAGGCATAAGGGGAGTGATGTCTGACAATTATGTATCTGTTTAAAATTTAGGAAGCAGCAAGCAGGAAAAACAATTCTTAAGCACCATTCCAGGAAGATGACCAACAAAGTATAGAAAGCTTACCTCACAACAGCATTGCTTTTTACATTTGTCACCAGTCCTGTAACTATCATTGCCTCCTGTGTTACAACTGTGCATTATTGCTATGTTAGGTAAGAAATGTGTAGTACAACTATAATTTCTAGAGGTTTGCATCATGCACATTTATTTGTACAATGTCCTGAAATTAAGACTTCTATGTAATCAAATTACTAGCTGTTTATGTATCTGTGGTATATTTGTGTGCATTCATGACATAGTTTCTGTCACAGTAACTTGCCCTGAGCACCAAATCAAGTAGTCAAGAGATGCTACTGACCTTACAAATTTAGTATTATTGTCTTGCGTGGCTCACACTAATTGTAGCTGAATTGGACCAAATGAATACCAAATTGTTTATGAAAGATCAATGAGCTCTCTTCTGGTTTTGCAATTAGGAAAGCATCTTCATATAAACAAACAGGAAGTTTTGAATTTAAATACAGAAACAATTTTTTTTCTAATCTTTTATCTCATAATAGCTTAAACTTCATTTACATATATTTATTTAAAATCATTTGAGAACTCAGATATTATACTGCCCCAAAAGGGAAAACCATAGTCAGCAAGATTTTGTTTTGTTTACATTTTCCATTGCTTTTGGTTTTATATAGTGACAGGAGTGGTCACCAGTCTGACTTTGGTAAGATCCCCTTCTCCCACACACTAATAGGTGAATTCATACTTTGAAATGCACACTAAAATGTTACCTCTGAATCCTGAAGTCTTATTTATCCACAAATCTAAGACAGATTAGGTAGTTATGGCTTTGCTGCAACAGCCTGTTCCTATATCTCAGGGCTGGAATAAGGAAAGTCACACTTGCAGCATATTCAAACTTTGAGAATTCTGCAGAAAGCACACCAACTAATGAAAAAAAAATCTATTTTTTTAAAACAAAAATAAACTATTTTACGAAATAAAACTCATCCATTCAGATACAAGCACTTAGCAGAGAAAGAAAACAGCTATACAGATATCTTAGGAGCCCACCATATCCAGAAGAACGTATTCTAATACATTGCATTAAAGTAACAGAAACAACTTTTGCCACTTGGCAGCGTACATTATATTTAAACCCATTTATCTTCTGGTTTATTTCTATACCAGGAGTAAACAGAGTGCTCATTTGTACCTTGTATTTGTCAGATCCTGACTGTCCACTTTGATTTGTCAATATTCAGCACTTTTAAAAATCAACACACATCCTCATAGACAAAGTCAACTGAGTGCATTTAGTGCATTCCTAGCTTCTTTTACAAGTTCTCTCCCAACTGTATTCAGAGGAATACAATATTCAGTGCAAGTTAAACATTTTTTTCATGTTACCTTCTCCCACACTGATGTTAGATCTCACAAAGTGACGCATCAGGTACAATAATCCTGCAGCTACTCACTATACAAGTGCACAGGCTCTAATCCAGCACGTATACTTATGTGTACATGCTGTGCTCGTACTATGCCCTGTATTTATTCCTGTCATAACACCCAGCAGTTTATCATAGAACAAAACTTACTTTGGTCACCATTTAATATGCAAATGCTTTTCAGCAAATACATATAACATAATGTACACACTTGTGGAAAAATCAGACCAGACCAGTAGAAAGTGAAATGGCTCAGTATGTGCAAAACACCAGCCCAGAGGCTCTTCTAATTGCAATCAATAGGAGTGTTGCCCTACTCCACTGAAGGTAAAGTAAGCCCACCACAGTTATTTTTTAGCTTTATGAAAAAAGAGCCTGACATAGTAACGAGGAAATCTGTCAGTAACAATCTCCCTTCTCCCAGAACTGAGATGATTATAATCGTTTCTAAACTATATAATCTTTCTAGCATGCTTCAAACGCATCAGTCTAAGCAAGTGAAGTGCAAAGCTACTGGTCTACCTAACAGATGGGATCAAATCCTGCTGTCAGTATTTTGATGATTGTAGGACAGTAGGGCTGCACAGGGACATTTAAATGAGTGGTAACCATAGCAGGCAACAGTGGTACTTGTTCACAGACACGACTATAGCTACTCCCCAGTGCCTTTCCTCCACAGAAAAATTCAGCACCAGCTCTGATAAAGCTCCCAGACAGTCTCTTGCTTCCATCCTCACCATCACAAATGCCATTCCCTGAAGCTCCTGCTTTCATCCACCTCTACATACATGCATGTCATTAGCAGCTGTACAGTAAATATTTGCACACATCACACTCAGCCCTTAACTGCAATGTTTTCTCCTGCTGGACAAAAGCACAGGGCAGATGGAGTAGTAGGTTACTCTGTCCAGATCTCAGGGTCTACATGACGGATGACGCTAGCATAAAACAAGCAGGTATATAAAGACAGGACTAAATTCAGCTCTAAGAAACTCATGTGTCACCTCATTATAGCCAGCAGATTTTCATGATGAAAATTTCAAGTCACAGTGAGACAAAAGGGAGACTTTCCTCTCATTTTTGTGAGAGTTGCATCAGGTCATAATTAAAAGCAATGTTTAACCTAGCAAAAATTAACAACTGGCAAAAACAAGATGCAGTTGCAAGCACGGGCTCTTTTCTCCACTCTGCTCTGCTTACCACCTAAACCTCTTTGGTGTGAAAACTAGTCTGGAAATTGTATAGAAACCACCCTTCTGGTGAGATTTCCAGAGTTTCTGGGTAACAACTGTTCCAGACACACCACAAAAAGACTCTGTTACAGTATGTTGATAAATCTGTTTCCACTCCTAGGAAAAGCCAGATGGTGCAGAGGTGTGTGATAGTAACAACAACAACAACAACAAAAAAGATTTAAAACCTCAGAATATTTGTGGTTAGTTTGAGTTTAAGGATCAAATTCAGGTCAGTTCCACTTTATCCAGACTGATTCACTTCCCCATATTATTAGTTGATTGCTGACATTGTGCTTTGTGAAATCCTCAAAAAGAAAAGGAGTTTAACTTCAGGAGTTTAAACACAGATACAGAGGAACAAGATGTTCTAAGCAGCTAGGATGGAAGTCAATCTCAAAGAATCACTTTTTCTTAAATTTAAAAAAAATATAAAATTTCAACCGATTCTTAATAGAAAATGGACATCCTTTATAAATTCATCTAAATTTCACTGAAGACTTGAACTGCACACTGGCTTTTGGTATTACAAAAAGCAGCATTTACATGAAGAAAGTATCATGCCAAAAATCAGGAAGTGATGCACCATTAATATTCATTACATGCCAACACTCAAAAAAAAAAAAAAAAAAAAAGAAAAGAAAATATAAGCTGCCAAGTTAATTTTGGCAAAGTTGTATGACATAATTCGTAGTCAAAGCAAAATCTAGGAAAATGTCTTTAAATCAATGTAAATCTCCTTCAAATTGAAAAAACGTAAAACAGAAGGGAAAAACGCTTCTTAGTTTTAGCCTTTTTTTTTTTTTTTCAATGCTAGACTGTACTTAAACAGTTTTAGTGAAGTACATTGTCACAGAGGACCTACCAGCTTAGGCTAGATACACTTTTTCCTGTCTTTGCAACAAAGAACTTGATCTGTTCATTATCAAGAAGTTATAAATTAATGATATTTAATATCATTTTCTCTTCCCACCTACTTTTTAAATATATATATCAGCATAATTTTTAAATGTATGACAATGCCAAGTACAGAGAATAATCTCAGTTTTCCCAAGAAAAGACCAAACTACACAAGACGATGGCAGTGGCCTTTAGCATGGTGTTAGCACACTTCTCAGAAAGGAAAACACTGATTCATTGCCTGGCTGGGCCAGAGGCAGAAAGGTGGCCAGTGATGTCCATATTGCAGAGTGGAATGAATGCCATACAGAAATTCCTAAAGGTCTGTGCAGCTTTTCAAAAGCAGAACTCCACACACACTTGGTCACATTGCTTCTGGCGCTCAAGTAATTTTGTATAAAAGCAGTGCAGGTATCTCCCAGCAGTGCAGGACCAGTAGACTGAAATGCCATCATGATACACAGCACAAAATAATCAGCCTAGCAGGCTGGTTCTCAAAACAGATATTGGGAGCCTCAGTTTATTCTTGTTTAAATTTAATCTACCAGTTGCAGTGGCTAGAAAAACAAAGGCATTTCTGAAACCAAACATGAAGACAAGGAACAGGCCCACACATGACTGCATGAAGGTGTTGTTTCTAGACCAATTCTGCTGACTTGAGTGACTTAATGCATCTTTCCCTTAATTCCTCTACCTTTCAATCACAAGTAACAGCTCAGGAAGAGAGACTGAGAGTTAATGGTACAAAGCAAAAATTCTCCATTTAGGAAACGGCAGGAGAGCAGCCATGGAAGAGAGAAGTCCAAAAAGTATATCTAGGCCATTTCTGTCTCTGCTTTTCTTTCACTCTTTTCCCATTTTTCCCACCCCAAGCAAGTTCTGCTCATTTCTGATGTCTTGAGAAAGCTGAGATTTAACTTGTGCCAGAAGGCAGCGGAACATGAGGTGAGGGGGACCATGGGCTATGGTGCAGGCAAAGGCATCCTCCCTGGCTATGTGAAGGGCATCTAATCTTCCTCAAATCCCTCTGCTCCTAACCATTGAACCACACACCTCCTGGCAGCTTGCCCAGAGCTGATCCCACCCTGCCCAGAGGAGCAGGGCAGGCTGGTCATGGCCAGGTAGCCCTAGAGCTCGTGACAGGGTGAAGGATGTGAGATGGGGACACCTTTGATCAGGAAGCAGAACAAGATGAGGAAGCAGAGACTGGGGATAGTTCCCAGCAGGTAGGCTTTGAAGGATCAGATGATTAGACAGGGTGGGCCAGGAGAACCCTTGCTTTAAAGATGTTTCATCCACTTTAGGAGAAATGAGTGGATTTGGGCTGGCTAAAAAAAAAATATGTATCAAGTCAAATCATTAGTAACAACTGCTAGACTTGGATTAAAGAACAACTGAGGACCAGGGCTGAGAAACTGGAAAAACATTGCAGCATCGGAGGGGATGAGTGGCAGAGGTGGGGTAAAGAGGCAAGCTCAGAACTGTTTTTGACTAAATAGCAGAAAGGAGGTCTCATCTGTAAAACCATTGCTTTGAAATCTTTGGAGACCATTATTGGCAGGTATCCATACATTCATGTGGATGTATTACTTTTCAAAATTATCATACTGTTGGTATAGCAGTTTAAAATGCACCTTTCAGTTGTAAGCATATATGGTAATGTTCTTCACCTCATTTAAAAATTTCTTCCTTCTCTGAAACAGTGGCCCCATTGAGTAAGGACTACAATGATGAAAAGCAGATGCTTCCTAGAAGACTGGCAAAACTGGTAACTCAGAAGGAATCTTACTCATAATTACTGTGTAGGACAGCATCTAATAGATAACTATTAGATAGTAATACTATTAAATGCTTCTAAAAGAAACATATAACTCCAGTAGCTCTCTAGGTTCTTCATTAGTGTCAGCATCCAAATTCAATGCTGTTGAAGGGAATCCCAGCACATGAGAACAGATCTTCTACATAAATATCACAAAATAGAATTGTCACTTCTGTGATTTTTGTAATGCTTTCAGGGGGTTTCGGTCAGGCATGATTTTTAAAGTCAAATGAGTTTTTGAGTTTATGTTCCTTTTTGCCTGTGTAGTTTTGAACCAGAAGAGTCTAACTACTCTGAATTTATCCATATAGTTAATGGATTGTTTTGAACAAAGGCTTGTAACCTATAAGATCAAAAATATATCTATAATTTGAGAAAAAAATATATATAGGCCAGAAGGGGTTTACTTTTATTCTTTATCTTAACTTCTTGGAACAGTACTCCTTTTATTTACTAAAGGCTCCTGATTTTTGCAAGGATGCAAAATATGGATGTAAAAAAAAGAGCAACATGACAGCAACTTTCTGAGGAATCACTTCTCACAGAACAGTAGGTTCTCAACAAGCAAAGAGTGGCATAAGCAACAGTTCTCAAAACTCCATGTGCATGAAACCTTTCAGCATGACAAGCACAGAGGGCAAAAACATCTCATAATCCACTAGATTAAGCTCTAAGACTCTTGAACTCTAATGTCCCGGTGAAAGAAAGTCAGACAGAGCCATAGTCTCCCTCCCGCTTGTGTCCAAGGTATGATGAAAAGTAGAAAATGTTTGTCTTACTAAATTAAGTGCATAATTATACTATGATTACACAAAGGAAAAAAAAAAAAAAGGGCACATTGTCAACCTATCTGACTATGCCTCTAAGAAAAACACCAGTTATAAAATTCCAGTGTCCATGTGCCTATCTTTTTACCCTTCCACAATTTCTGAATCCATGAATCTACTTCCACTATCTTTGCTAGAAAGGCAGGCTTTGCAAATGTACTTATTGTATTATTTTAATACAGTTGCACAAAGCATAATCCAGAAGCTGCATGCAGTCTCAAACCTCTTCTGCTTAGGCCTGTCAGGTACTTACAGCCAGGACATTCCATTACACTTACATAATAGTGAGGAGGTAGCAGAACAGTTGGTCAATCAGCAGCTCCTGCCTAGTCACACCTTGCCTATTACTAAGCCAAGCAAAGGTAGCTCTGGATGACAAGTGCTGCAGAAGATGGGCTGGAGAGGAAGCTTGGAGGAAGATTAGAGTTCTGTAATAATTTTCAGCACTAAGACTAAAGCTGTAGGGGATTTGGTTTCACTGACATTGCTGTTTACTCAACAGTATGACTGATATGCCTGATACAAGTATTTCAAATTTCAATTCAAACTCTGGGGGAAAAAATAAATCTCTCTACTCATGCCAAGCTTGGAACTAAAAATTACTGGACATCTAAGAACTCAGAATACTGCAAAGTCCATGTAAGACAAATAGTAAAATCCACTACTTGAGTACATGACATTGTACAGGTCCTTTGCCAGACATCAACAAGATGTGAGAGCATTCAGGTTTTTTTCTGAGTATAGTGCAAAAAAGGTAAATATAACTGTAGAATTAGACATGCTAAAACACATTTGAAATGGCATACTAAAAAGCTAATGATTTATGGGCTTTTATAGAAGAAGTTTATATGTTTCAAAGGTTATTTTCCAGAAGATTTGTTTAAAAATATTTCACTGGGAGGCTCCTTGGTAGAAACACCTGATTATACTATTTCCTTGGTATTTTAACCAGAACTCACCAATAGAACACGGTCAATCAATATAGGTTTTCACAGATCTGCAGGCAGATCCTCAGCTGTTAAGCAAACTGATCTTTAAACGTCCCAACTGACCGGTACAGGAATCAAGGCAAATTTTCATACAGTCAATTTTTGTGACATGATGAACTAAATACAATTACAAGTACTGCAGTTACTTGTTCTCATTTTTTCTAGTCCTCAGATGTTAACAACTACAAATATAAGGGGAATGGTCTTTTATGTTTCATGACAGTCTCATTCGTTTTTGCAGCAATTTTATTAATCTAATAAAAACCTATGGACATGTCACACCACAGACAGTAAAAAAGGGTGTTAAAAATATTGAAAACATGACATTTGCCACAGACTTCACAACTGTAACTATGTCCTAAATTATGAGAAGATGAGTTAAAAGAATTTTTAAATCATGATTACAGTCAAGTGTTTTCACAACACCCTTTAGTTTTTGCCTTCTTTAGTAAAGTTAACTTCACAACCCACACAGCTTCAGCCTGCACACACTTTACAAACCATATGATATATGCTAGATTTTTCACTACTGTTGTTATACCAGGTAGAAGTTGAACATTTATACTTGACTGACAAGACAATAACTGACCATACAACTCAAAATAATGATCACTTACTTAGTATTAAATCTGATTCAAATCTGATATATGTGGAATATTTGGGTAATGCCCCTTTGCAATTAGTCTCATTTTAGGAGTAGTAAAAGCAAAGAACTGAATGGACAGCCCTGGAAAAAGAGAAATGCACCCCGGATACATAAAATATAAACATTTTAAAAGACAATGAATGGATTTTGAATGTGTGAACATTTCTTACATAAAAAGGTGTTCCACTGAAAACAAGTGAAAAGGAGTGTCAGAAATGGGGAAGCTGACCTCTGTTCCTGATTCAAATTCTATCACTGTCACTGATTGATTTTAATTACTCTCTACAAAAGCATTGTATGGAAAAGCTGCACTTTAATAACGACATCATTAGGAGGAAAATAAAAAAAAAAAAAACTAAAGGAAGGACTTTACATTACATACAGGACCTGGTCAAAACCTTCCTTTTCATTGATTTCAGTGGGGTCTGGATTGAGGCCATATTGATTGTAGGCAGTGTGGTTCAATGATTAAGACAGCAAATATAAGTTTCATTCTTAGCCTGGTCATTCACCAGGTTCTGAGTCTTGGGAATGTTAATCACTTCTTCTGTCTCACTTTTTCCATCCATATAATGGGAATAATTCTAATTCCCTTTATCAATAAAGGGAAACAACATATTCAGACAAAGGGAGATGCACAGGAGCTAAATATTCAATTTATGTAAGTGTGAGACAAACCCCCATATGTTTAATTTCAAACAAAATTTCCTGGAACAGTGGGAACCTCAGCTAGTAATTCATAATCCAGTTTATGCAGTAATCTATGATAAGTCTCTGTTCTAAGATACCTGTGTGCACAAGTGCATGTGTGCATGAAAGGGAGAGAGAGAGAGAGGGAGAGAGAGAGAGAGAGAGAGAGAGAGAGAGGGAGAGAGAGAGAGAGAGAGAGAGAGAGAGCGAGAGGGAGTGAGAGAGGGAGAGAGAGAGAGAGGGAGAATATACTTTTGCTCATTAACTGGCACTTTGTGAGATATTTGATTTGTTGTAATAAAGCAAAGAAAAAGTAGTTGTCAGTTAAAACAACATTTCTGTCACACTTTTTAATAATACTGCTCCCATAATTACACTGTGGTTCTTTATACTTACTCAGTAAAGGCTTGCTTAGTTTTAGCACGGAAAACAATTTCTGAAATTACAGAAACAGACTGAACATAGCAGTTCATTTGCTGAGGCAATTATCCAGATCCTTGTCAAAAAAGAGAGAGAATAAAGACTGTGATGTGCAAAAAATGTTTCTAATTCTATGCTATAATACATACAATATGTCTGTGGTTGTGCTGGATTATGTTAATAAACTGCAGTCGAAATATATTTGTCACAACACAAAGGAATGATGCTATCAATTGTCTTGCCAGATATTTTAAATTAGTCACCAAAACGTCTAGCCAGGGTTTCCTCTATGACCCTTAGATGAAGGGAGAGGCTTATTGGACAGTTTTTCCTGTGGGACTAGACAGATTTCTCTAATGCTCAATTATTTTGAATAATCTGGAAAAATAACTGTAAAGGGAACTGTGTCACAGTTGCCTTTTTTAACAGACATGTATAATTCAACCCTAAACAAAAATCTTGTGTTATTTTTGTCTGGTTATGGTTCAGAAATGAGTTTCCCTAACATTTCTTAGAAAAAATTGATATAAGCTGTATTCCTTCTTTTGGGAAGAATAAAATGTATAAGCGGTGAAATATTGCTCAGCTAAAAGAGCAAACAAATTATTGCAAAAATCTAAGCACACAGTCCAGGACAATTCAATTTTAAAAAGGGACAGAAAAAGAGAAATGAACTATTGAAAACAGAACACAGAATTGTTTGATAACTTGTGCATATTAGGAAAGAAATCTACTGTAAGAGGAAGTCATTTGAATAACAAGCTGGAAAGAGAGCATCTCAAAGCAAGCTAGCAGTCCAGAAACACATTTACTATTAAGTATTTTACTGAAATTCATTATTTTTGTAATTTTAATAGCCGTCCTTTCCTGTCAGACATTTATCATTTGTACTGCAACATAATTATTTATAAAATGTAAATGGTTTTCCAGCTATTTCTGATAAGAGAAAAATGTGAATTTCGTATTATTTAAACTGAAAATGCAGCAACCAGTTTCTTTTCTTCAGTTGGACACTTCATTCTTCAGCAGAAGATACTGGTGTAGACTCTTTGCTACAAACTTTGTTTTGCTGGAAAAAAAGGTAGGAAGAGAGAAGACCGAGCACACAGGAGACAGAGCAAAAACAGCATCCAAATAGAGATCAGGATTGTGAGCATGCTACTAAAGTTTCGTGTATTAAAATGTGGATGAAGTTTCCTCCTTCTCCACCTCCCCCAACATCTGGAGATAGTTTGGTGGAGCAATTTCCAGAAACCAAGCGGTATCTTTGCTTGAATAGCCCTTTTCATTCACAAACAAACAATTAATGAAATGGGCAACTAATTTCCAAAGTGTTCATATTCATTAGACTGTTTCCTGAAATTAAGTAGCTGTTTCATGATGCAGTGCCACATTAATGCTACTTCTATTCTTTTTCCAAATATAAAAGTTTTTTTAAGACTATCCATTCATGTTTAATATATTCTAACAACAAAAGCTGAAGCAAAAATGTCTCTCACCATAAAAATGCAAATATACTTGCATAATCAAAGAAAAGAGGGACAACTAAAGAACTATTCCACCTGAATCATTAAAAGCCTTTGTATGAACTACACTTCATCACAGCCCAAAATCTAGGTTTTATGGTTTTGTGACTGTGTCTCTGAATTGCAAAGATTTGAAGTTATGACAGGTAAAATATTTTAATTTGAGCATCCAAAACAGGGTGGAAAAAAACCCCACTGTACAGAGGCCTGATTTAAAACAATTGCACAATATGATTAATTTCAATAATCAGTTGGGCAGCTTAAGTGTCTGCTAAATATCAGCTATGTAACAAATCCTGGTTACCACTTCTGAGTGAAAGCTCATACAGAAACTGCTCTTTCCATACCACCTGCTTTTCATGTGTTGCCCACTGTCAGGTAAAGAAAGCCCCTTGACAAAGTTTTTCTGTTGGTCCACTATTCTCCAAAATTTTTCCTGTAGATCTTATGATACAGTGCTGCGTGAGCTGCACATATATCATATGATATAATTTCCATTCTTTAAACAGAAATACCAGTTTACAGTACTGTCTCACATTCACTAAGAAAAGGCTATGACACAATATTTCCACTGTTCATCTTTTGATATCTTCACTTATCCATCATTTACTGTCCTAGTAAAGAGCTGAGAATGGAGAAATGTGTCCATTTTCACAAGGACATGAACAGAAGTCACTGAGCTTGATTTCCCTGTGTCACTTGGCTCTAGTAGCAGCAGCTTCGGGAGAAGCTATTGGGACAGACAGCTGGTAGGAGAAGCACCTGAACCTCCATGCTCATTCTTTGCTAATCACTCCATTGAGAGCTCTTTTATAGGACACTTGAAGAGCAGCATGAGTCAATTGGGATTAACAACTACTGAAAAATATTTATATAACAGAGTGTATTCATTCAACATTTTACTAACTGAAGCCCTGATACTACAAATATTCACCTCCTGGTAAACACTGCACCAAGTAATTCTGTCACTAATAATTTTCCATTACTTCACATACACAAAAGTTTACGACCCAGGCCACCTTTGCACAAGTAAGTACCTGGCCCAGGGAATGCTTTATTTATTTCTCAGACAAATCATTGCTTTAAACTCACATTCTTGTATATATACACCATTCCATATACCTTAAATAAAGACTGGTTTTAAAAATGCATGGATACTTTGAGCAACATAACATACCTAAGCTGAAAGGGGATCTCTGTCAAGCTCTCACACAACTGAGAGAGCTGAGGTATGCGCACTGAGGTGGGAGTGATAAGGATCCATCAACAGTCTCTTTTGGCCAAGCAAATGAACAATCCTGAGAGACTGGAGAATGCAACTCTATACATGAAAGGAACCAGCAAAATGCTTCAGACTGTTCTGCGCAAGAACATTTACATACAGTTTTATCATGGTTTAACTAAACTACTTAGCAGAATGGATTCAGATGATCTTCTGCATTTGTCTCTGAAATGACAAGCTCTAGATCCAAATATTACCTCTGATCAGCAACCAGAGAAACCTGAGAGCTCTCAATCAATTTATGTTACTGTAGGCTTCAAAAAGGATAATGCAGAAAGGATAATGACACAGCCCATCATTATTACACTGGGCAAGTCACTTACCTTCTTTTTATCAATTTCCCCATCTAAAAATAATAAAATGGACCTCATTCTTAGAGTGCTTCAGAACTTACAGACACAAAGCACAGTGTACAGGCTGTGTACATTCAGGAATCAAAACCAATTCATGTAGTAATTAAAACATATAGTACTATCTCGTGCAGCATAAAGAGAAGACACAGGTCTGCAAGATTACATAGCAATAGACAATTGTCCATTCTTTTCTTGAGTTGAGCTTTAACCTGTGGCCCTTTCAGACATAGTTAGGAAAAAAAATAAATTATGAAATACAAACTAAAAGATCATAAATCAAATTTAACATGACTAAATCTTCACAGTCACACACAAACTTCATCTGTGCATAAGATACAAATAATTTCCATGGAGATCTAAGAAACTTAGGTGAGCATAAAATAAAATGAAAACGACATTTTAGAATTTGCAATCTGAAATGAAAATTGAATTTTTAATTTTAAAATGTAAAATCAATTTTTAAACATAGAAATAACTTCACAGTCACAGGCCTATTGAGATTTACAGTATTCTGAAAATGTATTCATATTTTCAATATGAAACACAATCTCTCTTCTGACTGTATCTTTTAACTCAAAATGTTCTAGACAGGTAGAAATGAGCTTGTGTATGTAATATTCTGATAGTTAACAAAAAGGAAATTTTCACTGTTACATGGGTGATCCTTGAAATATTTACAAAAGACAGAACGACGTAAAACAGAATATATACCCATTTTTCACGTAGGGCTAAGTGGGAGCACAAATTATGCTTCTTACCAACTTTTATAACTATTTTTATTGAGTCTAAATTGAATAGTCTATTTATGAAGAGTATTAGTATTGGATTTAGCCTTCCAAGGAATAATCTGAAGCATACTGAGAAGAAGAGTGGCAGATGGGACAAATACAAGTTCCAAAATATTAAGTTGTAAGGAGGTAAGCTTGAGTGACAGGATGGAACCCTGGCCTGCATCAGAAGCAGCATGGCCAGCAGGTCAAAGGAGGTGATTCTGGCCCTCTCCTATGTTCTTCCAAACCTCACCTTGAGTGCTGCATCAGCTCTGGGGTCACCAACATAAGGACATGAAACAAGTCCAGAGAAGGACCCCAAAGTTGGTAAGAGGGCTGGAGCACTTTCTCTGTGAAGACAGACTGAGAAAGTTGGGGCTGTTCAGCCTGTAAAACAGAAAGCTGCATGGAGAACACACAGCCTTCCTGTGCCTGAAGGGTACCTACAGGGAAACTGGAGAGGGACTCTTTGTCTAGAACTGTAGTGATAGTGAGTATTGGGTACAAATTCAAAGAGGGGAAATGTAGCTACGATATTAAGAAAACATTTTTTACTGTGAATGTGGTGAGACACTGGAACAGGATGATACCAACACATTGGCAGTGTTCAAGGCCAGTTTGATAAGGCCTTGAGCAACCTGATCTACTGGGAGGTGCTGGGTGATGGTCTTTAAGATCTCTTCCAACCCTTAACATTCTATGATTCTATGATAAAAGCTTAGATAATTACTTTAGGCTACACAATCAACACAAATTTTAGAAGAAAATAAAGTATGATAAATTCTCTCATTAGCTATAAACTTAAAAAACCTCAGGAACAAGTAGCTTCATGCAAACATCAGTCACACAATTATAGGAAGTAATACAAGTAGAGAAATCTTTCAGATAATGAACTATGCTTAATTGCTTAGTGAGAAGCAGTAAACACTGAAGTCCAATTCAGAAATAGTACACATTAAGGATATAGCAGCAGTATTGTTCCTGTATAAACTCAAGTGCTTTGGTCCAGTATCTAGAACTAGTGAGTTACTTAGAGTTGCTGTGTAGAACTAATAGAATTCCTTACTTTATGATATCGTTATTTTAGTCTGAAGAAATTTCTTTCCAAATGCTTATACAACTGCACCAGTTACTTCAGCTGAACTGAAACAATGAATTTAAAATGGTCTAATACTTTTGACTTACTGAGAGATTAGCACATGATTAGCTAGAGTAAAAGGATTATTATTACTGCTGTTATAACATATTAACACTTTTGGTAAAGCATTCTATCGATGCTACATATACTTCCCACATTGAGAAAGCAGATTGAAGATCAAGATTTCTTAGTTTTAGTTACCCACAAATGATCTTGCAGTGAAATAACAGAACCCTCCTGTAATTACTCTTTTTTTTTAACCTGGAATCTTCACCCTTATTTCTGTAAGGTTCATACACGATGATTGAAAGTTATAATATGGGCTGCAGAAACAAACAATTGCAGCATTCAGTTTTCCTTAGAATAGCAGGTTAAGAAACAACCTCAACTCATGCATTCACACATGCACACACAAACTCACACAGAGGCGTTATGGTAAGCAATAAGGTTCCTGACTGAAGTAGAGCGCAGTATTAATACACTTAGCAAGACAGAGCTATATTCATTGAAGCTTGACACCAGCTCTGTGAAGACGGGTTGTATTTACAGGAGCATGGGGAGGGGAGGAGACAGAAAGAAAACACCAGGAGGGAAAAGGATTCAGAGGACAGCTGAAGTGTGAAGTGATCCAGCAGCTTTTTGATATGGTTTAGACTTCACTTTGGGAATGCAACAAAACAACAGCTACAGACTTAACCCCTTGACACTGGCAAGACTGTCAGGCTCAATTCTAAGCACCCATGCACTGAAATTCTGACTCCTATTCAACAGGTTAATAGGTAGGAAGCTTTTTCCTCTCCTACCTGTGGCTGGATTTGTTTCATGTACAAACGCTCTTCTGTGTCTATTAATCTGTCAATGCACTTTTTTGTTCTCTTTTTAAATTCAAGATTAACTATGCTAAAGTTGTTACAGGCTAAAAAACCATACACAGAGTATGGCAAGAATATAAGAAAACATGAATTGAATGAAAGGGTAGGATTTTCTCAAACTTCATACTGTGTTTCTAGTCAAGTACTTAAAGGTCATAAGTAATGATCAATAGCAAGCTTTAAGAAATCGTAAATAAGCAAGAAAGTAAGTTTCCTAATGAATGTGCTAACAGAAGAATATACTTAGAAGAAAACTGCATTTCTTACTTTTAAAATTGTCATTATTTCAAGTTTTTTTATAAAGCAAAAGGAAAGCGACAAGAAAGACAGTGATGTACCTCAATTTTTAAGACATTTGTTAATTTTGAGTCATGGATCACAGCTAAGCGCTGCTTGCTAGGGTGGCCACTGAGGTAAGGAGATACGGCACATTTTTTCTACGTATAAAAAGCTGCCTTTGTTTCTGCATGATTATTTCAGTGCAAATACAGGTAAAAAAAATCTGGAGTTACAAGGCAAGATAAAAATTACAAGATGGGGAAATTCTGCTTTGCCTCACAGAATTATCTGGTTCCCCCTGTTGTCGTGCAGCCAGGGAAAAAAAAGCACTTCCAGAAAGCTCACCAAAGATCAAACTGTGTCTGGTGACAGCAGTGTCCAAGCTATAAGTAATGTTCAAAGGATTCAACAATGCCTGTGACTGATCATTCTCTTTCCCTTGCCATCACCTGCTGATTTTGTCCAGGTGTTTTATGGCTATCTCGAGGCTCTGGAGAACAGACAGAAAGAAGACTTTGCCAATTTCTTTTGTCTGGGATTGTGAATTCCTTACACAGATGGTGGACAGTCACAGGCTGGCCAACTCCATGCACAATCAGAAAGCAAAGCATGAGAGCAGTATTATCTTCTCCCAAAGTACTGTCTGTAATATGTCTGTGGTTAGGAAATAGGACAAGATGTCTCTTCCTAGGGAAAAAGAGGTTCTTCTTCCCTCCCCCCTCGCCCCCCGTTCCCCCTTCCCCGGCCCTCCCTCCACACCCTGGCTCAATCACCCTTTCACTAAAACAGTATCAAGATAAAAAAAAAAACAAAACAAAACAAACAAACACGAAACACTTTGGCTTGTATTAGTAAACTAGACATTCCAAAGCAAGTGAAGAGGTTTGTCTAATAAGATAATCTTGTGTTAACATGGTTTTGTAGTATATTTACAATCTCAAGTATTCCAAACAAATCCTGCTAAATCTTACTCAGGAAACCCAGCCATTTCTGGCAGCAGTTTTTAAAGATAGGCACCAGACACAAGACTCTTCACCCTTTTTCTCTTACCCTATTTCATTACAAAAAAGTCCATTACCTATGCAAATGACTGTTAAATGTGCAGTTACCTAATTGTGCAACTATCTATTTAGATATGTACTTCTGCAGTGATGCAAGTGCAATTTTAAAACTGTTTATTTGAAGTAAAACTGCTGGACTCCCACTTCTGATCTCTGAAAGTCTGACTACATACCAGGGAATGGAGAGGATGTAACAAAATATTTGTGCAACACTTAGGCACCTGAAGAAGCAAATTTTACAGAAAAATGTGTGACCACTTCCAGTTCTCAAAACTGGAAGGGCTTGGAAAAATATATTTGCTCTATATGCATTTCATGACAACAAGGTCAGATACAAACTTTGTATAACAAACATATCCTGGACAGCCTCTGTCTTCTCATACTCTTAGGAAAAATAATATATATGGAATATATACTCGTTTAGGAAGCTTCAAAATAGGTACTAGAAACTAAGTAGGTATTTAATAGTCAAATTACAGTCAAACTTCAGAAATCTCAGAGCTATACCCATCCCATATGCTACTTCACCTTTACTTGTAGGTGACATAAATGAACTCTGAACTCAGTAGTAAGATGTAAGACACCACACTTCCCTTAGAACTGCAACACGGAGACACAGCTCTCACTCCCCACCACCCTATCCTTCCACCTGGCAATCAGTGTTAACGTATACATGGGGAGAGCAGAGTAATGGACCTGGCTTCTGCTTTGCAGATCTAAGAGCACAGTTATGTCCTGCTCTAAATTATTTATTTTAGTTCTAAAGGGTGTCACATTTTCCTCTTTATTGTGGAGGGAAAGTATACTCAGCAGTTATAAAATCTAGTATATAAATGCTAGAGAGGAAAAGACAATTATATCATCCTGCCTATCTCCTGCCAAACTGGGTAGTTCTCTACTGTTTGCTAGTCGTATACAAAATGTTTCAAATAATAATCTGCTGGTATTTTAAATGCTCTGAAGTATATTAACACTTCAAAAAAGGGTCTGAATGGGAAGGGCAAATGTAATGGTCATAGAAGAGAGGAACAGGTAGCCTCAGAACAAGTCTCCTTTTTTTCTACCACCACAGGTAGCAGCAGTAAAGCTTCTATACACTGTTCAGTCTACCAACATGTCATAACCCTGACCTAAGGAGGTCAATTTCACGGTTGAAAAAGTAGCTTAGTCTCCATGGCTCATTTCATCCTTCAGCCTCCTGTTGTGATTACTGACAACTTAGCGAATGTATTTATTTATTTTTATTTCTTTACTGTACCCAAATACAAAGACACAGGCACATAATATAATGGTCATATCCATAAAGAAGCTGCAGTGGGTGGCCCTACACAAACACCATTGAGAAGTCTTTGTGCTTATTTTTTCCACAAAGATACAGAAAAATTCTCTGTGACTTCCTGTGATTGTACAAGCATCCAAAGAGAAATATTCTCATTCCCTGTTGAAAAACCTGGTAATTTTAACTTTACCCCATTACATCTCCCCCTTGAGATATTAATTTCAACTTTACCCTTCCTATCTTTTCTGAGAGATACAAATGAGCAGAAGAGTAGACAGCCCAGGGTCTGGCAGCCTAATAAAATTGAGTCCCATGAATGAGGCTGTCTTACTGTAAACTGAAATCCTATCAACTCCAGCACCTCTGCCAAGCATTTAATCCCTAAAACCCTATACAACACAGCTGTGTTTCAGGAGGCGGGGAAAGGGGTGGGGGAGACTGTTTATTTTAGGGAATTTTTTCCTTTTCAGTTTTCTGAGGCAAGTATCTACTCCACAGTGTCTTGAAACATTAAAAGGGTACATCAAGGATGGTAGTGATGGTAATGTCACACCCTAGTGTGACATAAAAGAAGTGACTGTGGATGGACTGTTCATAGGTGAGGGAAAAGTGGATCCAAGTCTAGATGACGAAACTCACTGAAACTTGGCAGGATGATTGCCCAACACAAGATGTTCAACTCAGGAAAGACTGCAGCATGGAACAAGAGAGGAAATGCACCTATTAGGAACTGGATTCAGAATGTCATAATGCCCTCAGATAGTAACAGCAGTCTGATGATGGCCTCCACTGAATTCAAACTGGAGACCTAAAGCAGGAAGACTGTATCTAACTTGTGATCCTTCGATCCAGTATATTTCAGTTCTTTTAATCACAAAAGAAAAATTACAGTCCCACAGGAGAGTTCATTGGAGGGTAGCATGCTAGATAAACAAATTTAAAAGCTTATGAAAAAACATGCAGTTTCTTCCATCAAATAATAATGTTCCTGTTTTATCAAACACAAAAAAATAGAGGGGGAAAACCCCCAAATTAAATAACATTTCTTAAATTTCTTGAATAATTTTCCCCACTCTTATAAGCCATTGACTAGTGGATGGAATTTCTTCAGTTCCATTTCATGATTCAGCTTTTCTTTACATTAGTGGTCTTTCAAGACCCAAATTATAAAAGACAGCTACACAGAAAGAAAAGGGAGAAAGAGAAAAAAAAAAGAAAGGGAGAGGAAGATAAATAACAAAAGTGTACATCGTCAATGTTAAATTTAATGGAGGCTTCACAACACAGCCTCAGCAGCTTACTAACTTAGAGTAAAAGTGTGCCACGGAAAGAAAATTGTCTGCTTCTCTGAAATGAGAGAAGTTGCATTACTATGGATAACAGTGAAGTATCATGGCATGCATCTCTTTTTGAGAAACTGTTAAGCTCCTAACTGATTACTAAATGATGAAAGAAAGCATAGTATGTTTTCACTGTAGATACTATTTACAAAATATGACTACATAATCTTATTGGGTACTATGCTATGAGCACCTCAAAAACCTTAAGACATTATATGCCTAAGATTGAATAATTTTAAGACCAGAAATATATTGTAAAAGAAATTCTAATTTCATCATCTTTGCCACATTATTCCCCTTCTTTAGGGAGATTATATACAGATCATAACTATAATCATCCATCAACAGCACTGTTTCTTAATGCAAGGTGAGTTTTTAAAAGCTTCTTTTTGCATGAGGAACAAACATTTTTCAATGCCAGAAACACTAGACTTTTGGTTTTAATTTAAGCTCATTTTGAGTTTAACCAGTAAGAAGGAAGAAAGCCATGAAATGGTAACATTAATTTTATTTTCCCTCTATCCATTGACTTAAAATAAGAAACAATAAAAGGCTATGCTAAAAGATTTAGCCATAAAAAGTAGTTCCTTCAAGGCAAGTATTTATTTATATTTCTAGCCTGGAACAAAATTTTATATACAACTTCTAACACTGAAAAAAATTAGGATCTAGATTTCAAGTGTTACTGATACAACCTTAAGTACAGTGTGCTACTGATACCTTAAATACAGCTTTGCAAATGGTGCTGCTGAAATAAACCACCTCATTCTTTCTTTTTTTACTGAGAGAATGCTGCAATCATTAAAGTATTCTTGCCCTCTGTATGCTTGGGAGTGGTCTGTCCAAAAGTTATTAATAAACCATGGAAAGGTGCAGCAGCAGACCAAGTATTCATATTAATGAATGCCTCATGAATATTCAGCTACATGTTGACTCTTACCTCAGAGGACCAAGGGAACCAAAATCCAGACCCCTGTTCTAACAGTGAAACCTCTTCATCCTGTAGTATTTTATTGTGAATAATAGCAACTAAATCTGTAACATTGTCTCCTGTAAGAGTGTGAGTGGGGGATTACTATCAGCTTTATTAAAAAAAAAACCCAACTAAAACACAACAATGAGAACACAAAGTAGTTTTAAATCTTTATTTTAACTAGAACTACATTACCTATAACATCCACATAGACTTAGTGCTAAAATAACAGTTGCTACTGTCAGTTGCATTATGCTCTGAACTAAAACTACCTATTTGGTAGTTTCATCCCCCTCCCAGTCAAACACAATACAGCACGGATGGGCAAATGCATGTTGGAAACACGCACACACACATCAAAACACAATGACTACGGTTTTTCCTCCTACTCAAAACCTTTTTCAGACTCCCATTGACTTTTATTTCTCATTTTTCTGTATTCCAAATTGAAATCTCTCAACCATAATCTGCTCCAACAACACCACACACAGAACATCATTGATGTAGAAGATTTCTAAGTGGGATTTCTTAAGGGGTTATTTACCTGAATTATTTGTAGTTTCATTATGCTTTCTCAAAACCAATTTTTCTTTAAAGAATTGCTATTCCGTGGCTAGATGTGAATGCCCACTAGGTATAATTTCAGGGCCAGGACACACTTCTTTAACCAAATCCACCACCTTTTCAAACTGAACAGAACTCCTCTAAAAGTTAGAAAGGAACACCTTTACATACAATAACAAGCATCTGGGGATCAAACAGGAGCAATAGGGGCACATATTTTAATAAGTTGTTCTTAAACATTCAATAAAGTGAGTGGTAATTGGGCACAGAGACATAAATTGTCAGAGCAAATTAAGAAAAATACTTTCCTTTCCAGTGTGTTACTATTGCAAAATTATCTGTAAGATTACACTAGACATACATTTAAACAAGTACAGATTCTTACATATTCAGTCAAATTATCTCAAAATATATAAAGTATTAACTGTGCTTTTTGTTTGGACAAAATTAATGACAGCTTTCTGTCCTTAGATCAGAGCCAATAGGGAAACAAAATACATCTAGCCCTGAAATAGTTGTGGTAATTCAATCCCTGCACTCTCCTTATTTTCTTGATGACAAAGAAAAACTCCCAACTGGCAAGGCCACCTGCACTGATTACTCCTCCATCCACACCCACAGACTAGGAAAATGAGCCAATGATCATTAACCTTAATTTCTTCTTACATAAACTTCAGCTTTATTTATTTCTTTTTCCTCCTTATGTTTGCTTCTCTTGAAATTCTCTTGAGATTAAGAAGGGGGGAGAAAAAGAAAAAAGAAAAAAAATGGGAGGGGAAAAGTCGTAACTGGGGGGAAAAATCAAGACAAGTGAAAAGAACTCTGTGGCTTTTTTTCTTCTGTTTCACAGCTGGCTTATTATAACTTCACAGCACTCAGATAAAGGGATTTTGAGGCACTATCATCTCTCTTGATAGCAACTTCATTCCCTGTTTCTCTCTCCAAGCAATAAGGTAAATGCTAATGTGTGGGTTTTTTGGGGTTTTTTTAGACTTTTTTGTTTTTTTCCCCTGAAGATATTCCTGGGTAAAGGCAGTTGGCAAAAACAAAGTTGGGTCTGGACAACAGGAATGCAGGTGTGGCCCAATGTCAGAACTTAAGGGCCAAGATCAACTGGGTGGGATATTTCCAGCGTAGAAACTTGAAAATACAGTAAAGAATGCATCACCCCTCCTGGTCATCCACATTCTGTTACTGCCAAATGGAATAAATTTTGGTTCAAGCTGTGTGGGACTAGCTCCCACTGGCATTACATCACTTGCTAATGGATAAGGGACCCAGTTGGACTATATGTGTCATATGTATATAAGTACATACTAATATATAAATTAATAAAATAATCATGTAGTAGAAATAATAGTTTGTATTATACAAATGTGTACTGAAAATAAATATCCTGTTATCTTGTTAACTGTCTGGATGAAGCTAAGTATACCTTAATCAACATATTCAAAGGAACTGCACATCTATGAAATCAAGAACTTGTCAATTCATTGAAATATACTTGGCTATATCCCCTGAAGTAATATTTTTCCTGCAAATAATTTAAGAATCATTATACAGCTAAATAAAAGCAAACCCAAAAAGATTTTAATTTTTTTTCATTAGGATTACTTAATTAAAAAGCAAATAAATGTTCAAAGAACATAACAAAATTGTGACTGTATTTCCTTCAAATACATTACAACAAGCTGTTTGTCGCCTACCAAACACATACAGCAGGGCTTCTTTGGAGACCAGGAGGCAGACAGTAACTTTGATCACACAGACATTCCTCATTATTTCAGACCTCAAATCAAGTACCAACAGTCAGGGGAAGAAAGGGGTGAGAGACATGGGGCTGCTGGGGAGGAGAAGGGAAGCAGGCTGCAATTTTGTCCTAGGTTCAGTGTCCTAATTTAAGCAAAAACAGGCTCTTGGCATCTCTGTGCTTCCCTGCAGCCCCCTCCCCTTCCCCATGCTTTCCAGCTTCCTGGTTCACTAAAAATGACAAGCACATTTCTAGGCTCTGCTTTTTTATCAAGCTGACAAAGGTCAACAATACTAGCCAGAAGAGTGTTGAAGTATTCAGTGCCAGAGGTCATCCTAATAGATACTGGAGGGACTCATTGCAATACCACTGTAAGCCAAGACAGCATGATTTTTAAGAGGCAGCACTTTGCACTTTCGCAGTCTGGTTAATTTAATACAATACTGGCCTCTTGTTTGCAAAACATCATTGGCATTTCAGAGCAAGTATCTTTCTGTGGGTGACAGTAAGGTGACTGAATTCAGGCATGTTAACAGATGCACCTCTTTATGCTCTGTTAAACCATGTCACAGACTACAGCCCCTAAGTGCATTTCTTTATTTATGCTGCAGCCAGCTGAGCTAATTATCAGAGACAGACCTGGTTCTAGTTCTATAAAGTCCAGTTGCTGTGTATGCATGTAAAGAGGCTGGGAGGGAAAATGGGACTGGGGGGAGATTTTTTGAAAGCACTTTCTAAAAAACATGGAATTGAAGCCTTCATGTCATTTCATTGGTGCTATGAAGGTGGCCAGGAGCTGTATTAGCAGCTTGATAATACGGTTTGGTTCAAATGAACTGTGTTCCCCACAACACTCTCCCCCAACCCCCCCCCCACCCCCCCATTTCATCAATTATGTTTAGGTTCAAACAGCTATAAAAATAAACTTCAGTACAAAAAATCTCACAAACACTCAAAAATAGTGGAAGATGTCACACCAGGGAAACAAAAATTGTATACAAAAGAGCTTATTACATCTCACTTAAAATTCTGGTCTGTTTCATCATGCATGGGCACAGCAACACCCACTTACAGCTCTCCTTTCACCAAATATTTCAATACACCAAGCACTTGTCAGAAGCCTTTATGCCACAGTTCTATTTTATCAGTAGCAACAGCTAATTCCTTTAAAAAATTCAAAGTTCTTAGCCTCTTTGGCTGTTTTTTACCAAATTAATATCTTCTGCTTGTATGACTTCTTCTTGTACTACAGTTTTCATTTAAAAATTTCACAGAATTACAGAATATTCTGAGTTGGAAGTGACCCACAAGGATCTTCAAGTCTAACTCTTCAGAGAATGGCCCCTACAGGAACT